>CADEBD010000422.1:11800000-12152500 GCA_902825455.1 Arctia plantaginis
GTATCCTCTATAGAGAAGCAGTCGGCTCCCTGATGCGTCTGGCCATTGTGAGTTGACCTGATATTTCCATTGTATGTTGACCAGTTGATAATTGCTGTCAGTCTGGGGAGTCGGTTTCTCAATAGCTACAACAAAACCCATTGGAATGCAGTTAAGAGGATTTTCAAATATTTGAAAGATATGGGCTGTGTTACACACAAACTTCACAACTTGCAAACGATCTAGGTACGCGTCGTTCAGTCACTGGTTTTGTGTGGCTGAATTTATGGCAGCCTGCTATGTTTTTGTTATGAAACAATGTTCTTGAGTGATATTGATCAATACAAACAGGACTTAATGTGTCTTTACTTAGACAATCAAAATGCTATAAGTGTAATTAAGAACATTAACTGCCATAAAAGCTGTAGACACATTAAAATCAAGTATCACTTTGTCTAAGAAAAATATCATCAAAAGATTATTGTAAAGTCAGTTGGCAGTAATTATCAGTACGCAGAAATACTCAATAATACAAAGCTTTGTCATAAACAAATTTAAATTTTTTAGAACTAATCTTGGAATGTGTTCATATGGGTGATTTTCAGGGGAACCAGGAAAATATTATATGTCTAAACATTGTCTTAAATTGAGATTACAGTTGTATTTATTTTATTTGTTTCCAGCTGGTTAATTTTTGTTGTAAGGTATTGTATTAAGTAACTTAGGAAGGTTTAAATTCAGGAATGGGATTGAATGTATTTGTGATACAAGCCGCTCTTTGATGGTTTTGGTTTTTCTTTGCTCTCTCTGCTCCGTGACATCATAGTGACTGTATGCATTTTACCCAATTTTATTTTTAGTAAAAATTATAGAAGTTGTGATGTGCTCTGCGGGATCTGATGGGTTTAGCATCAGATCCCGATTTATTTATTTACTTAACTATGTTTAGTTCGACACAACCATAATTAGTTAAGTTACTTAATTTGGTCTATAGTTGTCATTTTCTATTCTGTTGTGATTTCTAATCGTCGAGAGATTAACTAAAATTAGAAATGTCAAACTAAAAATCTAAATACATGCCGACCAATTTGTTGATTATATATACTGTTTAAGTATAAATTCTTTAAATTGTGTGGTTTTTTTTTGTGATGAATAGCTATCACTTGTTTTCATCTAAAATCACAAATGCTACCAAAAGCTGGGATTGTAATTTTATTTAAGTACACCGTACATTGTTTTTTTTCACACTAAAAGTAGGTTTATATTATATTACAATTTAAATTATATTTAATACAAAAAGAAGATGTAACAATATTTATTAATTAGAATTTTACTGTAGGTATTATTAACCTTGCCTGAGGGCCGTGACCGAAGAGGCCGTGAGCTGTGGCGGCGTGCTGTTGGCGGTGTCATTGGACATCGCCAACGCATTCAATAGTCTGCCATTCAGCTGCATCAGGGAAGCACTCCACTATCATGGGGTGCCAAAGTACCTGAGGCGGCTAGTGGCAGACTATTTAGAGGAGCGTACCGTCGTGTACGAGGATCGAGATGGTAATTTGAGGTGTCGGCCCATGTCGTGCGGTGTTCCACAGGGGTCTGTTCTTGGACCCCTCTTGTGGAACATAGGGTACGACTGGGCCTTCGAGCTGATTTCCCCCCCGGGCTGGGTGCAATTTGTTACGCAGACGATACTCTGGTTACAGCCCTGGGGGCGAACTTCCAAGAGGCGGCGCGCCTGGCCACAAGGGGAGTCTCCCTGGTGGTCGGGCGCATTGAGGCGCTGGGCTTACGGGTGGCCCTAGATAAGACGGAGGCTCTGTTATTTCATGGGCCCCGTCGTGGTCCACCCCCTGGCGCCTCAATCGTGGTCAACTCGGTCCTCGTACCGGTTCGGGCCCAGATGAAATATCTGGGCCTGATCCTCGACGGGAGGTGGCTCTTCGACGAGCACTTCCGACAGCTTGCTCCAAAGCTGGTCGGCGTTGCGTCTGCCCTAGGGCGACTTTTGCCCAATATGGGTGGACCCAGCGTCGCGACAAGACGGCTGTACACGGGGGTTGTCCGGCACTGGCACTATACGGTGCACCGGTGTGGGCGGCGGCTCTGACCGCCCAGAATAGGGCACGCCTCTGGCGCCCTCAGAGGGTAATGGCGGTCAGAGCCATACGCGGTTACCGCACCGTTTCGACAGAGGTGGCGTGCGCGTTGGCCGGAACTCCCCCGTGGGATTTGGAGGCGGAAGTGCTCGCCGAAGTTTATCGGCGAGTGGCTGACTCTCGGGCGGAGAGCGGATTTCGCCCTCCGCCCGAAGACGTGCGCGAGTGGCGCAAAGCCGCTCGTCGAGCCACGATGGCTCGTTGGTCGTTCCGGCTGGAGACTCCACGCGCTGGCTTCGCCGCCGTGGAGGCTCTCCAGCCGGTCATCGCCGAGTGGGCAGGGCGGCAGCACGGGACCCTTACCTTCCGGCTGACGCAGGTGCTTTCCGGGCACGGTTGCTTCGGAAAGTACCTGCACTCGGTCGCTAGGAGGGAACTGAGTCCCGCCTGCCACCACTGCGACTGCAGTGAGGACTCGGCCCAGCACACGCTGGCGGTCTGCCCCGCATGGGCGACGCAGCGCCGGGCCCACACTGCAGTCATCGGAGTGGATCTCTCGCTACCGGCCGTAGTACGCTCCATGGCCGGTAGGGACAGTTGTTTTACCGCGGTCGCAACCTTCTGCGAGGAAGTAATCTCGCAGAAAGAGGCGGCGGAGAAGGCCCGGGAGGACGACCTCCACTCGGACCCGATCCGCCGCCGGCGAACCGGGAGGCGGAGGCGCGCTTATCACCGCCTCATGCCGCCCTGAGTGTGGCCGCGGGTGGACGGGTGGGTTTCCCCTCCACCCGCATTAGTTTGGCCAGCCGCGAGGGGACGGCGTCCGCGTGTGCCGGACGTCGCCTAAAGAGAGGAAAATTTTGAGACTGAGCCCGCAACAGGAGCGGGCCGGCGCTAGGAGGGGTCCGGATGTCTTAATAACAGCTGTTCCCGGATCCCTCCTATTACAGGCGCAGAGTGGCACACCGTGTGGTTTTAGTCGGTCCGAGTCCGACACACCACCCCGCCGCAAACCCCGGTGGGGTGACGGTCCGAGGGGATTTCCACACGTTAAAAAAAAAAAAGGTATTATTAACCTTCTGTCGTAAACTATAAAACTATACCTTAACATTTTTTCTACTGTGGACTATTACCACTTACGCCTCCTGTTAGAAAACTAAAGAATTAATATCTATGTAAATAGTGTTTAGATAATATTAATTAATTAATTAATCCCATATTAATAATTCACATGTTAAAAGATAATTCGATTTAAAAAAACCGCCTTCAAAATTATTACTAGGTAAAAAACTTTGCGAGCCCTCCTAAAGTACTGCTCTAGCTTATGTATTTATTTCCAATTGGATGGATGTTATTGTACCTATTCTTTTATCATGCCAAGTTTACTTGAATAGATTGTGAGAATTTGAGTTGAGTAAAACTGTGTTTACTTAGCTATAACTGAGAAATACAACAATTTGTTTACTATTTGATCTATTATCTGCATTAATAATTATTTACAGGCATTTCAAAAGCCTGATAATATCATTACAAAATATATTTTTTAAGTTACTCTTTATCATTCGTTCTTAATTTTAAACAACGGTAACACTTTGCTTATTAGCTTTTACCTATGTCAGATTTAAATTTAATGCTGTCTTAATGATCACATGATAATTTAGTTCGACTTGATAACAGAATAGCATTTTGGAAATCACCTCATAAGAGAATTTTAGAGAAGTTTTAATTTAGTTGTGTCAATAACAGAATTATAGCCGACTGTTTATTTGAGTCCTCGCCTGCGCGGTAACAGGGGCGCGGGGGTATGACGACAAAGGGGACTGAGACAGGTGCGGGCGGCGGGGGCGCTTAGTATACACACGAGATGAAATGCGCCAAGATAGTTCCTAAGATATGTGACGTCATAGTAAAGAAATAGTGATTTATTAAATGAAAAATTATTAATGATAGTACAAAATTTTAATTAACTAACTAAAAGCTATGAAGGTACGTAAATAAAATATTTGGTAATAAACTATTGTACTATTTATTATATAGAATAATCATCAAAATTATATTTAAATCAGTTATGTCCATATCAATGTCGGTGGAACTTGATTCTTCACTTTCGAAGGAGTCATCATCGGATTCATCAGGGTCGTCCAGAGTGTTAATAATAAAATCAACAGCATCATCCCGAATTCCATCATGTTTGCAGTACTCGTCCTCGATATTAATTACATGGTTAACATAATGCTTCCACTTCTGTGCAGAATATGCAGCAAATAATTATTAATTTTTTGGTCTAGATTAGAGTCCACACTTTTTTGTGTTAATTGCCCCTTAATGTCACCCTAAACCAACTCCATAGGGTTCAGGTCTGAGTGATAAGGAGGCAAACGCAATACTTCATGCCCGTTTCTTTTCAATAACTCGTCAATTTTATAAATATCTTCAGTTTCTGTCTTTTTAATCAATTTTGATAAGTCGTCCTTTTTCAGCTTATCATCGAAAACCACGTCGTGTCGTCGTAACTATGTTTGCATAACTGCCTTGGTAGAAGCCATAGTCGGCTTTTTTTCTTCTCGAACCGAATGGTAAGCTGCGTTATCCATCACGATGACGGAATTTGGTGGTATATTGGGCATTAGCTTTTCATTTATCCATTTACTGAAATTCACGAAATTCATAGAATCGTGATAATCACCTGTTTTACATTTAGATTTAAATATCACAAGTGCTCAGTCTACAAATCCAGTTTGACCTCCACAATGTACGATGATCAAACGGTTCCCTTTTCCAATATGCGATAGTACGCCATGTACATCCTTGGATTGCCAGTATTTTGAAACGTTATGAGACTCATTTACATATGTTTCGTCAAGATATAAAGTATGTCCCTTATCTACGATATTTTTTGATAGTCCTTAGGTATTTCCACCTCCACGATGTTATATTTGGCTGTTCAATAAGGAGTTTCCTTTTAGAACCGCATTTCTTAAATTTAAAACCTCGGTCATGTAACAACAGCCTTAAATATTCCCTTCCGCAGTGTAATATATTCTCTTCTCTAATTACAGCATTCAACGTTTTCAGAGTAGGTATTTTTTTTATCAATTGTATAAAACTGAGTGACTTTTCTTCTTATCACTCCTTTTGTGAAATCGTCTATTTCAACTCTTTTTTTGCGAACCTGTTTTGATTTTTTCGGTGATTTGAATCTTTCGTTGTCTTTCAATAATTTCCTTTGATGTACGATTCTAAATACAGTCTTTTCCGATAGTCCAGTAACTTCTGCTACGGTTTTGTTTAAATCTATGTCTTGTTGATATTCAACAGAACTTGTTTGTTTTGTCCAGTTTCTTTTTTCTAAAATATTCGTACACGTTTAAAGCCATTTGCTTGCACTGACTATTCACTTTATGACCGAAGATCTTACAATTCATCTTGAGATTGTTATCACATGTGTATCTCTCACAAGTCGTCCGCAAAAATCAACACGTGCGATCGCTGTCCGCTTTGCGATCGAAATGATCGATCACAAAAATTCGCCTGCTGCCCGCACCTGTCTCAGTCCCCTTTGTCGTCATACCCCCGCGCCCCTGTTACCGCGCAGGCGAGGACTCAGATAAACTGTCGGCCTATAGCATCATTATGTAACTTATAGTCCATCCAAGGTAACGTTTGACAGTTGTGAAAGAAATCGATTTTTACACTATCCAATTCTTAAGAGATCTCGATAACATTCCTTAGGATGTACAAATCGATTACAGTTTTACAGATTTATGTATGTAACTATAAAAGCCCGTGTAATATCAAAGGTTTACTAGTAAATATTATCATACACTAGACTTGGAAACGATCGATTTTGCCTACAAAGTTTTCTTTAAAATTCCATTTACTTACATAATTTTAATTATAATTATGCGTTTTCGTTGACAGTTGGATGTTAGATGAATTTTAAGTATTATTAGATACTTGAAGACGTCTGGAATGAAAATGATTCGTAATTAATAACTTCAATTTTTGCTACACTTTAACGATTATTTGTAATCAAGTGAATTTTAAGAGCCTCAACACGGTAAAGGTCCTGACTTTGAAAAAAAAAACAGCTATTGTGTATAAATTGGTTATTTTGCTTTGATTCAAAGATTCAATTTAAATTTAGTTTTCAAGAATTGTACAGTAAGTGAAAAGTGTGAAAAGTAAGAAACGTCAAACGGTACCTCTTAGATTAGATGGACAATAGTTGAATTATTTTATTTAAGATCGCTACATTTTAAACTGCTTTGAAATATGATCGTAATAATTATACCATTGCAAAATCTACTAATATGAGCAAAAACGAACATAGTAAACAATTACATACATTTACACAAAGACTTAGATTACAGGTGTAGTAATAAAATTATTTGTATGAAATGTAAGGGGTGATAAAAGAAATTTATTTAAAAATTTTACGTGTGAATTAATATCATATTTCTTAAAAAAATACTTTTAGGCTTGGGCTTAAACGTTTTAGTTCCCGCTGCAGACCAGGCGTAAAATTAAGTAAATGATTTTGTTTAAAAAAAAAGTGCCATGGTCAATGACCGCCTGATAGTGAATGCTGTAGGCGCTATTTTGCACTAGATAACCCCTTCCAACGCAGTTGTCCGTTGGAAGCAGGTAGTGCGAAACGTACCTTTCTCTCTTTACAGACAGTGACATAGTGACCGTGTTGGCGTCAGCGTCAGGGCTCATGCCATGTACTATAACAGCGTTGCAGTGCCGCTGATTGTCGTCGCGTACTTGGTAGCCTCGTCACTTGCTATGACTGCAGCTATGAAAACGCGTCGCACCGAGTCTGACCTTACCTTCGCCGAGTCGGTCTACGCAAGATTGTCCGGTGCATGTGAGTGGCTGTTCTTGACTTCTGTAATATATATGCGATCGTACTACATTTATTACAATGATAACAATTTTAACTTTCGTTAATGTTTATTTTAATTCGGTACACTTATATTTTTCCAGGTCGAGCATACATGGATTTAAAATATAAAGCAATGAACGGCCAAAGTGACCTAATAAAGACGATAAAGATTATACAATTAGATGAAAATATCATGAGATCTTTTCCGATAAATGAGGCATTTGTAAGTTTAACTAAACCTGAGATTTTCGATATCACGAAGCAAACAAAAGTTGTTATTCATGGATATAAGGATAATTCACAATCAGCGGTACCTTTGCAGCTGGCGCGTGCGTACAACGATAAAAAAATGTTTAACGTGTTTTTAGTTGATGCTGAAGAAATGAATAAAGAAGGATATATTTTATCGGCACACAATGCGCGTCTCATAGGCAAGAGGCTCGCAAATCTTTTAGCGAACCTTGAGAATTTTGGGGCTAATGCTGAAGATTTTCATCTGCTTGGAATAAGTCTTGGAGCACATATCGCAGGTTGGACTGGTAAATACTTTAAACAGTATAAAAACCACAGCTTGGGACGGATAACAGGCCTCGATCCCGCGGGCCCATGTTTTTCATATACTTACAGCAGTCAGAGATTAGACAAAACAGATGCTGCATACGTAGATGTAATCCATTCCAACCGGTTGGTTCAAGGGGTCATTGAACCTTTAGGCCATGCAGACTTTTACATTAACGGTGGAGGACCTAATCAACCGGGTTGCATTATGCCTTCCTGCAGCCATCTTCGAGCGGCCCAAGTGTACACAGAAAGTATTAGAACACCAAAATCTTTTATGGCTATTCGCTGTCAAAGTTGGAAACATTTTGAAACTAATTCTTGTGAAAAGGATAAGTACGCCGTTCTCGGATATGGCTCATCGACAGCAACCCGTGGACTTTATTATTTGCGGACAACAGCAAACAGTCCATTCGGGCTTGGTTTGGAGGGAGCTAAAGTTAAATCTGTAAAAGACACTTGGTTAAAAATGATTACACTACCTGAGCTATGATGATTATATTATTAATTTAAAATGTAGCATAATTATTTTCATGAAATTAATTGTTGCCATAGGTACAGTAAGTACTTGTAAAGGTTTTGCTAACTAAATCATTTAAGCCTCTTATTGTGCGTATTTATGTGAAAATACGAGTGACATTGAAGTGTTTCGAAACTGTATCTACTTATTAGTTATAAATCAGTGATATAAGTATCAAATAAAACGAGTATGGATTACTTTACAGTTTTGTAAGTGCCTACTGTGATTTGCGATGTAGGTTACTAATCGTAGGACGAATAACCACTACTATCGCTACACATGCAAATGGTTTTCTATCGCACAGTAATCTCATTAATTTTGTATTGAAGCGTTTAAATGAAATCAGAAAGGCGAGCTGAGCCTTCCAACTCTTACATCAGACCTATTACCAGGCGAAATATGTGTATATCTTAAAGTCAACACTTACGATGAGACTCGAATTCGTGATAATGTCGGAATGGGGAATTACTCTACCTATCAGGTGAGTTCACTGGCATCCTTCCTACTATATATATATTGTATTCTCAAATCCCAGTATGATGCAAATTTGTAGTAAGACTAGAAGAGTTTTTGACACTGTGTAAAGTAATACCACTGATAAATGAGACCGATGTCTGATTTATACCCCATAAATCACTTGAGTAACACTGCCATTTGCAAGCACAATTGACACCAACCAATCAAATATTAATGAAATAATGAGTTCCGTGATCCATAATCGTGTTTATTAAATGGTTGTATTGAGGTATGTATTTCAGATATGCCCAACTATTTCGTGATTTTCATCTTGTGTTTATGATCTACGCTGGCCTGCCACTGTTAATCCCAAAACTAGTTGGGCA
Source organism: Arctia plantaginis (assembly GCA_902825455.1). Taxonomy (NCBI): domain Eukaryota; kingdom Metazoa; phylum Arthropoda; class Insecta; order Lepidoptera; family Erebidae; genus Arctia; species Arctia plantaginis. The sequence continues at coordinate 11,808,890 of CADEBD010000422.1, forward strand.
TCATTAAAATGCACATTTGGATACAATCTTATATCCTTAATCAATATGCATACTATTTACGCAAAGCTAGTAATTTTAAGTTGTAAATTCTTTTTTGACTTTGTTGCCAAAATAACTAATGACTCTTGTTATCGAAGTGTACTATGAGTTGTAAAAATTTACTAAACTAATTGTATTACTTAGCACGTTTCTCTTTAAATCGCTTTGGTATGCAATCATTGTTACACAACTAAATAGTGTTACATTTGACATGCTTGTATTAATAAAGTTACCACTTCATCGGCGCAGATCTTACATAACTTTTTACAACTTCTGTAAACGGTTTTTTTTTGTCGCGCGGGACTTTATACATACATGAAACGGTCACAAAGAACACCCAGACTCACAACGACAATTTGTGGATCACACAAAGTGTCGTCCCATGTGAGTATCGAACCTACAACACTTAGGAGGAGGACAAGGATTTACAGTAATATATTAAACAATATAAAACTATAGTTTTATTTGAAAAACTAAATCAGTTTCCTTTGTTATGTATCTATTGTATTGTTATGTACCAGGGTCTTTTTTTTTTTGACGGGGTGGAAAATCCCTTCGGATCTCCTGCTCCTCGGGGACTCAGGAGCCAGGAGTATGTGGAGATTCCACTAAAAACCACCCCGACGGCCGGCCTTAGGTGTCCTACTCTGGGGAGTACCCGGACCATGTTATTTCAGGTCCTCCCCGAATTGACACCATGCCTAATCAGGCCCTATCCCAGGGGAGAACACTTCCCCTTCAATCGCGACATGGCGGCCCGATCGCATCTTAATGCAATCAGGCCGGCCATTCCATCCCCTACCGCAGCAATCAATCTGCCACCAGAGGTCCCCACTCTCTGGCGGCCCGCGGCCCCGTCGACGGCTGATATCGGCGCCGACACCAGGGTCTAACGAACAATTAACGAACATAATGACATCCTTGGTAAATATCACAATTAACATAATAACTATTATTCATGAGTGAATCAAACCCAGACATGAAAACGTCTCGTTTACCATATAATATAAAGCGATCACTTGAACCATTGCGCTAATCAAAGTAGAAACTAAAGCAAAATCTAATTTATTAACTATTTTAAGTCTTGCGATTCCGTAATTTACAGACTCTTGATCTTTCTTTTTCATCAATAAAACCAATTTGTTCACCGGCAATTATGCGATTGCAGAACTCTGACTGAATTTTACAGTTTCTACCACGCTCCTGGTTTTAAGTAACGCATAAATCTATGATTTCTGAGTTTTGATTGTAAAAACTATCTAGGTGTACACATATCGCGATACTAGGTCAAAAACTGCAAAACAGAACAGAATATTCTTTATTGTACATCAATTACAATATGTTAGATAAATATTACAGACGGATATGCACAATAGGCGGCCTTATCGCTAACAGCAATCTCGTACAGGCAACCTTTGGATGAACAAATTGATTGAGGAAGTTTCAGGTTACCATGTCGTGGAATCACCATCAAAGTACCAGTATACCAAAATTCAGATCAATCGGACCTGTGGATTTTAGTGAGATCCCTAGATCACCTAGGAAGCGATATGATGATCATCAAAATTTATAGCTAAGAACTATCTCGATCATATCGGCTTTCGAACAAAAAAAATCCGCTTCGAAATTCGTCCATCAGTTCGGGAGCCATTATGCCATGTCAGACAGACAGATACACAGTTACACAGATACACAGTTTAATCTGTTTTCCGTTGGGGGTTAAAAATTCCCGCAAATCAACCGCGATTGCTGCTAGTTCTAGTGCTCTTTATTAGTATTGTTTGAAGTCGGTTCAACTTTTTTGGAAAAGGGTTTATCCTATACAAATTAATTATTTTTATTAAAATTTCATACTGGCGATTGGCGAACAAACCTCACACTTAGTGTGTCGCTAAGTTCACATAACTGCGATGGCCTTGATTTGAATGATTCATCATCAACAGCCTATACTAGTCCACTGCTGGACATAGGCCTCTCCTTAGAAAGGAGGTTTTGGCCTACTATACCACGCTGGCCAGACGGGTTGGTATAGGGTTTGTTTCAAGTTTTCCTTCTCTTTGCAGTGCTGTTGTCCTGCTTAGTTTGCTCTCTTAGTCGGCTCTTACGACACCCACGGGATGAATTGAGGTGGTGACAATTTGTATTCTTAATCCGTCACCACACGGTCTCGGACGGATTTGAATGATTACCTCTCTATTTTGATGGAAAACTTTATATAATATCTAAGACCTGTTAGTTATTCCCAAAGAGTGGCTCTTTTTAACCCGCTGAAATTCGTAAACTCTAAGAAGTAGGAATGCTGAAGAATTTAGTTTAGGTACAGCCTAGTCTACTTAGATTAAATAATTTTAAAAACTCTTATTATTTATTTGACCAATATACAGGGTAAGCCGTTCTAAATATTTTAAGGGGTTGTAATTAGTTGCCATAATTTCTGATTTAACAGACTGGGCCGAAGTAGCTGGTTAATAATAACAAAAACTAAAAAAAAAGAAAAAAAAATCTTTAATGAATAATTAAAAAAGAATCTTTAGATATGTTAAAAACATGTACGTGTTGTCAGCTATCTAACAAGGTATAATAGTTTAGGATACTATAAGAATTCGTAGAAAAAACTTAGATGAAAGAGAGTATTAAGAATTAAGTAGAACCTAGTTGAAAACTTGGCTTGTATTTTTGGACTGTTTCGTTTTCTATTCATGACTAACAATTGCTAACTGAACTTTGATTTGTGCTTCTGTTACTACTACTATTAATTAACAGGTAGTATAAACTTCATTTGTAGAATTTTTGTAGCAAGACATTATGACGTTTCAAGATAATCATTAAATATATGGTTACAAATGCTACTTTATAGCAATATGCCTAATAAAATTATTCTAAATGAAATTCTAGCAAATAATTGTAGCTCTAAATAAACGTTATGCTAAACGAAATTACACGGCATTTTAACTCTGCAAAAGGTAATTATGCAAACAAAATTATGCGATCTTAATAGTATGCCATTGTAATTTCGGACATATTAACATTTGGCGAAACAATAATTATACTAAATAACTTTTATGCCTTAAAAATATTCGTTTAAAGAAGATTCTGCCAAGTGTGTTACGCGAAATAAATTTCGGAGCATCAAGATTCTGCCAGGTAGAGGGAACCCAAATGTTAAATGTCAGTATTGTTTTTTTTATACCTGAGCTTAAACGTCTAAGATTAAAATTCCGAGTACTTAAAATATTAACTATACCATGTAATTTTAGCAATAACCGTTTTTAAAACGACAACTCCCGCATTAGGAATATATCCCGTGTCACGGGGGACTTTAAAACAGATGCACATGAAACGGACACAAAAAACACCCAGACTCAGAGCGACAATTTGTGGATCACAAAGTGTCGTCCCATGTGGGGATCAAACCCACAACATTCAGCGTAGTAGGAAGCGGCGTGGCGACCGCTTAAACCACTACGCCATCCGTGCAGTCAAATTAGTAAAATTAAGTATAATTTTTACATGATTAAGTTAAGTACATTTTATTTACATGTAATATTTACATTTGGTTATATCAAGTTCAAACACATGTTTAACAATTCAGTCGCAATTCAAGTTTGTAGAATTATGGTAAATAAAATTTAATATTAACTTAAATTGAGATTTCTTATTCAGCAGAACAAATTTTTGCTGTTGACATTGTATCGCTGACACCAATAGTTGTTGCATCAATAAAAGTGGAGCAATCAATTCAAGTTTAAGTTGTTTTATAAAAAAAATCTTTGCTGCCGAACGTAAGGTACGCGTATAGGTGTACTTGTTTATGTGCTCATTGCGCGCATATACCTATCGGTATTATACAACAATGATACATAGGTATATAATAGGTACACATAATACATAGGTATTTTTAAATTAAAACATTATTTTAAACGTGACAGACAAACACCGATATGTGAGTGTACACTAAGTTTGAAATTTCTGATGTATAATTATGTGCACGGGATTTAACGCGAACGTAACGCAACTCACTACACGCCTTAACTAGCCTGTGACTTCACCCAGTGCAATCTGGGTAAAAATGTCAAGCAATTTAATTCCTTGTGTTATCAACATTGCACTGATCAGTCTCTTATTCAATTTAAAGCCAATAACTGGTTTCATTAGTTATAGTCTTTGTTTTCATTTATTGACGATAAGAATCTTTATTGATGACTATCTGGGACCTGCGACTTCGTTCACGTGGAGTTTGAAAAGCGCTGCCTCAGGGCCGCTAGGTACGGGTGTGCACCGCACACGTGCGGAATTTTCAAGGCGGCGGCAAAAACAAAAATCGAAACGAAAACGAAACTTTTTTCATAATTTGCATGTCTAATGTATTTTTATCTCATCATAGTAACATCTATTGATAAGTGTACGAAAATATATGCAAAAGTTTATATGCTTCAAATTACTTTATTAAACGTAAGTATGTATGATTTGAATCACTCAAGATGCGAGGGGTTCCCGAATATCCTATAACGGGCTTAATTCTGGCACGCTGCTATTGCGACGGTAAGAGGGGTTTTGGAGGATTGACTCGATAGAAAACACGAAACCCTCTGATATTGGCTGACGCAAAGGATTCTTTAGAGGTCACCTGTGTCTGATCTGAGCAAAGAGCCAACGCCCGGGTGCTGTCTCTACGATAGCCGGAGCGTGTACAGCTTGGCAAAGGATTTTATTTCTGACCAAGGAGGAAGCACTCCTTGACTCACGCTGAGTGTCTCTCATTTTCTCCACAAATTATGTACCCAGAATGGTTTTTGCTTCAATATATCGGTTTGTGTTTGTCTCTCCTCACCTTCAGCAAGAACTGAAAATAATACTAAATCCCAGTAAATCAAACACGCAACCAACTTCGTGTCCGCGCAGGGACGGGAGCTATACTTCTGTGACCTATGTAACTCGCGGCATATGGTGGCATGACAATCTGTAGAATGAAACTACATGTCACAATATGCCGCGGTATGATTGTATCGAAATTAAGTAATATGATTTTTAAACTCATTGAAATAAGGATAAAAATAACTTGTTCGAAAATGAAATTCATCCCCACCCCACCGGCTGGGGGATTTCTGCCAATGTAAAAGTAGTTTGGTGTTATTGTAAGATACTTAGGGATAAACTACACAAAGTTAGTAAGCAATCCAATTTTTGTGAAGAGCGTTACAGCAGGTATTAAGTCGAATCGGTCATTTTATCGTAAGTCATATCTGATGATTTATTTAATAATAAAAAATATTACTTTTATGCTAACGTAAAAGTAATTTAGTATTATTTTACGTTACTTAGCAATAAACTATACAAAATTAGGAAGTAACCGTATTTTTGTGAATAGAGTTACAGGCGATTTTTCATTGAAATTCCGTGTTTTTGTTAGATACGAAGGTTTATTTACTAAATATTGTTAATAATAACTTTTCTGAGAACGTAAAAGTTATTGAGCGTTGTTATACATTACACATAATTTACGTTAAGGTTGGCAATATTCCTATTTTTGTGAAAAAAGTTAAGACAAATTTACCATCGAAAAACTCGTTTTTTTTTTGTTAATAAACAGCGAATATGATTATTTATAGTTTTTCTGCTGACTTTTAAGTCATGTGTAATCGAAGTAGTCTACTACACGGGAATGTGTACTACAAAGTGTACTACATTATACAACATTCCTATCGTTTCAAGGAAAATTACAAAGAATCGATAGCGGAAATGTATTATTTCACGGCAAAGACTCGTGTATCTCTCTATTAATTAGCATTTTTATGTTTATTTTTAGTCTTAAAGGTGTAGGTGTTTAAATTACTAATTTTAAAGCAGGAAAACGACCGTTCGCTCCCTTTGTTGATTAAAACAATTCTCAATTTGAGGAGCGTGCTATATACTACGTCGGCTAGCTTCATTTCGTAACCTAATTACTTTGAAGAAGGATCTAAAGATATTGCGTACATGAGAAAAAGAAATATCGCCATTTTACGAGTTGGGAAGAAAAGAATGATGAGAAAACCATGACAAAAAATCATTTTTTCGAAGTTTTATTTTACAACTTCATCGCCGTGATTATTGCAAAATTACAGCGTAGTATTTCTCAGTCTCTAAACTAAACCTTAGATGGACATGGGGAAACTATGACCGATTATTTGTTAGGACTATGAAACCGAGTAACATCAAACGAGCTTCGTATATATACGGTATATAGATAGATAATACTTTATTTATACACCAGGGTTTTACAGACACTTTCCCGGGGCGAAGTGGGACATCGCCAATGCGTTCAACACTTTGCCCTGGAGTTGCATCAGGGAGGCGCTCGTGTATCACGAAGTGCCTCTCTACCTCCGCAGCATCTGCACCCTTCGGGAGCACAAATGGGACATATGAGTTCCCACACAGGAGGGAGTCATTTACGCCCGTAGATGGCCCGAGGTACGTCGGGGTATCAGGGTTTTCCTTCCTAGGGTACACCTGGTTCCCCGGCAACTGGTACCCGAGATGGCGTGCGGTTTTTAGTCAGTTCGAGTCCGACATAACCACCGGTGGGTGGTATCCGAGGGGATTTCCGCACAGGAAAAAAAAAGGGTTTTACAGACATTATAAAGTAATTAAACAAACAACAGATGTAATATACAAAGGGCGGCCTTATCGCTTAGAGCCATTTCTTCCTGGTAACCTTTGGATGGACTGGATTTTGAACTGGTGATAGGTACATAGAACTTCAAATAATTAATAAGGTCTTTAACCTATGAAATATTTTTCATACATAAATCATAACACACGATAACGATGCGGAACAAGATAATTGTTAAAACAAAATGTAATTTATGGTTCAATAGAACATTTAATGGGTCGTAAAAATCTTTTAGTTGTTGGCAGTACAAGCGGAATTTAATATATTTTTTCATAAAAATATATTAAGGATAATAAAAAAACAGAAGCATAAATAAATTATAAAACTAAATACAAAATACAAAGATTATAATAAAAAGATTGTTCAAGTGTACATCATTATAACTGGAGAAAATTTCATGATCATTTCAATTTGTGACACTGTGGCTTGATTTGGTGACTACATCGTTTTCCACTAATTAGAAATTTTCTAGTTATTAGTCCGTCATTCATTCTACTATATAGGTATGATTCACAATTATGTTGACTCAGTGAGAAATTAATTGCCAAGCTTAAAGTAATAAAATTTTCGGGCATTTTTCGTCTTAGTGAAAAACCCATGATTTGTATTTTTATTTATATTTTTGATATTATTTTTCATATATTATTATTCTTAACTTTTTAAGACAGTTTCGGATTTGCCAAATTTGTTTTAATTTATACTACCTACGCCGTAAGTTCGAGTGAGGAGAGATATCCTCTGCACAACAAAAATATAATGGTTTTCTGTATTGTGAATGTGTATTACAAATTGTTGGACTTGTTTTGTTTATAAGGCTAAATATATATATATTTTTTTAATTTTTACTTTTTGTACGTAATATATTCAAATTTTAGTATTGATGTCGATTCCTAAATCACATTAATTATTTTTCACAATCTCAATAATGTATGTAATACGCGTAGCACGGATGGCGCAGTGGTTTAAGTGGTCGCCACACCGCTTCCTACTGCGCCGAGTGTTGTGGGTTCAAACTCCACATAGGACGACACTTTGTGTGATCCACAAATTGTTGTTCTGAGTCTGGGTGTTTTTTGTGTCCTTTTCATGTAAGTTTGTAAAGTCTCCCGCGACACAGGAATATATTTCTAATGAGGGCGTTGTCTTTAAAAAAAAAAGTCAGTCAGTCATTATCGGTAACATGGATGTTCTGTTTTAAATATTTTTCTGTAATTTCAATTAAATAGCGGTAAATATTAACGTTCTACACGGGTGGTTAAATTGAAAGACTCACTTTTACTTTCGTTTTGTAACATTGCATTAACTACTGCTTATAATATTTGTTGATTATTTTTTAATTCATTATTAGTCTTCCGATTCTTTCACACTCAGAAATTTCGTGTCATTATTTATAGTTAGTGTCATCCATTTTGACCATCCATGACAATTTTAAAGTGGTTTGTTCAAAATTCGTAATTTATTATTTCATTGCCGTTATTATCGTGACTCCCAGACCTAACTATACAACACACTTAGGGTTTATTTGTGAGGCTTTATCGTCTAATCTTAATCTATTCACCTGATCATTATGAAAGTTTGCATACACGTTGACAGAGGCTTAGATAAAAACATAGGGTGTACTTTACACTACCAAAGCAGTGGTCATAAACCAGGCAGTGCATGCTGCGCGCACTTTAGAAGTATATTGACCTCGGGGCAATAAACCTTGACATATGCCCTTCTTATGTGTGCCATTTATTATTTTGGCTAAAAAACACTTGGTCTGGTGAGTATGGCGGATGAGGGAGAGCTTCCAACCCCAGCTCTTGCAGCTTGGAGACTATCTGTTGCGCAGTATGGGGTCGCGCGTTGTCGTGAAGGAGCAGTGGGGCCGACCGATTGACCAAAGCTGGTTGCAGATGTGACCACCAGACCTTGCACCTACCGACTATTACTTTTTCCAAAATTTAGACAACTTTTTAGTGGGTAAAAAATTCAATTCCCGAGAGGCAGTACAAAATGCCTTTGAAGAGTTTGTTACCTCCCGTCCAGCTGATTTTTACAAGAAGGGCATCAATAAACTGCCAATGCGTTGGCAAAGATGCGTCGATTGCATGGGTGATTACTTCGAATAACAGAAATAAAATAGTTTGAAAAAATAAGTACTTTCACTTATTGCATACAAAACGGCAATTTCATAGGTAAAGACCTATTATTATACATAGAAACACCCAGACCAAATCAAACATTAAATGTTCACGCACACAAATGTTTGACTTGAGCGGGAATCGATCACGTGACCTTAGGACCTTTAGCAGTCCGTTACACATACCACTACGCCATCCGGTCGTCAAATCAACCTTCTATTATCATTTCGAAGTTACAGTGGGTCCGAAAATATCTTAAATAGCTTCAAGAAATTGCCGACCCGATGGTTCCTATTTTGGTTTGATTTGATGGGAATATTAATGCCTCCGAATTCCAAATGAGGGAGTTTCAGTTGAAAATGTTTTCTTTCTCAGGTTTAAAGCTACACGAATTTAGAAATTTCCGGAGAGTGCCAAAACATATCTATGGCTTTTATAGGCTCTCGATCGCCCTCTTTAAATAGCAATCTACTTTAGAAACTTAAAGCTTTTCTCTCCTCTTTATTTTCACAAGTTGCTAGGCAAGCGGTCTGCTAAGTCTGCAAATCGTGTAGCAGTGATTTTCTTTTTAGCTTATTTTTATTTTTTTTAAATTATTGATAAGTACTACACATCATACATATTATACTTATAACAAATAGTGACAACATGTGGCATTTTACCTAATATGTGTGACAATTACGGTGAACATAGCATTTACTGTAATGTAGTGTAAACTAATAAAAATCAAACCAAAAATAACACTAAAGAGAAGTATACTTAATAATAATAAACTATTTGAATTAACACTACTCTAAATCTATTTTATATCTAATTAATTTTTGTTTGGGGTTGAGGTTAATGGACACCAAAGATTTGTTATTTTAGTTTTAAAATCATTAAACGATTGGCCAAAGATGTCAAGGCCTGGATCAGGATATCATCACGATATATGAGACTACTGCTGTAAGACGCGATGACGAATCTCTGGGTGGATTCAGTCTTTTAGAATCCGAGGTACCGCTCGTTTGGCATAGACTTGACAACCAGTGGGCCCAAACCCCTACCGGTCGCCTGCGATACGTCACACAAAGAGTATTGGATAATATCGTGTAATAGATTCCTTGCCTCCCAAAGAGATATATATTTATAGGTCGTGAATATGAAACTTTCAATAGCTTCTAGTCGTACCACAACTGCTTGTACATCAGGATCTGAACCATTTAAAGTACTTCCTCAATACTTTAAATCTAAGTTGTACTCATAAACGTACAATGGAAATGTTGATTTAGATCTATGTCTCGCGGGGATTAAGGGCGTGACGGTTATGTAACTGTAAAAACGTAAAGGTGGTTGGTTTATTTAACAACACCGCAATATTATTGTCTTTTAATGAGATCTAAATATCAAAACAATGGGATAAATTACAGTTCAGTGGGAAACACTGTATTCAAAAATATTTTAATAATTTTTGACCGTTACTCAAAAACGCTAAACGTTTTCGTAAGTTTTAAATATTTTTAAGATCTTACTCACAGTGCATGGGTTTTTTTTAGGTATAGAGGGTCAAGTAGATGGGTCATCTGAGGGAGAGGTGGGTTTTGGACTCCGGTAACCACACTCACTCACACAACGAGAGAACCGCTCAATACGGGTTTCCCGTGAGTGTTTTCGTTTCCGCGGTCTTCGGTGCGAGGTTCTCTGACCGTCCGCCACTCTTGACCGACGACCGAAGTGTGTCCGCCGCCGGTGGCGTAAGAATGCTATGAACGGAAATGCTCAGCGCTGGGTTCTCAGGAACGTCCATAGCGACGGACGCACGCCACAGTAATTTTAAAATTGTTTGAAATGTTTTTATTTAGACTCTAAAGTAAACACATCATTTTACCGTGGTAAAACCATGCTTCGACACGAATGGGCCGGCTTGACCGGTGTGATACCACCGCCTCATAGAAAACCAGTGCTAAGCAAGTCTTTCGTTGCCTTTCACTGAGTGAGTGAGGTTACCGGAGCCCAAATCCCCCATCCCGCTGAATCGAGCGAGAAGGACTCTAAGGGCGGCAGCGCACTTGTGACTTTTAAGTTGCAGGTGTCCATGGGCGCCACCCCTCTGCTCGTTTGGCAACACAATAGCAACAATTTTTGTTTTGTCAAATAGTAAGCAAATAAATTTAATAAATATTAAACTTATACAAAATCTATGACATGCCTGTGGCGATCTACAACCGAAGAATGCGAGAAGAAAGGGCAAAAAAACTCATGGTCACTCCTTTGTAATTTACAGATAGATACAATGGTATTATTAAATGTACCACAACATTGTTTTAATGTGTGCCAATATGTCCGTTATTAAGGACTAAAAGGTAAAAAGACAATGAAGAGAAAACAAGATTATGAAAAAAAACGGAAAAAAAAGAGATTTTTTAAAATAAAAAACACACTAGCTTACATAGAAGACAAAAATGTACAATTGTATGACACAATCCATATTTTATTGCGGATTTAAATTTGTTATTACTTAAGTCGGACACATTGACCTCGAAAAGACTTGTTTATCTTTTGGAGCCTAGAGGCGGGTACTGCAAGGTTATTTCAATTTCTGGTATATACATATAGTATGTACATCACTTCTTTTCAAAAAGCTATCTTTGTTTTTATAACCATTCAGATTTTTTTTTAACTAGCTAATGTTTGTGCTTGTCTGATGAGTAGTGGCAAAAGTGGCAAAAAAGCGTATGGTATGCACTGTAAACGATTTGTCAATATAAGCCCTGGTGTGCTTCGGCATTTCAAAAGTCAAGCTCTCTGACGATCTTAAGGACATTGAATGCGCATCACGTAAGAATCTGAAACGTCCTTTTAAATAAAGGGGAGTATTGTATAATAGTGAAATTATTTGAATATGCCGGCGAAGTCAAATGGGTAACCAGTTAAGCTTATTCCGAAATTCAGAAATATTGTCAAATTTGCGCAATCCAAAATTGAAATCCAAACTGACTTCTTATAGTTGCGGACCCCAGGACAAGTTTTCATAAAAGTGAATTCCCAGATTTTTTGACGGTGTTCGAAATCAGAACTAAGGCTCCATCACAGAATATTTGGGGATCAATCGACGTCAGATAAAGTCCTAGAGCCACCGATTATGATTACGCGTGCTTTAGATGGATTCACGTTTAACCTGTGTTGCCTGCTTCATACACAAATCTGCGATATATCCCGGTTAATAATTGAGATCGCTGCTGGTAGTTATTTCACGGGTGCTTGTGCATGGATCTGCAAATCATCTGCATAAAGGTGATAATAGGAAGCTAAGTTATTGGAAATAAAGTTTATAACAACAACGCGAAGAGCAAGGGAGATAAAACGCCAGCCTGTGGTACGCCGGTAGTCGTGGTGCACCAGCCAGAGAGTCTTTCCTCAATTCGACGACGCCGGCGGCGCCCGAACAGGTAGTTATGAAACCAGTCAACAACCGTCGTCGAAATGTTAAGACAGCACATCATGGCAAGCAAGATGTCAAAGTCAACGTTGTTAAAGGCGTTACTGAAATCTTAATTAGTGACTTTGTGGCTACCCCGGCAACCTTGAGCAATAACAATAACCCTTCGGCTTGTTATTGCTCAAGGTTGTCAAAAAGTCGCCACAATGTGATTACATTGCGGAATGTGACAGAAAATGTGGCATTGCCCATCTTTCCACATAGGAAATGGTTCTTTCTCCGTTTCGCCACCGTCTAAACTTTTTTGTTGGATTTTATTGGATTAAATCTCCTTATTAATAGCCTTTTTTTAATTTAATATAATTACAACTTTTTTTTACTTTTTTAAGTTGGTGCATGCAGGTTCCGTTATAGGAACACCTGAAAAGTAGGAATAAACTTGTAATAAAGTATGTAAAACATAAAATAAATTTGAATATTAGACAGACATAGCGCATATACTCCTTCACAACTCCAATCCCACTACACACACAAACATACATAAACACACACACACAGAGATATACAGACAGATACACACATACGCACACACCCACACACACATACGCACACACACACACACTCACACACACACACACCCTTTTTTTGTTAATGTTACAATTATTACTACTAACGCTCGTGTCTTTTTCTTTTTTTTTTCTTCTTAAATTTTGTACTCTTGCACAACTATATTGTAACCACCTCACTAAGGTATTCTGAAATGTCAAGACGAGGTCCGAGTCGGGACCAGGTCCTCAATTCTGCTATTTTATGTTTACGCCAAGCCACTGTCATACCACTGACACGCTATTGAGATGCCATCGAGTGGCCATTGGCATCAAATTCAAATAAATTCAAATAATATATTTGCTATAAATGGGGTGTTACATGTTGTGGTATTAAAGGTTCAATATAGTGCGAACAGGCCCATTTAGCCATGAAGATAGCATGCAAATTTAACATCATTATTACTAATTTAACATTATTATTATTAATTTAACATTATTATTATTAATTTAACATTATTATTATTAATTTAACATTACCATTGTTAATTTAACATTATTATATATTATTGTTATTATTATCATCATTATTCATCAGTGTTTGTGTATTGATTATAATTTCACTTTCGGTATAAATATCGGTAGTTGAAAATATATTACGTTTTTTGAGGAAATGATGTATTTATTTTTATTATAATAAATTATTAAGAGAAATAAATAAATTAAAATAAATGATTAAAAAAATAAAATTATAAAAAAAAGAAAAAAATAATTATTTAAATAAAAAAAAATAAAAAAAAAATTATTTAAATAAAAAAATAAAAAAAACAAAATTATTAAAATAAATCAATAATTTCCTTATAATTTCAAAATATATAACGTTTTTTGAAGAAATGTTTTTTTTTTTTTAATAATTAATTTATTTCTTTTTTTTTATAATTTTTATATTTTATTGCCCTGCTGTCCTGTAACACAGGTTTTTACACCTACCTCAGGCACCAGCGATCCACTACCGAAATTTTCAAATGTTATAGCGTAATCGTATTTTCATTGTATGCATTTTGGTTTTGGTGAGAAATAGACGATTATCATTATTATTATTAATATTCAGAATGTTATGAATATGTAAATTAATTGCATATAGATAAATAATTTTAAAGTAAAATTAAGAGAAATTTAAATAAGTTAACCACACCTTGTATTGTCAACAACAATACTGGACCACACCACTTGCATGTCGTTTACAATTTTTTGGTAACTGAATTTTTGAATTAGCAACACCAACTATATTTCACATCTACCATACCATTTAAAGTAAACCATTGTTTTATGTATATAAACAAATACATCGTTATATTTACTATACTTGGAACTAAAGAGAAAAACCATAAGGAAAATCTACACACAATATAACATCATTTCCGTAAATATTCTAACGTTTTATGGTAATATTCAGCTTTAAAACTGACAATTAATGACAATGTTATTTATTAACAGTTTTTGTAATCATTAATGATTGTCATTTAATTCAAATTGATGCGTAAACAGTTGTTTGATTTATTGTCTTGTTGCCTTAACTTTTATGTCATCATTGCAATAGGATCATTAAAAAGGAGAATATTTATTTAATTATATTTTCTATTAAAACTATATATAAAATTGATATTGAGCGAGAATGATACCCACGACCGTCGCTGTCCAATTTAATACGTAAGAAAAACATCACCGACTTTAATGCAACTAAGTAATGGAAGAAGGAGAGTATATACAGTGCACTGGTATAGGCTGTTGATTTTATTTATTTATTTATTTTACAAATTACAAAGCAATTTACAATTATTGATTATAATAGTGCATTTGAAAACCACTGAGGTTTGTAAAAACTGCTGACTACCTGTTGTGTAACGTATTAAAAATAATAAAAGTACTTGCCTAATTTAACTATATTTTACCTATATAGCAGTATCTCAGTTTCTATTCCGTTTAAAGTATTGGACCAAAAGATAAACTAATGGTCAAATGACTAATTGTTCAAAAATGTTTTCAAATATTAACGAAAAGTTAAATAATAAAAGTCTTGAAATAAGGACTATTTATTGAGACCCTTTAATAATTTCCACCCCCCTTTTTACATCCTTAAAACTTACCTTTGGGGATTAAAGCTATTCTATGTCCTTCCCCAAAATTTAGATTGTCATTACGCCAAATCGGTTCAGCGGTTTAAGCGCGTTAACATACAGACAGATAAAAAGATAGACACTCTTTCGTATTTATAATATTGAGTAGGGATGTTATTCATGAAATACATTTACATTACACGTCATTTGTGGGATATATTAGAAAAAAAAACAATGTGTATCGTTTGGGAACATTTTTCTCAGTGCATATTACTCATACTAAGTAAGAAAACTCATATTACGTGCAAAATAACTGAAATTGAAACAACTTTTGCGTGTTGCCACAATTTTAATGTATTCCACTATTTATTAGCTCTGTAATAAAAAAAAAGTGCGGCGTGGTTATAAAAAAATAATAAACATCTATCACCCACAGGTGACACCGGAAATTAAAGAATATCTACTTTGAAAACTTTTCTTTTAATAATTTTGATTCAACGTCACGACGACGAGACGTCACAGCTTTAGCCTTAGATAATTTGCTCAACAAGGATAACATACAACGTACGTAACCAATTTGAGGTTTCGTTTGTTTATATGTATTTTTGATTTAGCAGATAAGTAATTAATTACTTTAGAAGTGAAATGTTCAAAAAAAGTATTAAATATAAAGGTAACTTTTAAAAGGTTTCCTAGTTAATGGAAAAAATAATAAACATGGCTAATGAGTAAATATACCGTATATCTGTGAAACTTTATCACCGTTTCATCATTATGACATAAGCGATGTTAACAGCGCCAAAATGGAGCTCCGCCTAAAATGAGAAAGCTGCCGGGTTTGCCTTATGCCTTATATAAATAGGATTTTTCACCTTAATTTTTGATTTTTTTAATTTCAGATTACTTTATTTTCAAAGATTTGATTCATTAGAAAATAACTCAGAATCAATAATAAGCAGAAACGTTTTACTTTGGAGAACGGTAAAATAAAAGTTCTTCGAACTGTTACATCCCTAATTTTGATGATATTGCATAGGAATGCAATACAATATTGCTGACTTGCAATAATAGCAAAATGACGTAAATTTAACATTGCAGATCAGCAATAAATACACTATAAATACCAATCCTTTTCTTAAATTAGTCAGTTATTATTCTCTAGTGCTGATATAATTTGTGGTCTCTGACTACTCCCCAACCTTGGTTGGTTTTCAGCAAGGAATTCTAGAGCAATAATATACTCCGGGTCTATTCTGCCCTTCGCTGGGGCCAATAAAAACGCGTATAATCCGTGTTAAGTGGTGTTGTATAAGTTTGTGTCTATATTAAGTTGCCAAAAGTTGTGTAGAGTTATAAAATAAATAATTGTGATAGTCAGTGGTGGTTTTTATTTTTAAAGTGCCGGACTGTCCAATCTAATAGAACGCTCGGTGGACTGATACTGATGCCCGTTTTCACCAACTATACTTAAATCATCTCCTAACTAGGAGTTCCGTAACGTAGGTAACCCCTAAATACAACTCTTATCTAATTTCGTTTTCACCATGCTAAGTGACACCTAACTAAGGGTCTCCTATTTTGTAGGGGTTTCATAAACCGTAAATTTGCGTAAATGTTTTCCGATTGTATTATTTTTTTTGCAATATAAAATTATTAAAATGATTATTATTACTTAATAAGAAAAAATATGTGAAATAAAATACTTCTTTGTATATTTAAAGATTTAATTATCATTTTCTTGTAATTTGGTGCTTTTAGCACCAAATTACAAGAAAATGATAATGTAAATTTAAGGCGCTCTTGCAGCGCGGTGTGTAGGTGTGCAAACATTACCTCACCCCCCGCTAACGTATCGTACGCAAAGACGCAGCGTGTCAAAAAGCTGCGCGAGTCGGCTGCGCGCCACTCAAAGTTACGTCCAGATATTGTGCCACAGTGTAGCGTAATGCAGTAGTTAGAAAAGAATATCATGTTTGAGGTATATAATTCTAATTAGCTTTTGCACTTTTAAATTTTTTTTATTCACCTGTGTGTTAGCTTTCTACTAAAATAGGTATACACGAAATTAAAAAAATATTGGAATTAAAGGACCGTTTAACCTGGCGAACTAACTTTATTAGTTAATTGTTATAGGATATTAGGTCATTACTTCCTACATATATAATTTGTTTACTCAAAATCATAAACAATAGATTTTTTTAATACCTTCTTCTACAAATTTCTATTCATGAGTTTATTAGCAGATTGGGTACCATAATACAGGCTTTAATTAATAATACACACAACATAAGTTGAAAAATTCACATAACTTTAATAAAAGATGATGATTGAGGCGGAGGTTTTATTCTAAACTTTCTTAAGTTTTATATCAATCATGTCAAAGCGCAATAGGCAAGCGGTCTTTCCTATTCGCACAGCATAGTTAGCTTACAATAGTGCGTTCCGTTACAGTGCTGTCTGAAGAGACCTTATTTACCAACATACTTAAATTGGTTCTATCAATTTCATATATATAATAATTGATATTTCATATGTATTATAAAAGATAATTTCAAAAATTAGTGTACTGTATAATATTAGTGTCAGATACACTCGGAATTGAAGCGTATGTTAAAGAGCCTGATGATGCTTCATTTTCTTTTCCTGAGGTTAAAAATATGTTTCGGATTGGCATGCCACTCGTTTCATTTTATGATTCCCACAAACCAAAAAGACATTTTTAATGGCCTGTGACATGTAACTGACCTTGAATTTGATGAAACCAGTTATCGATTATTTTTTTATAGGGCTAGCTGCAATCATTCTTTGGCAGCAACTAATGAGCATTTCACTTCAACCAACATATCATTCCCAATCAAGCCATCATATGTAGCTCCAATACATGAGTACTGCTTATCAACAAAAAGTTCACAAGCTTAAATTTTCAATTGGTTTTCTTGCTGAATTTGTTGTATGGCTTGCTTTTCATTTTCAATCCCATGAGCTACCGAGGTCACTTGCGACAATTTTTTTTTGTACAAAATATTTTTTACCAAAGACGATGTATCCGTAGAGGGTTACCTCTTGCAAATATTTTTTAAATTCGAAGCTGTTATTTTTTTTTTATTTCAAGCCACTCACTCGAGTGCCTTTGTACGACGGTCGATCTTTCAATATGATCTCTGTCTGCTATAAGATTTATTAAATTGTTTAAATAACTAGCTTTTCCTCGCTCCAAATCAAACATTGACATATCTGGTGCCGACCTAGCTTGACCATAGTCGTGCTATAGGTCGTTATTAGCGTTTTGAAATCAACGTATCTTTTTTAATTGATGTTCCAAATCGAATTTACGTTTATGGGTCCTTTTTTCCACATACTTCAAAACTCTGCTTGAAGGACTTCTATTTAACATTGTGTTTTTGCTCAGCTGAAATGGCGGAATTCCTGATAAAAGATATCACTGCTGCTGCACATCTTCCTTAGTACCCGCGTCTGAGAGCAAAATTAATTATTTTCCCACCCACAAATTTAGCTATAACATTATTAAATCTTTCGACCGTGTTGGTATCAACATTTTCAATCAAACTTCTTGATTTCCCAGCCACAGTTGCAACAATGGCATTCAGTATAAATAAAAATGTACTATTCCGTATTTGCCTAATGTCACCTTTTACTCCATCATGCTCACAGTCGTAATCATGGTACATTCTATGATCTCCGTAAGCGTGTTCAACTGAATATGTTATATCTTTATGAGGTACCGAGACTGCATCGTTTTTCGGAACATCAGACTGGTGGTGATATTTTTTCGACCGAATAATTAATTTTCTCGTAGCCATTATTTATTGGTTCGTTGAAGTTTTTCTATGCAACTAGAAAATTTTTGTCTCTTTGGCAAGGTTCCGCTTCTTTTTACAAAAATTTCGTAAAATATGATTGGGAAATTCTATTTTGTCAACAGTCAAATTCAGTGTTTTTCCTTGTGTCCTTTAAATTTTAGCATATGTAGAACAGTCACCATCTGCTATAAGTCTTTGGTATATTACTCCGTACATAGAAATAGATGTTTTTAAACCCTCCGCAATTATATCTGCTTCCATAGAGGGAGATGACCATCAAAGTTTTTGTAGCATTAATGTTCTGGAGGCGTTATGTTATTTTTACTAGACTGGCTACAAACCAAACAGTATTTATTTTTTACACCCATGTACAAGACCGCACCTGTTTTTCTGCCAATAATAGCAGCAGCGCCAGAAAGGGCCTTAAAATTGGTGCCTTAAGAGCGCGCACTCCATGTTCCATCGGCATACACATCGTCACTGGATATCCACCTTTAGTTAGACTTTCGGTTACGGCTATTTCTCTCTCCTTATCAATAGATAGCAGTTATACTGCTTGCATAGTATCAGCTGCTGTCAGTTCCCAATGTTCATATACCTTGTTTTGCAATTGTCCGTATGTATTTATCGAAAAGACGTGTATGTCGATGAAGGACCTCATGAAAGGTAACCTTCCCTTATGTCATAAGCGTAAGCTCATGGACATGTGCATCCTCCCCATTATCACATATGGTGCACAAACTTGGTCTTTGACTGGACAGCAGAGGTTCGCGCTGAAGGTTTGCCTGCGAGCCATGGAGCGTAGTATTCTGGGCGTACAGCTTACAGACCGAATAAGAAATACAGCACTACGCTCCAAAACACACATAGCAGATGTCACTCATAAAGCCGCTGCACTCAAATGGGACTGGGCTAGAAACGTTTGCCGCATACCGACAGATCTATGGGCAAAAATTAGCACCACTTGGGTCCCACAAGGCGCTAAACGACAACGTAGTAGGCCCAGGCGACGATGACGGGACGATCTCGACGGTTTCCAAAAAGACTGGTCCGAACTAGCATACGACAGAGACATGTGGAAGGGAGAGAGGGAGGCCTTTGCCCTGCAGTGGGGCAATACCGGCTAAAAATAAATAAATAAAATAATAGATAGGTACGTGTTGAATTGCCGTCCTAAGTGTTTATACGCAGGATGAAATTGGGTCATGTCGTGACTTTGTTACTGTGCAGAGGCATTTTACTTTTAAGAATTTTTTTCTTTTTTTCTTCTATTAGAAATAGGACTTAACAATTAAAACCTTTCCAAACAAACTTGATCAAAAGAGAAGTCACTAAACAAGAGTCTCAGATGTACTGGGTATTTCAAGAGAATCTTGAATTTGTGGGACAAAGTTTTGCAATGTCGCATATTGAATGTTTTCTTGTTCACTCAAAATGGTGTCATTGTTTAGTTTTCACACGACAAAACTAAAAAAAACAGTTATTCCATTTATATAAACACAAAAACTAACGTAGTATTATGATCAATAGAAATTGATTTCTATAGGGTCTCAACTACGCATGTGAATATGCTTTATCTCATCGAAGTGCTGCAAAATAACAATAAATAAACTTATATTACTGTTGAATTCCACATAATTAAAATGTGCCTGACTATACCAAAAATTAGAGATTTTTAATAACATTTTCTGATTACCTTCTTTCTATACTACCAATGAATAATATACTGTTTATTTACCGTACTTACATGCATACTGATTTTTTTAGACTGTGGCGCAGTGAAACTGATGTGTTTGTAAAATTTTACTATTTTTGTGTTTTATAAAAATTGTCGACGTAAATAATTTACCATAAAACAAATAAATATTTAGGTAGAGGTTGTTTAATTATTTATATAAATTATTATTTCTTAGTAAATTTATAATCTAGTGTTACAAAGACGCGTTAAAAACATTAAAATAATTTCATAACTGTAAGTAATGTAGTGAAAATTACTACGAATAAATAAAAATAAATGAAGACGTTACTCGACATTTTGCAATAACTTATAAGTATTCTGTTGAAGCTTTGTGAAAACGAATTTTACGTATTTACGCGGGGGAATTTCACGAAGCAAAATGACGTGCGTCCGACCTCAAACAAGGCTCAGCGAGCTGTGACAGGCGAACTTCGCCGCCGTAAGCAAGCGCAAAAACATATTTTTTGGTTCTTTTTTTTATAAGTACAACTATGTGAAAATGTATCCTTACAAATCCCTAAAAAAAAATAAGCTCTATTTTTTGGTATAATTTTTACGTGAATCCATGGTGGCATTTTACAACAATTTCTATTTGAAATCGTGAGTGAGAGAGCCAAATTCCATAAATCATGTTTCCATCCTTACAGATCTTTAGATTATATGTTTAATTTTTATAAAATATTTATTTTTATGCACAATAAATGCATATTAGGGTATTTATTTCTCTTCAAAAAAGTGCAAAATCGCTGCAACCTCGCCTTAAATTCCAATGCTTCCAATTCCGAGTGTCAAATTGTCAAAATAAATAGTCGTTTAGGTCGTAAAGTAACTATAGTTGATATTTTTAATTTAATTCAACATTTTTATTGACTAATTGTTTAATTCAGCCTCATCTCCACCTATAAAGCATAAAATGAAATAATGCTTGGAATGATTTCATTTCCTTAGACTTAAATATTATATCAATACAATTTTTGATGTTTGCCTGGTGATTATATTTTCATGTGTGTACAATCTATGCAACGCAATACATTGGGGACGTTCGCAATTTAAAAAAGAACTTATTTTACTGTAACTTGCTATTGTTCTGTTTCTGGAAATACTATGAATTCCTTATATAAGGTTCTCTCCTTATAATACGGCTGCAAGTACTAACACTGATGCCGCCCATATCAGATACTGCTTGCAAATGACTACACGTAGCATAGAACCTCAGGTCACATAGTAACTGTTTTATAGGTGGTACTGATTTGTTCCTGTAAACCACCCTTGTTAAACGGTTTGGCCAGGGTAGGGACCATCATTATTTCAAAAAATATACATGTATCGACAAAGTCACAGTGCCCACACCAACTGTTGTGTTTGTAAGTAAATATAAGTATTCCCATCTCTCCCAAAACCAGTAGGTACACTCTCTGTGAACCACACACTGTCTGCAGTGTGTGGTTCACAGAGAGTGTTCAGAGAGTGTTCAAAGCCTTTGTCTGGCCGCCGGCGGTCTTAGTTACGTGCTACTCCTCTCCACCCTTCCTTCTTTTCTTATTCATTTTTAGGCAAACCTGTGTCTGTGTCTACCTTCTTAGTAAAACATAACCTAGCTTCTGTCCAAACTTAATATATAAATATATCACTTACTTGTCATCAGGATATTCCAATATTTGTTCAATTTTATTCAATAAAAAGATAACACTCCTTGGTTAACCTAAATCTTGTAACAAAATCTTTATCGTCATATTTTGTAAATAAATCCGGTCTGTCACTGTAAATTCTCGGTCTATTAAATAACCTAGGATTATTTATCATCTCTAAAGTCTCAACAGTATTGAAAAAATTCCATAAATCGTCCATTTCAATAATTTTAAACAAAAGTTAAGTCAAGTTGCTCTGTCACTTTATTAGGGGTTAGTTAGGTGGTCAACATTCGGGCCCCTAAGTTTTAAGAGACACCCAAGCACTTAGGTGTCCTCTAAAGGTTGATGAAAACGAAAATATCACTAAGGGTTACCTAACTTGCTCTAGGTGGCCCTTAAAATTTAGGGGATGTTGGTGAAAACGGGCATGACACTTAATGTGAGGTCGGAATGCCAGTTTATTTTTTAATTTCATTTATTCTTTT
Organism: Arctia plantaginis; assembly: GCA_902825455.1. Lineage (NCBI taxonomy): Eukaryota > Metazoa > Arthropoda > Insecta > Lepidoptera > Erebidae > Arctia > Arctia plantaginis. The sequence continues at coordinate 11,831,465 of CADEBD010000422.1, forward strand.
GCACACAAAATAACATTTACAAATTATACATGAGAAGAATGGTTCGCACTAAGGCGAGCTTAACCCATAGTTGAGTTTTCTTCTACCTAACCTATTTCTTCCCTAAATTGTCATTTTTTCTCTGTAGTGAACGAATCTCTGCTGCATATGTTAGCAAAAATAGCTTAAAAACATCGTTTTACAGCAACGTTATACTTTCGGTAAACGGGAAAATATTTTTTTTTCGAAAACTCACTGAACTTTGTTCACTATTAAAAACAAAATTATAATAAATATTTGAAAGTGTTCATTTTCTCTTAGAGAGCTTTTGTTGCTTCTATATAATTATGTATCATAAAATAAATATCAAATAGTAATGTTACTCTTAAATTTTATAGCTTTCCACTGAAGGAAAAATTAATATAGAATGATATAAACCACCTATAAAAAGGCGGTTATTAGATTTTATCCTACACCTACTTCTGTTTCAAGATAAGCGTCAAAGAGCTTATAAATACTATGTTGTAAGTGCTTCTAATTCCTGTGAAAAGATAATCGCAATATAAGGATGTAAATAATACATACATCATATCTTGACTTTATAACGTGATGTTAACACCGATTTTTTTATCTTCATATACAAATTTCTTCAATTGCAAATACAAATACCAGTAGATTTGGCGAGAAACTTAGGTTCCTTTACTCACATTGCAGGCTTTTTATTAAAGAAAGAGGTTCCTTATATAATAATGATGATGGTTCCCTCATGGTAACTAATACCGCCTAACAAAAACTTTAAAATCTTCAAATATAAAAAAAAACAAAGATGCAAAATCCAACAGTTGTCTGTAATTAAATTTAGAAGACTTTTTAAACACAAATTGTTTAAATTTGATAGCTTACTACAGCTTACATTAAAGATTTTTAAATGACAAGACTGCTTGGCAGTAACATGAATTTCTCGCCTTCGTTAACAAACTTTGTGTGTTTGATTGTAACAACATTAAGCGCATATAAAAGAAAACTCAGTCATTTACCCGTTGGAAGCCTCAGTAGATGCATAAAAAGGCGAATTAAAATAGAATGAAAACAAAGATATTTTCATCAATTAATAAACCCTTAGAAGATAATAGTAGAGTTTTTTTTTTTTGCTTTTTGAAGAGAAGCGCCTAAGATATTATTAATAAACCCTTTTAGAAAAAGTTAAACCGACTAAACAATACTTACAAAACGAGGTAAAAATTAAAAAATATTGACAATCTAAGTGAAAAAACTAAAACAAGTGCGACCCTCAATTCAACATGTAATATTATAATAGCAATAGATACCTTCTAGTATGGTTGAAGTCGGTGTAACTAGCTAGTATTTAATGAATAATTAAGTAAAAAAAAGTATAGACTGGGATGCACGATTGAGTCTGCACTAAGGTACGTATAGCTGAGCACTCCATCTTGTGCGCCTCCCTCTATTTCAAAAACGGTTATAAAAAAAGGTTTTAGGCGAAATTTGCAAAGAATGTTATCCTCTACAACTTTTATGTATTTAATGTAAATACGGTTGAAGGCAAAGAAAACGAGATTATCTCATAAAACTAATTTTTGCGATCATTGACCTTGAATATCTAAGGACGGTGACACGTGACTATATGTGACTTTTGAGACAACATGTGTACTATAAAAAAAAAGGTTTGTATAAATATTCAGCTTATTCCGTTAGATTCTGAGATCAACCCCTTTTTAGGGTTCCGTACCTCAAAATGTAAAAAAGGAACCCTTATAAGATCACTTTCTTGTCCGTCTGTCCGTCTCTCCGCTTGTCTGTCTGTCTGTCCGTCTATCCGTGTGTCACCAACGATTTTCTCAGGAACGGGTAGACCTAGCAAGTTGAAATTTATACCAGATACTGAGGTCTATGATCCCTATTGGGTGTACAAAAATCAAGGTTCTGAGTCAACACGATAAAAAGATATGGGCAAATTTCGATTTTCGCGAAAACTTGTAAGTACCAAAATTTGCCTTAATTTACAACTTTTTTTATTTTTCAGAATTTTCTCCTTACTTGTGCTGTAAGACCTTGCTTTTATCAAAAATTGACAATTCTAGGTGAACCGGAAGTACCCTATAGCTTCTGGGTCGAAAACCTATATGGTAGTTCCCGTTGACCTAGAATCACGAAATTTGGCAAAAAGAAACGTCTTACAGCACAAATAAAGGAATAACTCCTAAAAACAAAAAAAGTTGAAAATTAAGATAAATTTTGGTACTTACAAATTTTCGCGAAAATCTACGTAAAATCTGGATAGGTACGGAACCCTCGGCGCACGAGTTCGACTCGTACCTGACCGGTATTTTTGTATGTAGATATAATTATAAATAAAGTACCTACTAAAATAAGCGGCGATGCCAGAGCCTATAACGATTGCTAGTATCGTATGACAAGGCGCTATAGTAGGCGAGCTCCACGAGCTCTTTCATTTTGTCCGTATAAATTGGTTAAATTGTAGGGAAGCTAGGTATAACTTTTCAAATTAATCCTATGGAGAAACACGATTATTATAAATTGAACGTCTTGTACACATTAGTTATTCATTAAAATTAGACTAGTTTTTCTATGCTCAAATGATATTGAACATAATATGAACTGCTGATATATTTTAACAGATGTTACACTGGCTAGTTTTGACATAAATAATTAAAATTTAGTAAAAAAATTGAACTTCAAAATTATATTTAGGTGTATATTAAACGCTAGGCTCTAATAGTTTAAGTTTTAGAAAACATATTCAGGTAACCTTTAGAATTCTCAGGATTTTATGAGGTTACTGACATTTTTTATCCTTAATCGACTATTTCAAAATACATAACTAATGTTTAATAAACTGCCGGGCGGGTGGAAAGATCTGGAAACAGTTGTATTTAAGAGTAAACTATGTAAATTTCTAGTAGATAAAACTTACTACAGTGTAACAGAATTTTTATCGGAAAAAAATTTTACTTAAGTGCTATAATTATGGATATATTTTCTGGATGTCTAGTGTGGAGTCTGTAGTGTATGTTTTACTATTGTATCCTTTAAACTTATAAAGTACATTAAGTCACAATTAAAAGAGCTCCTCATTAAAAAATGTTATTATAATGTATTGGACTTTATTTCTAACAATTTGTAGTGTTTTATTTTTATTTTTTGTAATTATTTGTTTTTTCTTCCTGACATTAATTTATTATTTTGACTATAGTTTGACTTGAATGTTGACATTGTATGTATCACAATATTATTATAGTAATCAATGATGCTAATAATATACCTATAGGTTATTTTATGTTTAAATTATATGCAATTATAAATGTACATATTGAAAATTTGCATACCCATAGTGGTAAAGCACAGTGAACCTGTTGTGAATGAATACCATGTAATTAATACCTGTGTTATGCAAATAAAGAATCTGAATCTGAATCTGAATAACTACCTACACTATTGCTTAGCACTAGGTTGTTTCACTTATTTGTAAAATACTGGTTATACCCTGCCACGCTTTGCTGTGGCATGGGGAACAAAACTGACTCGAAAAATATATGAAAATAGTCTTTGAAGTTGTTTGTCTATGGTATCAAAATTTGACCTCAATTGGTGAAGAACTTTTTGAGTTTTGGAAGCGTACATAAACCAACTTAACATTTCTAAATATATAGATATATTTACAAATTAATATATACTATTAGCGGGTACTGTATTATTCACACAGTACAGAAGCATCTGTGTAAAATATGGCATTAGCGAACATGAACATATCACTAGCTTTAGGTCAACAAAGTTCTAAATTCCAATGCGAATGTGTGGCAATAACTTACGCCGCCACAACAGTCATGTATAAGTCTAGTAAGGACTAAAACATCGGAATATTGTTAAATAGCATGGCCGTCGTAAAGGCACTGGAGGGTAACACAATGAGCTCTAGTATTGTCTTCGAATGCCATCAAGCATCGGAGTAGCTTGTTACAACAAATGAGGTACTCTTCCAATGGATTAAAGGGCACAGTAATTCACACGGTAATGACGCTGCAGATGAGCTTGCAAGGAGGGGTTCGGCGAACTTTGATCCCGGGCTAGACAACGTGCTCGTGAAGCGCATAACCGATGGTGGAAAAACTCACCCGGCTTCACACAGTCCAAACTGGTGCTGACAAGTCTCATCACGACTTACTTGTAGACTGATCAGTCTTAACAGACTAGATATCCGAATAGTTGTAGGCACCATAACAGGACACCTAGCCCTGAACCAACAACTATTCCCCATTAATGCGACGGACAGGGAATGCCCAGAAGCAGAAGAGTGGCCACACAACGGCTTGCCTGTTAATAAATACTTACTTAATACAAAATCGCTCCTAGAAGCCTATGAACGTCTCAGGATGCCTCTGCGCTTCTGGCAGGAGTTTGGTTGGCTCACCTAGCTAACCTCTTCTAGACGCATAATGGACCACTTTCGAGTCTAAATGCTCAAATCGGAGCCTACAACCGATACCAATACCATTTAATTTATTAATTAAACATTCTGTAAGTCCTTGATTCCCTTCCCTTCCTTTCGCGACACTGTCCACGTCACGTGTGACTTCGTATGTTAACAATTTAAATATTGTTATTTGTGTTTTTCCGCGACAAGTTTCCAGTTTGCGAGCAGCCAGGTTGTGTATGTGTTTTAAAAGAATAATCTGTAAGTTATAATTGTTTTTCAAACAGAAATATAGTGCTAAATTATTTTATTACGGCTATTGGTAAGTAAATTTCTTTCTAAAAGTGTAAATATCATTTGTTTATATTGTTTTTTTTTTTTAATTTGTTGTTTAGTGTGTCTTTGTTTGGCTATGTCGGTACAAATTAATATCTAACACCAACCAGAAAAAAGGGTAATTAGAGACATGTCACCTACGGATTTATCGCCGAATGACAATAGATGTAACCGCATACTTCAGATTCAAGTGAGAATCTTTTGTCCCTTAACGGTCCTGATAGCTATGGGGATTATAATTACTGCGAGTTAGTGTCATAGGCAACCGATTATTTGATAAAAATTAACGAATCGGTGAATGACCAGAGATCAGCAATGAATGTAAGTAATAAAACGGCAATCATGGACATTACTCAACGGATAACTAGTATCAATCGACTTTCTCTCTCTCTCCGTCTCTCCGCTTGTCTGTCTGTCTGTCCGTCTATCCGTGTGTCACCAACGATTTTCTCAGGAACGGGTAGACCTAGCAAGTTGAAATTTATACCAGATACTGAGGTCTATGATCCCTATTGGGTGTATAAAAATCAAGGTTCTGAGTCAACACGATAAAAAGATATGGGCAAATTTCGATTTTCGCGAAAACTTGTAAGTACCAAAATTTGCCTTAATTTACAACTTTTTTTATTTTTCAGAATTTTCTCCTTACTTGTGCTGTAAGACCTTGCTTTTATCAAAAATTGACAATTCTAGGTGAACCGGAAGTACCCTATAGCTTCTGGGTCGAAAACCTATATGGTAGTTCCCGTTGACCTAGAATCACGAAATTTGGCAAAAAGAAACGTCTTACAGCACAAATAAAGGAATAACTCTTAAAAACAAAAAAAGTTGAAAATTAAGATAAATTTTGGTACTTACAAATTTTCGCGAAAATCTACGTAAAATCTGGATAGGTACGGAACCCTCGGCGCACGAGTTCGACTCGTACCTGACCGGTATTTTTGTATGTAGTATAATTATAAATAAAGTACCTACTAAAATAAGCGGCGATGCCAGAGCCTATAATGATTGCTAGTATCGTATGACAAGGCGCTATAGTAGGCGAGCTCCACGAGCTCTTTCATTTTGTCCGTATAAATTGGTTAAATTGTAGGGAAGCTAGGTATAACTTTTCAAATTAATCCTATGGAGAAACACGATTATTATAAATTGAACGTCTTGTACACATTAGTTATTCATTAAAATTAGACTAGTTTTTCTATGCTCAAATGATATTGAACATAATATGAACTGCTGATATATTTTAACAGATGTTACACTGGCTAGTTTTGACATAAATAATTAAAATTTAGTAAAAAAATTGAACTTCAAAATTATATTTAGGTGTATATTAAACGCTAGGCTCTAATAGATCTAGATCTAGAAGTTTTAGAAAACATATTCAGGTAACCTTTAGAATTCTCAGGATTTTATGAGGTTACTGACATTTTTTATCCTTAATCGACTATTTCAAAATACATAACTAATGTTTAATAAACTGCCGGGCGGGTGGAAAGATCTGGAAACAGTTGTATTTAAGAGTAAACTATGTAAATTTCTAGTAGATAAAACTTACTACAGTGTAACAGAATTTTTATCGGAAAAAATTTTTACTTAAGTGCTATAATTATGGATATATTTTCTGGATGTCTAGTGTGGAGTCTGTAGTGTATGTTTTACTATTGTATCCTTTAAACTTATAAAGTACATTAAGTCACAATTAAAAGAGCTCCTCATTAAAAAATGTTATTATAATGTATTGGACTTTATTTCTAACAATTTGTAGTGTTTTATTTTTATTTTTTGTAATTATTTGTTTTTTCTTCCTGACATTAATTTATTATTTTGACTATAGTTTGACTTGAATGTTGACATTGTATGTATCCACTGTCTCAAATGTTTGACTCACGATCTTCAGAGGAATTGCCAGTATCATTAGATCCTTGCCACTAAACAAGGCTTAAGGAGATGATAAAATATCAATCAAAACGATAAAAGAAGCTTGTTAATTTTCGGGTGACACGATTTTAACTATTTATAAACGTCCATGCAGCAAAGGAATATTTCCTAGTATGTGGCAGTGCGGTAATATTCGTATAATAAAAAAAGGGCGAAAAGCCGCCGGATGCTCGTAAATCCTACCGACCAATCACATTGTTCGGAATTTCGTCATCCACCATCCAGCATTATTAGGCAGCTTTTAGAATAACCTTCAGTGCGCCGGCTACCAGCGGGTGGAATTAAATGTCATGATAGACAATTTGGATTTACGTAGGGGAAATTGACAATTGATGCGGTTATATCGATTAGGAAAATTGCCATTGAGTCAAAATTTCAATACGTGTTGGCTATTTTCTTAGAAATATCTGGCGTCTTGGACAACGCATGGTGGCCCAATAAAATCACGGAGATGCTTTAAAATATTTGTTTCTTATTTCTTCATACTTTTCACAACTTTTTGAATATTCGCTTCGACGATTTTCTTGCGATGCCGATACCATCCGGATGTATGCTGATGACGGTTTATTTTTGGTGAAATCTGATACTAGGCTAATCTGACTCTAAGAAATTAGCCAATAGGTGTTTGAACTTAAAATCTCATTGTGGTAACGTAATCGCTTAACTTTTGCACCCAATAAAATCTTCCAGCTACTTGCATACCGATTATTAAATTTGATAATATTATTGTAATAAATAAAACCTCACTGTGTTTTTTTAGCATTAGTTTTAGAAAGAAACTTTATATTTATTAACATATTAAAATAGTAAATGAAAAGTCTAAAAAGAGTTTCTGTGCATTAACAGGGATATCAACTGCGACATGCGGATCCACTAAAGATGATATACGGAGCTTGTCTAGGCCAATCTTCCAAATAATCAATCTACTAAGTGTTTATTACAAACAACACTGAAAACGACAGGTTTATTTGGCAACACTGATTAGGGACGACAGAGCGCAATGAGAAACGGAACCTACAAGTATGCGTTTTTTGTGTTAAATTCCAAATGCATAAGGCGATCTGTATAATTTTAACAAAACAACCCTGATTAGGGACGACAGAGCGCAATGAGAAACGGAACCTACAAGTATGTGTTTTTTGTGTTAAATTCCAAACGCATAAGGTGATCTGTATAATTTTAACAAAACAACAACATTTCTGGATCACATTCACAAATCGAAGACAAGCGCCCTCAGAGCTGGGCCGATAGGGCAACCTGTCCGTCGCAAACTGTTACAAGGCCAACGACTTGCACTGATAATTTTATGCAAGGCATATAGGACGGTTAGCACTGAGGCTTTGTTGGCGGGTGTGCTTCCTGTCGATCTCGAGGTGCAAAATCGTTCCATTTACCATGCAATATTAGAAATCATGGATTGGATATGTGTGTGTTTCTGAGGCGTGAAGTTGCCTATCTAGGACACAGGTTATTACAGAAGAAGAGGTAAAACCCAATAATGATAAAATCAAAATCCGTGATCGAGTTCCCTATACCGAAGGTTAAACCTTAAAACCGGAGGTTTATTATAGACTTCTATAAAATTACAAAACCCCTAACCAGTTTACTGAAAAATTATGTACCATTTAATTGGGAGAACCAACAGCAATTAGCATTCGATAACTTAAAACATAAATTGACTACTGCTCCACTCTTAATATACCCAGATTTTTTCCAACCTTTTGTACTTACTTGCGATGCATCCAATCATGCTATAGGCCAATCAATAATGCCATTGCATCTATCTGTGAATTGCAAAAGAGTGGACATGAGTTTGTTTGCCCTTTCTTCTCATAAGGCTCAACCCTTGGAAACGGGCGGTTGTAGATCGGCACAGGCATATCATAGATTTTGTATGGGTTTGATTTTTGTTAAAAAGATTTGCTTACTATTTGACAAAACACAAATTGTTGTATTTGTGTGTGTTGATCTATGACTTTAGAGTCTACATAAAAGACCATTTCAAATAATTAAAAAAAATTATGAAATAAAGAGAGTTTGAATTTGAGTTCTAGGTCCACCATTCCGTCGGACGATGGATGTACTGGAACCGATAGAGATGGATCTCTGCGATAGCAGGAAACGCGGACGCTCCAGGAACGAGGACAGTGATACGTCCCAGGAGATGCTGCCTCCTAAAGTAGGTAGCAGCCGTAGAGGGAGGTCACGCACGACGATCTCGGCTCCGTCAGGCCCTGTATTTTCTAAGGCGGAAGCCTATAGACGGGTCAGAGCTGAGGGTGAAAGCGCAGCGGAAGAGGAGATTGTGGATCTCCTGCAGAAGATCTGGGAGCCGGTAGAAAGTGGTTCTGTCCCCCCAACACCGGTGTCTTTGCAGGTGAGAGCAAACGTGGCGGTGGCCATAATCCAGAAAGTGGCCACCAAATCTAGAAACCTTAAGAGTTCGTTTGTAAGGGCTCTTAAGGACCCCTCTTTGGCTATCGCCGGGGTCGTTGAGACCATCATGGGGGACGTGGCTCGTCTTCAGACCGCCAACGACCTCCTGGCGGGGCAGGTGGCTGAGCTGAGCGCTCAGTTCGCCCAATTTCGGGCGCAGGCGGATGGCCCAGAGCAACGGGACCCGGCTCCGCAGCAGCCTGCCCCCACTCCCGTTTCCAGTGATATCCCTGTTGCCCAGCTGCGCCAAATACTTGACGCAGTGAACGTTAGAACGCTTTGCTATCTATGTGTCCTTAAATCACAAGACTAATACAAATCGTACTATTATTATATCTTTTGTACAATAAGGAGTTATCTATCTATCTTAATTTTGACCCTTTTAAGATATGGATAGTAAAAATATCTCAGAATTAGGAAAAAGACTTTTTTTTGTTAAACCTTATATTGTTAATACGCTGCAGCCACTTCATTGATTTGTCGTATCCTTTCACTCTACGATGTCTAATGTTGAATACAATATGAACAAAATAATGTCTTCTGCTGAATGCAAAACTTTCAGTTCACAGCGCTTGAACTTTAGCTAATAATTCTGACATTTAAACAACTAACTCATGAATTCTATTTTGCTCGTAAACACACATGTTATAACTACTTACCTATATGTATCTATGTACACACACGTGGCGCGATAACATTTAGTCATTAACGCCTACGTGAGTTTTGTATATTAGAACGCTTTGCTCTTCGAATGATGTTAGATGATTGCATATTAAGTATGTTTTGTTTTATCGCTAGGATTCGTATTGTTTTTACTTCAAGTCCTATAAAATAAAAACTGTTACCTATTTTAAAAGAGTAATAAGAGTAGCTTCGTACGGAGTGTGTGATACATTTATTTTTATAGGAAGTAGGAGTCCACGCAACTTTTTTACATAAAACTAGTAACCGATTTCTTCACTTTCTGAACCAACTTCAAAAAAAGAAAAGGTTCTCAATTAGACTCTATTTTTACTTGTATGTTTGCTACGCGATTTCTTCATCAGTTTTAGGACGATTTTTTAAATTTATTTTATAATCGAAAGGATATTGACAAGAGCACAGAGAAATGGAGGCAACCCCTACAAAAAATTTTATAGGCCCTTACTGTTCTCTCTGAATCACCCAAAGGTTGACTGGTAGAGAATGACTTAGGCATTAAGTCCGCCAATGCACCAAAAGTGCATGATGTATGAATAAATAAATATGTTTCACCTTTTTTCTCAAGCCATATAGATGTTTGCGTTTGATAATCATTATCTCTTCATTGCTGAACTGACAATGGAAGGGTCTTTGACTTTTAGGAGCTAGGGGATACTTCTTTCAATAATATAGGGAGTTTAAGTGTTTGTGTAAGTTTAGTTTAGTTTAGGCCAGAGAGTATGAAATCAACACTTTTTTTTACAGAAGTTTCATAAAAAGACACAGGTTTGACATGTTCACCACATAAAAAAAAGTTCTCTATCTACCAAAGTCATCAAGTATTGGCATCCTTGGCGTAACCGTATAACTACGACAACAATATGATAATAATAAATATATAATATGATTTATTTCTCAAAATGGCACAAAAATACATAAACAGCGTTACAAACACGATATTGACAGTATTTACGATAAACTCTGGTACCCAGAATAAGATTCAACTTGTGTTAGCGATCTCGTGCACACTAGAAACATACGTTGGTAATACTTGTAAGATGAACAAGGCGTTAATCAAGAAACAAACGTCAAAACGAATAGACATCTTCTCTCTATCTCTTACTCCCTACCTAGCTTTATTTTTATCCGGAATGAGCGGATAGAGGGGAGGGATTTAGATTTTTCCTTTAAAATTATTTCATCTTCCTCTTCCGCTGCCTCTGCTGAATTGCTGAATTTCTATTTCTAGAGGTTTATGTCAAGGGCGCTAAAGCACCCCCTTCTATTGATTATTTCACTGAATTTGAATCAGCTTTTGAATCGCTGGGTGCAGAGTATGCTCATTTTGTCATTATGGGTGATTTTAATACCAATCTCCTAGATCAAAAGGCCTCTCGTGCCTGTAAACTCCAACTCCTTCATGAGTCGGTCAGCCTTCATGTTCTGCCACTACATGCCACTCACCACAATAATATCGGCGAGGACACTTGCCTCGAACTAATCATTACTTCCAATCCTTCCCTTGATTCCTCTCATGGTCCCGTAGACGCTCCCGAATTCTCACATCATGACCTGATTTTTTTTCTCCTCCAAAACCTAAACCTAGAGTTCTATACACGCGTTGCTTTAGACGAATCGATATAGACAAAATGAGTGACGATGCGTCACAATCGATGACAAGGTGCACGTATTCAATGAAGCAATTACTAAATTGTACGATACCCATGCATCGGTGAAAAAAGTTAGGTTTAACCGATCGCCAGCACCCTGGATGACCAGGGGTATACAGATGGCCATGACACGCCGAGATCGGGCTTTTAGGATTTATAAGAATGAACGTATAACGTCGAGGTTAACTGGCAACTGTATAAGTCTGCGAGAAATCGGTGTAACCAGATGATACGGAACGCCAAACGCCACCATTTTCTAGATAACATCTCCTCTTCCTCTCCTGCCGACATCTGGAAGTTCCTTGGAACTCTTGGTATCGGCAGATCGTGAAATGTAGACTTGCCACAATCCATAAGTCTCGATTCCCTAAACCAACACTTCAACACTTCTTTCACGTTGAACAGTATAACTTCACATAATATTCTGAATTATATCAATAGTCTATCGCTCCCTAACTTAAGACCTTTTCACTTTAGTCCTGTCGCAGAAGGACAGATTAAGAAAATTATTCTGTCTACCAAATATCAAGCGGTTGGTTGTGATGGCATTATTCGGAGAATGATCACCACATTGCTAGTCCTCCTTCTTCCCGCTATCTCCCATATTGTAAACTTTTTCCTCATATATGGCACATTTCCTTCTCTGTGGCGGAGAGCGTACGTGCACCCTAAAACTCGTAATCCGTCTCTTCCCGCTCATTTTCGTCTAATTTCTATCCTACCCTTCCTCTCCAAAGTGCTGGAAGCCTGCGTCCATAAACAGTTCTTCTATATTTACAATAACAATTTACATACATTACTTTCCAGTCAGCGTTTCGACCAGGCCACAGCACGGTTTCCGCTCTTCTTAAAGTGACTGGCGACATTAAGGTGGGCATGGAGAATTTTAAGGTTATTACCGTAGTACTGGTAGATTTTTCTAATGCCTTTAATACCGTCAGTCAAGAACTCCTCCTTGCTATCCTATCCCATTTCTCGGTTTCTCAAGAAGCACTGGACTGATTTTCCTCTTACCTTCGGGATCGTCAGCAGTCAGTCAGTATGGAAGATTCTTTCTCTGGCTGGTATGATCTCGCTGCTGGCGTCCCTCATGGCGGTATTCTTTTACCTCTTCTACTTTCCATCTTTCTTAACCTTATCACTTTTAGACTTCAGTGTTCCTATCACCTCTACGCTGATATCTAGCAGTTATACTACCAAACAGAGTTGTGCAATATATCGTCCGCGGTTTCAATTGTAAACAGTGACCTAGCGGCCATTAATTATCGTGAAAGACCTCGTACTATATATTGACACGACTCTTAGCTGGCGGAAACAAGTTGCATATTTTTCTTTTTTATTTATAACTTTATACCCGTTTGCATATCGGCGGACCTTATGCCCAAGGCCCATAGATATACATACACATATATATAAACACACATACGAACACACACAAACAAAAATATCGAATATACCAGTTTCGATATTGTTCTTTGATAATCTATGTACGAATCTAAACTTTTGATACATTTCAATAGTTGGTTCAAATGTGAATTGTTATAATAGTTAAGGATAATAATAGTTTTAATAGTTAGGATAAGGAGGAGGAGGTACCAAAATTAAATACGAGTTTTGTATTTTAAATAAGGCACATTTATTAATAATGAAACAAAAAATAGCCATCTTAGCTTGAGATCGATTACGAGTAACGTACGAGTACCTAGTTATACAAAACGAATTAAATCACACAACATACATACCTAAACTTGTTTAAATTAATACTGTGTACTTATACCCTAAGAAAATTAAGTCTTATTACGTAAATTAAACCATCTTACCATGTAAATTAACATACCTATGTATTAAATTAATTAAAAATCCCTTCATTGGGTTTTTAACAAAAAATAAATGCTTACAAATGCTGATTGCGTTTAAAAAAAAATGTACAAAAAAATACTTTCATAAAAATCTATTTCGGCGGTATAATTCTAGTATCTAAGTATCTTCATCACTTTCCGAAACATTTTCAATTTGACTCCTTTTAAGATTTAAAAAAACTTGTGGTATTGGCCAAGTTATATGTCCTGCTTCGCAAAGACTCATTAGGTCTTTATATTTAGCTTCCGGAACTGGCAAAATATCTGAATACTGTGGCGTCAATACGTCGTTGCAGGTTGCTACGACAGTTTTCTTGTTGCGACGTGTTTGGACCAAGGTGTTTAACCTGAAATAATCGGAATGGTAATCGTACTTATATAAAATAATGTTTGGTTTAGATCTCTTCACGCATATCCTCTTTATATTATATTGTTTTTCTTAAAATTTCTGTTTTGCAACAGTTCTTTGAAAACATATAACATATCTTGAGATAGTTCAATAACGATTTATGGTTCATTAGTCGTTTTTGCCCAACGAACCAAAGCATACCAATGATCAGGCGTGTAAATTATTTTGCCCTTTGCAGATCTTTCGATCAAAGCACCTACACTGTCTGCTTCTTGTTGTGTATGTCCAGACTGCAGAAATCTATGAATGATATCAATATCAAATTTGTTAGTTGCGTACATGTGAAGACTGTATATCACTCTATTACGATTTTGTCCATTACAGTTGTCCGACCAAAACCTCATATCTAGTGCACCTCTAGATACCTTACGTTCAATGAAAACTAACAAGCAACTACCTACCTCGTTTGCTCCTCGTTTACCAACATTTTGTGGCCATAAATAGCAAGAACCCTCTTTAAGCCCAGCGTCGAAAACTGTCAAATGCATCAGTGATAACTTTCTTTTATAATAAAAAAGAGACCCTTCGCTAGAAGGGCAGTTCAGTAATTTCTGGAAGTCGAGTGTAGCGCAAACTATTTTTGATGCACTTTGAATGGCTTCTTGATGTATATCTAAACATGTATGTATAGCGCATCGCCGCTGCCCGCGCGCCTACTGCGCTGTGTCGCTCTGTACTGCATTTAGTAATAAACTAGTGTTAAACGTGTAACCTCGTTTCATTACCTCAAATACATATCATTGGCGACGAGGAAGGATTACCTTATTTTTTTTTTTTACGTGTGGAAATCCCCTCGGACCGACTAAAACCACACGGTGTGCCACTCTGCGCCTGTAATAGGAGGGATCCGGGAACAGATGTTTTTAAGACATCCGGACCCCTCCTAGCGCCGGCCCGCTCCTGTTGCGGGCTCCGTCTCAAAAAAAATTTCCTCTCTTTAGGCGACGTCCGGCACACGCGGACGCCGCCCCCTCGCGGCTGGCCAAACTAATGTGGGTGGAGGGGAAACCCACCCCGTCCACCCGCGGCCACACTCAGGGCGGCATGAGGCGCAGGTGAGCGCGCCTCCGTCGCCCGGTTCGCCGAGTGGAGGTCGTACTCCCGGGCCTTCTCCGCCGCCTCCTTCTGCGAGATTACTTCCTCGCAGAAGGTTGCGACCGCGGTAAAACAACTGTCGCTACCGGCCATGGAGCGTACTACGGCCGGTAGCGAGAGATCCACTCCGATGACTGCAGTGAGGGCCCGGCGCTGCGTCGCCCATTCGGGGCAGACCGCCAGCGTGTGCTGGGCAGAGTCCTCACTGCAGTCGCAGTGGTGGCAGGCGGGACTCAGTTCCCTCCTAGCGACCGAGTGCACTTGCGGTAGAGGCCAGAGGCGCCATTCGGCAAGGCATGGCCCAGGGTAAGGAAATATCCTTATTCTGGGTCAAGGCCCAAGCAAAGTTGTTGGTGGGCAATGAGCGAGCCGACCAGCTCGCCAGGGAGGCGGCTCTGGGACTGAAGAAAGCACCGGACTACGATTTGTGCCCTGTTTCATTCGTGAAGCGTGGTCTTCGACAGGCCACGCTTGGCGAATGGAACAAGAGGTACAAAGAGGGCGAGACCGCCGCCGTCACCAGGCTCTTTTTCCCCTGTGCGCTGGCAGCATATAGTGTTATACGCAAGATCGAGGTCGCCGGCAGTACGACCCAACTATTAAGGGGGCATGGTGGGTTCTCCGAATACTTGACACGCTTCAAGTGTAAGGAGAACCCAGCATGCATTTGTGACCCGAATGTCAGCGAGACCGTCACTCATCTTATCACGGAATGCCCGACTTTTGATAAACAAAGGTTTGATGTAGAACAAGAATTGGACGCTAGGGTGACAGTCTCAAATTTGAATATGCTAATTAGCGGCAAAAGTCGAGATATCTTTTTAAATTACTGTACTATAATTAACAGGTTAATAAAAGAAATAGGCTTAATTAAAATATGATACAAGATAATATAAGATTATTGTTGTTTATCATATAAGAAATATAGTAATATAATAGAGGTAAATTGTATAGTAAATAGTATTTAGATTTAGTCAATGAGGCTGTAACCTAGTTGTAAGAAATATAACATGTAAAAAGTTTAAGCACAATATGTATAACCTACGATGTAAATGTATAATATGTAGTAAGTTAAGCACAATATGTATAACCTACGATGTAAATGTATAATATATAATAAGTTAAGCACAATATGTATAACCTACGATGTAAAGAGAGAAAAAAATGTAGTGTAACTTAATAACCCTGAATAAAGAAAAGTAGAAAAAATAAAAGATAGAGAATAGTAATAGCAGGAATCCCACCTGGACAGAGTGAAAGATGTATGATAGAAAGACAATAGTATGCAGCATGAAAGTACGAGAAGTAGCAATAGTGAGAACTTGAATGAACGTAATAGCACGGTACAATTATAATACAGTACTCCAACTTCATACAAACGGACGAAACGCGAGCTATACCTACGCGCCTCGATCTCGGGGTGCGCTCGGGGCGCAGACAGTCACGGCTGTACCGCAGTGTCGAACGGACGGCGTGTTGTTTTTTTTAACAATAACCGCGCGATTTTTTTTCTCTAAAAATCAGTTAATATGACGAGTAGGAAATATTGTGCTGTTTTTGGTTGTATGAATTCGTCAATAACGCATCCAGACATAAGGTTTTTTTTTAAATTACCTGGAAACTCTGAAAGGTAAGACTATAAAATAATTTTACTTACTAGTAGGTAGGTACATAATGTGTGTCTTTTTTATGGATAAGTATTTCCTTTTATCTTACGAAAAAAAGGTGTTTGGATTAATTAATAAAGCGAATAGAGTAACGGAAAGTTATTGAGACGAGTGAAATAGGTAGTTATATGAGGTTCTGAATGAATCATGATACGGTAGGTACCTACCTACTTACGCTTGTGTTAAAACTTCGGTGCATGTGTGTTTTGTTACTTTGCATCATTCAAAGTAAAGACGTGGTATTTTATTTTTAATAATATTTGTTTATTATCTGTGTGTATGAATAATACTAGAAAAAAAAATTTACCGTCTGTGTGTCATTAGATAGTTTTCGAAATTTATACAAAGTGTGTCTGCTGCTACTATAACAACATATACCACTAAAAACTCCTCCAATGCAGAAAGAAAATAAAATAATTAAATCTACCAATCAAAAAACAACACGCATTTTTATTGAACACTTCCTCTTCAATATACAAAGTATTTCATTTATTTATATAAAAAGGATATTTACAATCACAAATCTAAATAGAAACAGAAAGTAGGCAAATATAATGAAAATGCTGGAGACGGGCAGCCCTAACGCATGTTTACGTACCGCGCGGCTGTAGGCATTTATTGCTATCATGCGGCCGAGTTACAATACTGTATTATAATAGTACCGTGGTAATAGTGTACAATAGGCTCCAAAGAACATTGGAGGTGCTAGAACTGCCACTAGCCGCCTCAGGTACTTTGGCACCCCATGATAGTGGAGTGCTTCCCTGATGCAGCTGAATGGCAGACTATTGAATGCGTTGGCGATGTCCAATGACACCGCCAACAGCACGCCGCCACAGCTCACGGCCTCTTCGGTCACGGCCCTCAGGCGCAAAACAGCGTCGACTGTCGAACGCCCCGCCCGAAAACCAAATTGGGAGTCCGACAGATCGGGGCTCACCTCGTAAAGGTGCCGGACGATGCGGGCAGAGAGAACTCTCTCAAACAATTTTCCCGCCTCGTTCAGCAGCACGATGGGCCTTTAGGCCGCGACCGAATCGGCAGGCCTGTAGGCCGCGACCGAATCGGCAGGCCGTCCCGGCTTCCTTAATAGGACCAGCTTCCCGCTCTTCCAGCACTCAGGGAAACGTCCCGACGCCAAGCTAGCGTCGAACACCTCCCCGAGGCGGTCTGCCATGTGGTTGAGGGCTAGGGCCAGCACTCGGGCCGGTACCCCGTCTGGCCCAGGGGCGGTGTTCTTGGAACGGATCCGTAGAACAGCCGCCCCTACCTCCGAATCCCGGACGGGCGGAACATCATCCTCCTCGTGCTCCCCGTCGTCTCCGGCCAAGGAGGCCATCACCGGGGAGTGTGTTCCGCTCGTTGCGGGAAAAGGCCCTCAACCACTTCTCGCAGGAAGCTGGGCTGGAGAGTCTCCGTAAGGGGGGGGGCCACTCCTCGGCGCCGTTTTAGGCCCCGTCTTGGCCGGCACTTTGGCCTGCGCCTTGGCCGGTGCCTGGGGGGGTGCCTTGGCCGGCGCCTGGGCCGGTGCCTTGGCCCCCCTCCTCGGCTTTTGGGGAGCCGATGGAGTCGGGGCAGACGCCGCCGCCGCGTAAGAGACGCGGCCTCCCACCACGGGGAGCGCGGTCGGAGCGGCGGCCTTAGGCCGCTGTGCCGACGCGAGCGGGGGGCGCACAACCGGCGCAGGGGGCTGTCTCGCCTCCAGGCCAGCCAGGCGTCCGTCCAGCATATTCCCAACTGCGACGAGAATTTCACGCAGTTGGGTGTCAAATACCCCTGAGTTGGTGGTAGGGGCAGGCTGGGACGCGGACGGGGCTTCCCGCTCGGGGAGGTTCGCCTGGAAGCGGGCGAACTGAGCGCTCAGCCTCTCGTTGGCCAACTGTAGGCGAGAGACATCGCCCACTAGGCCCTCCACGACCTCCTACAAAGCGGAAGAGGAGTCCTTGAGGGCCCTCACAAACGAGCCCTTAAGGTTTACGGACTTGGTGGCCACCTTGTGGATGATGGCCACCGCCGCTTTTGCCCACTCCTGCACGGACACGGGAGCCTGGGCGGCATTTCCCCCCACCGGCTCCCGAACCTTGAGCAGGAGATCCGCGATCTCCTCCTCCGCTACGGCCTCGCCGTCCACTCGTATACTTTTGTACGACTCCGCGTTTGAGAAGGCGGAGCCTGACGGGGTCGAGACCGAGGCCGGTTTTCGTGGCCTCCCTCGACGGCTGCTTGCCACTTTTGGTGGCATCATTTCTTGGCACGTGTCGGTCTCCTCGTCCCTGGAGCGTCCGCGTTTCCGGCTGTCGCATCGCTCCGCTTCCATGGCCTCCGCGCCATCCGACGAAACGGCGGATCCGGAACGCAGACGATCCGATGCTCTTCGGCTCCCAGAGACCAGAGTCAGACTGACTTCTGGGAGCCCACCGAGATAGGCGTTCCCGACACCACCTCACCCTCAGTGGACGACCCATCCACTCCACTGTTCCTCTTCTCCTTCCTTCCCTTCGTTTCCGTGTCCGTTTGTCTTGCCTTTTTTTGTTGTATGTTTGTTTCCGATCGTTTCTTTGTATTTTTATTGATATTCTCCATAATAAATCCCACGAGTGGGGGAGAACTAAAGGTCCACCCGGGCAGAGATCCCCCATTACCCGGGCAAGCGTAAGTTTTTAACCCAACCAAGGGGTCCGCAGGTACCTCGGCTTGGAGTGCGCTCGAGATTGAACTGCCCATCAGCCATGCATCCCCTGGCCACGCACCAGAACACGGGATTCGGGGAATTTTTTAGAGAGGTTGTCTTCCTCGCGGTCCGGGCGGTAAAGCCAAGACCCTCGCCCCCGATCAGAGCCGCGAGACTTGACCACAGCGCTCTTCTCGGGATTACGATATGCCGACGGTTGACAGGGAGACTACGTCCCCCTGCCTGCTCGGTGGTAGTGTCAGTAAACTGTGGCCCCTACAGGCCCCGCCATCCGGTTTTTTACCGAGGTTTGCTCCTCCATGCTCCGAAGAGCGAAGAGCCAGCAGGGCAACCGGCAGACACGCCCACCCTGCTGGACCAGGCCTTGCCCGAGTGCCGATGAACGGCTTCCTCTTCTGCTAGAATATTAGCCGCTGGCGATAATCCTCTCCTCCAAGTGGACAAGGAGGAAACAGTGCCATCGCCAGCGTTTCCGGGGTGCACCACGGGGAGGTTTTCTAGCGTAGCACCCCGAGGAAGGATTACCTACAACAACTCCAAATGAACGCATATTTTGGACATTTGTCTATTTTTGATTACAAAAATAGTGATTGGCAGATTTACAAAGGTAAATTATTACAGTTCTTAAAAATAAATACGGTAGAAGATGCGAAAAAGAGTAGAATTCTACTGTGCCATCTCACAGAAGAAACTTACCGTTTACTGCTTAACCTCGCATTTCCTAAGGAGTTGGAAACGGTGAGCTTTGAGGAATAGTCGATAGTCATTTTAAGCCAAAACAATGCACATTTGTGGACAAAGCGAATTTTTTTAGTGCCAACAGGAAGTCAAGCGAGACCCTAGGAGAATGGGTGGCGCGATTAAGAGGTTAGGCAACCTATTGTGACTTGGGCAGCGCTTTAGAAACGAATCTGAGAGATCGTTTTGTCCTTGGCTTATATGCAGGTCCAGAACGCGAAAAGCTGTTCGATCAGAACCCGTCGACGCTCACGTTGTCACGGGCTATTGACCTGGCGAG
Organism: Arctia plantaginis; assembly: GCA_902825455.1. Classification (NCBI taxonomy): domain Eukaryota; kingdom Metazoa; phylum Arthropoda; class Insecta; order Lepidoptera; family Erebidae; genus Arctia; species Arctia plantaginis. The sequence goes on from CADEBD010000422.1 coordinate 11,851,698, forward strand.
GCAGGCGACATGTGCTAAGGAGGCGAAAGCTATGTTAGGGACCAGTACAGAGGAAGTCTCATTTAAAGAAGAACCAGTATACCGGGCGAGATATCAAGGCCAAGCTAATCGGCGACGAGGCGCTGAGGGTACTTCTGGGTCGGTCGTGCGCGGTAGTGATCGGTGCTCGGTTTTTGGTCTTAAAAATCATAGCAGTGATAAATGTCGTTATAAAAATCATAAATGCCTAAAGTGCGAGAAAAAGGGGCATTTAAAAAAAGTGTTCGGTAATTCAAAGTGTATTAACCATTTAGACTCTAATGAAGGTAGTGTTTACGAGCCGCCGGACAAGGATTGCGAAGAGTGCCATAATTTTAACATAAGGTACGTGGCTGACAAGCCTATTCTAATAGAATTAGTCTTAGGCGATCACTTAATTGAAATTGAACTTGATTCCGGATCTGGCTGTAGTGTCATTTCTCATAATTTATACAATAAAACCTTTACTCAATACCGATTACAAAACTGTAATGTAAAAATGTGTTTGTACAGCTTACATAAAATTTCTCCATTAGGATTTTTATTATTATGGCTAAATATAACAAAATACAAAAAATTATTAAAGTGTTCGTAGTTAAGAATTCTCCCTTATTGGGAAGAGACTTTATGTCCGCTTTCAATTTGATTGTTACTACTGATATTAAGTCTTTAGTGTGCAGCGATAACGATGTCTTAAATTTATTAAGCAAATTTCCTGACTTGTGGCGAGACGAACTGGGTGCATTTAATAAATTTAAAGTTACCCTACAACTAAAGGAAAATTCCGTTCCAAAGTTTTTTAAACCCCGTACTGTTCCCTTTGCCTTAAAAGATAAGATCGAACAGGAACTAGATCGCTTAGTAGGCTTAGGTATTTTAATTCCAATAAACCACGCGGAATATGCCACTCCTATAGTACCGGTGCTAAAGGAGAATAGCAGGGTAAGAATCGCGGGCGATTTTTCGGTTACCCTCAATAAGGATATTTTAATAGAAAAATACCCTTTACCCCGGATTGAAGACGTTTTTTATAAGATCGGAGGGGGTGAGCTATATAGCAAAATCGACCTTAAAAACGCATATAAGCAATTCATTCATTCACAGGAACTCACGGCAATAAATACTCAAAAGGGTCTGCATTTGGCTTGATGACATATGCATTACGGGGCCAGACAGAGATACGCACATTAAGAGATTAACTGAAGTCTTAGGTAGATTAAATGAAGCCGGGTTACGTCTCCAAAAAGATAAGTGCTAATTTTTTAAACCAAAAGTTGTTTATTTAGGATACGTTATTAGTAAAGAAGGGCTAATGACTAGTCCTGATAAAATTAAAGCAATAGTAGGCGCCCCCGAACGGACTAACGTCACCGAACTTAAGAGGTTCTTAGGAGTGGTTAATTACTACAGAAGTTTTATTCCTAATGCTTCGTCCCAACTGAATCCTCTGCTCGAATTATTAAGGAATGATGTAGTATGGAAATGGGGAAATAGACAGCGGCAGGCGATGGTGTCAGTGCGCCGTGAATTAGCGTCAGAGCGCGTATTAGCGCATTTTGAGCCGACGGCTCAGCTCGTGCTGACAGTAGACGCGGGGCCCACTGGACTCGGCGCTGTATTATCGCAGCGTGTGCATGATGACGCGCGGGAACGCCCAGTCGCGTATGCATCGCGATCGCTAACATCAAACAACATCATCAACAGTGAGCGTAACTACAGCCAGATACAGAAGGAAACGACCGCCATTATATTTGGTGTGAAAAAGTTTCATCAGTATTTGTATGGCCGTAGTGAACCATTCATATTAAAAACCGATCATAGGCGGCTAGTATCCATTTTCGGTAATAAATCTGGTATACCGGTAACAACAGCACTAAGGCTACAAAGATATGCCATTACATTACGGCTTATAACTATACAGTTGATTACGCGTCGGGTGATAATAATGTAGTGGCCGACTAACTTTTTACGCGCGCCTTTAAAATGCGTAAATGCGTCGGAAGAAATATGTAACGAAATAGACACGTATTATGCAGTTCAGTTTTTAAATGAGTCATCGCCCGCTAAAACGATACGTGAGGTAACTAAAGCGACCGAACGTGATACGGTAATTCATACAGTTATTAGGTAAAGGGCTGGCCGCGAAAAATAAAGTGTAGGGATATTTTACTTTTTTTTCAATGCAAGTCAGACTTGCAGTACGAAAACGGCTGTCTTTTTAGAGGACACAGAATAGTTATTCCAAAGATTTTAAGAGATAGTATACGCATCTAGGCATAACTAAAACTAAAAGTAACGCACGAAGTAGGATGTGGTGGCCTGGAATCGACCACGATATCGAGCGTTGGATAGGGTCTTGTACAACATGCGTCAGAGTGCGCCCCGCGCCCCCACGCGATCCTTCAGCGCCGTGGCCCGCCGCCACTAGTGCCTGGCAGCGCGTGCACATTACATGACCATAGGGTATATCTTGTAATTATAGATTCATTCAGTAAGTGGGTGGAATGTCTATACATGCATAGTGGAACATCAACTAAAGCGCTTATTGTAAAATTAAAGGGTATATTTTCAACTTTTGGTATACCTAATGTATTAGTGTCGGATAATGACGTAAAGATCAATTCAGTCGAGTTCAGATCGCTTTGTATTTCTAATGGAATTAAATATATGATATCGCCCATTTCGCCGAAGAGCCCCGGCGGGGTGACGGTCCGAGGGGATTTCCACACGTAAAAAAAAAGAAAGGTTAGAACTGTGTAATTAGCGAAAGAAAATATTTTTATTCGAAAGAAATTCGAATTTTGGCTGTTTCGAATTATAATTAAGTCGGACTTTTTGTTATTCGATCTATTGAAACTTGGTATTTTGAGCATTGTAATTATAAACGTTTGGAATATTGAAATATTGGAATTAATTGAACAAAAATAGGATGAATGATCGAAATCAGAGCTGTTATATCAGGAATTTTGAACCAATCGTAATTATAAAAATCGTTATTTCAAATTCGTATTTGTGACTCACGGAATAAAGATTTTCGTATTTATGTAGTGTAGCCATGATTTTTCATTTAATTTCTTATTTCTTTGATATGGTTAGTTGAAACTTATACGGTAATAATAAGACAAAAGTCGGTGTAGATGAATTGGTAGTACCTTCACACTCTACGATGTCTACCGGTAGCTTAGATCGTCTTATTCGGGGACAAAATAATTAACGTTACCCTTAACCTTAACCCTTTAAGTTACTTCTAAAAACAATCTTGCGGAAGTAATACTTTTCATTTAGAATTTCCCTTACGGGTCTTTTCCATAACGATCTCGTGAAGGTCTTTAATATGAACTAAGAGTACCTATTAAAATACACTCCCACTTATCTTAAAATATCAGCTTTCTCAATTACTTGGTAAAATTACGTGTCGCAGTTAAATTCAAGGCACGTATCAATGCAATCCTTTGAAATTGGAGTCAGCCTTGTTGGACGGTAAATAACGCACAGATTTCTCATGGGAACGGTTGTAATAGTACTTACAACCTAATCAAGTCTACAGAGAAATTAACAATATTTAAAAACTTAAAAAAAAAATTGAATTTACAATCAAATAATACTAACAAAGAGTAGTAAAAATTAATAAAATAAAAAACAAATCTAATTGAAAAAACAAAAACAAGTGAAACCCTCTATATAACAGGTAACATTATAATAGCAAAAGATACCTTCTAGTCTGTTTGAAGTAGGTGCCAAGCCAAATAAGTCCTAAGTGGCGGCGCGGCTGTAAGGGTTTTCATGCAGCGCAAAACATGCTAAACGAGCCAAAATGGATTACGCACAGCTCAAATGATGGTATTATTTTGAATATATTGGTAAGAGTTCATAAGTTTGCGTAGGTACTTGGTCTGATTGGTCTTTATTAATGATCGAAGTTATTAATTAACAAAATCTACGATTTATTAGAATTTTATTAAATTCTTAATTCTTTACTGAGCTGATATAAAGTTGACATAGACCCTCAGCATTGCTTATTGTGCATTAAATAATATAATGGCAACTAAAATAATATAATGTATGGTAAGAATATTAGTCTTTAGTAGATCTACAATATATCCGCGGATCCATATATATATATATATCTAATTTTTATATTTAGGACAGAATAACGATTTTTTTTGTTAAAAGATAAATAAAAATTAAAACTAATGTTTAGGTAAATTTATAATGTACATTATATGCATAATATAAAGAGTTTTATCACTACGGAAATTTTATAAGGATAAAATTTGTCTTTTACTGCTTCTAATTTGAGCATATCGATGAAGAGATAACTTGAAATAACCAAAAACGCAAGACATAAACGACAGTCATTTGTTGACATGATTCTTTAAATTAATATAACTTTTTTATTTCTGAACCAATTGAAATAAAACAAACACTAAATTTTAAGTGAAGTTTACCACAATATATTAGTAAAAACCGCGCCCAAATCGGTTAAACCGTTCCTGAGATTAGCGCGTACAAACGCACAGACAAACGGAAAACAGACAGACAAAAATTCTAAAAACTGTTGTTTTAAGTTCTGGTACTTTATTGAAGAGCCTCTTTATTCGTTTTTCTTCAATATCTATAAAAAATAGTTTATTGCTTCCATAATGTAAATTGTACAGTTAGTGAAAACTCAGGAGGTAGCTAGGTATTAATAATGGGCCCTGTCGGGCACAGCATAGAAGAGAGAGGGAGAGAATAATTATTACCAAATTTATTTATGTATAAAATCTGTATTCATTTTTTTAAATTAAATATTAGTCTATATTTATTGCACTAAGTTTATATTGAATTTCACTATATTGTATAAATGTCATTATTATAACGGCAATTATTATATTATTTATTAGTCTTAGGCAATAATAACAATTGTATTCCAAGTAAAATTCTCTATAGTTTAAATAACCCACCCCCCGGTCGCTCCCGGCGCAAAGGTGCCCATATCGGTAGCTGCGTTACCACGCTGAATGGCCACGGCCAACCATTGCACCAGGAACGACCCTGTGCGGGAGTCACCGGTCACTTTGTTCAGACTGCGCCCTAACTCATATACAAACTCCTTAACGTCTGTACTCCAACTGCCCAAGGTCTCAACTGCCATGGATGTTTATTGGTTAAACTGGGTTAATATTAAATTTTACTATATTATTATGTATTTTTGATAGAGAATATAATTGAATGTATTAATATGTTTACATTTTATTATTGCACTTGGTTTTGGTTAGGCTTGACTATGTTCTCATGATAATTTTTCTCTCAATCAAGTAGGTAATATAATATTTTAAATGCATTGTCACAAATTGTTTTTTCTTCCATTTATTTTTTTACACTATAATTACTTTTTATGTTTACGTTGGCGTTAGAAGAAACTAATATGGAGATGTTGTCTGCAAACATCACACATGATTCCTTTATGCATTTTGGTAGGTCGTTGATGTTGATAAGAAATAGCAAGCACCCTATCACACTACCCTGAGGAATTGAGGCGTTTATGTCTATGTAACTTAAATGATTTTTTTCGATTTTGATTGCTTTCTTTTATTTTTATTAAAGTATTCTAACTCTTCCAGCTGTTGTCGATCTGTTAAGTATGAGGTGAGCCAGTCATGAGCATTTCCAGGTATACCTATATTGTATAATTTATTTAGAAGGATTTTGAACTGCACCATAGCATATATACCTCCTATGGGTCAACAGAGGTGAGAAACATGGTATTTTCCATTACATTGTGTAGTGGGGCAATGTTTGGTTGTGTATCATGCCTGTATGCAGTTTTCTCCGCAATAGAAGTAAAAAAGTCATTAAAGTAGGTAGCTATTTGTGTAGGTTCTAATCTAAGGTTGTTGTTAATTTGCAATTTTATGTTTTCTTAATCTTTTTTGTTTTTCTATTTGTCCGCTCGTTTATGATACTCCACATGGGTTTGGTCTTGATTTTTTTGATTTTATTATTTTATTTTCATAGTGGAGTTTTTTTTACCGTTGTTTATATATTTATTGTTGTTTATTTTGATAGTTTACATTTTGGTAGAAAGTTGGACCAATTTATGGTCTGCGTTTCGATTTGAAATTTTTCATGTTCGTTTGGCTATTAGTGTTGGTATTGGTTGTTGGCTCCGGTTTCCGCATTTAGACTCAAGATGGTCGTCATAATGCGTCGAGGATAGTTGGCTAGGTGAGCCAACCAAGCTCCTTCCAGAAGCCTAATTGGGCGTTCACAGGCTTCTAGAAGCGATTTTGTATCAGGAATGATACTTGCCCGTTGTGTGGCCACACCCTCGCATTCCAGGATTATGTTGGCGGCAGTTTCTTCTGCTTTCAGACATCCTCTGCAAAGAGGATGAGAATGTCCGTCGCATTAATTGTGAATAGTGGTCGGTTCAGGGCTAGGTGTCCTGTTATGGTTCCTACAACTATTCGGATATCTAGTCTACTAAGGCTGATCAGTATGCAAGTAAGTCGTGGTGAGACTTCAGTCAGCCAGTCTGTCTGTCTACAGCCGGATGAGTTTTTCCACCTTCGGATATATTCCACCCAGGATCAAAGTTGGTTAAAAGGCAGTGGCAGCAGTATAGTTTTGCCGCTGGTCGGGGTTGAGAAGCCATTTCTTGCCAACACATTTGCGAAGTCTTTCCCGTGTGAATTACTATGCCCTTTAATCCATTGGAGTAGTGCCACGTTTACTGTGGCAATGTGCTCCAATGCTTGATGGCGTTCGAAGATAATACCAGAAGTCATTGTGTCTGACAGTATTCGGATGTTCTAGTCCTTAATTCCCCTTGACATGGCCCGTATGGCAGCGTAAGTTATTACCACACATTCGAATTAAAATATGGAACTGTGTTGGCCTAAAAGCTAGTGACATAATCATATTTAGGTCTTGCAAGAAAAGTCCGGCTCCAGTTCCTGACCTAGACTTCGAACCGTCCGTGTAAATTCGGACTTCGTTAATGCCGGATTGATCTCGGTCATTTTCTTATACCTGAATCTGGTTTCTTTTGTAAAGATATGGTGTTTTGGGATCCTATCGCATGGAACTGCTATCAGTGGTTCGTATTCAACTAATTGATCCCATAGTTTGGAGTGCGATCCCTCACCTTTATGCCACAGACCAAGTTGTCTGAGTCTGATGGTCGCCATGGCGGCCTCCTGTTGTATGAACAGTTAAGTGGGGGCAGACCAAGAGCCTTCTCTAGTGTGGCAGTTGGTGTTGTGCGCATACAGCCAGTGACCGCAGAGCATGGGAGTCACTGGAATTGCTACAATTTGTTTATGACGGTGCTTAGCTCTGTTCTCTGCCACTAGACAATAGCACCGTAAGTGATTATTGGTCTTTTGACTGTCTTGTAGAGCCATAGTGTAATCTTTGGTGATTGTCCCCAGCTTTTGCCGAGTAGCTATTTGCATTGGCAGAAGACAATGCAGGCTTTGTTTGTTTTTTCATCGAGGTGCTTATTCCACTGAAGTTTACTGTCCAGTATTACTCCTAGGTATTTGACCTCTTTGGTAAGAGCTAGTTGCCTTCCAAATAGCTTGGGAAGTCTGAGATTTCCTAGACTACGTTTGTTTGTGAACATAATCATCACTCGTTCAGGATCTCGATAGGTAACGAATAAATAAATAGGCAAAAATTAAGAGTACGTATTAACTGTATTGTGGTATATGTTACACGGATGGTGACAGAGTAAAAAAAGTGAAGCAACATCACTGTTTTCAATGGGTTCACTGTCAAGTTGTTTGTTACACACCACTTAATGAAAGCTGTTACCGTATCCCTCCATTTTCAGGCACAGTGCGTGGTTTTAGTCGGTTTGATTCCGATACAATGACCCTCAATGCCCCACCGCAAAGCCCGGTGCGTTGACGGCCCATTGGGGTTTCCACTCGTAAAAAAACAAAAGTTCCTCTGCCCACAAATATATTATTTGTGAGGCATTCCTTCTTTAACAATTTATTTTTGCTACACAAGATACATAAAACATACACGGATACAAGGTACATTATAAAAATACGTAATAACAATATATAATATGAACAAAAAACACTAAATTTGTCTTTAATTTAAAATTGAAATACCTACCTACCTATGTGAATTGCTAATGTTACTAATGGTTTAAGCGATTTTATTTTAGTTAATCAGCGTATTTAAACGTGTATAATTAATAATGATAACTAAAATTTAATTAAACAATATAATATCACAAAAAACCTGCAACTATCATATAAATGGCTAGCGCTAAATTTCGACTACAAAGGTGGCAAACTGGTAAAAAATAGACAAATATTAGTACTGACCTTAATTAATACGTCTATTTGTACCTATACATTACCGTAATAGAGTGTTGGGTTCTATATTAAGCACATAATACTTAAATAAATCGAGACTATTCTTCAGTGTACTTTGACCCGATGTACATAAGTTGATAAAATCCTTAAATATTGTTCTTTCTTCGAAATTATTATCTTGCTGTATTCTCTCTTATCCGGTTCGATCTAGGATCATGTTCAGGATCTCGATAGGTAACGAATAAATAAATAGGCAAAAATTAAGAGGACGTATTAACTGTATTATGTTATATGTTACACGGACGGTGACAGAGTAAAAAAAGGGAAGCAAAATTGTAGACAAATTTGCCCTCATCAAATATGCTTAAAATTAAGAAGTGCGTGATTGCTATAAACCTTGTAGTAGGCGTTATTTTGCAACATCACTGTTTTCGATGGGTTCACTGTCAAGTTGTTTGTTACACACCACTTAATAAAAGCTGTTACCGTATCCCTCCATTTTCAGGCACAGTGCGTGGTTTTAGTCGGTTTGATTCCGATACAATGCCCCTCAATGCCCCACCGCAAAGCCCGGTGCGTTGACAGCCCATTGGGGTTTACACTCGTAAAAAAACAAAAGTTCCTCTGCCCACAAATATATTATTTGTGAGGCATTTCTTCTTTAACAATTTATTTTTGCTACACAAGATACATAAAACATACACGGATACAAGGTACATTATAAAAATACGTAATCTATACATCCATATAAATAAATAATTTTGTATATATTTTATTTATTTACAACTTTATGCACTTTTGTACATCGGCGGGCTTAATGCTTAATGCCATTAAGCCATTCTCTACCAGCCAACCTTTGGGGGTGTAGAAATCTGGTGAGGTAGGTGCACTGAGGTTGCAGTTGCTATAGCAGTTATAACTAACATATACAATTACACACATACAGACACACATACACGCATATACATTTATGGATATAAATACACATAAAATACATATACTTTATATTCGCACACTGTAAATATGGAGGTGTACTATTGAGTAGGTAATTCCGCCAGCTGAAGAACGTAGTTACGTACATTCTTTTTAAACGTTAAACGGTTTGTGGACATCCTGAGCTCAAGTGGGAGCGCATTCCAAAGTTGTACTGCTTGCACAAAGAATGAAGAGTTCACAAACTCGGAATTGTGGGAGGGACAAAGGAGAAGCAAATTATTTGTTGAGCGAAGATTTCTATCGTGATTAGTGGACAGGAAACGCAGATAGGGATCAAGGTAAGTGGGTGACAATGGGGAGTTGAGGAATGAAAAGAGAGAGGTCAGCGCTCGCTGATTACGGCGCAGGCGAATGGGCAACCATTGCATTTGGGAACGAAAAGCAGAGACGTGGTCATACTTTCGAAGATGAAATATATATCGAATGCAGTTATTGAGAAGACGCTCTAGCTTGTTAAGGAGGTCTGCATTCAGGTCGAACACACATCGCCATAATCAATTAAAGGGATAATTAGGGACTGCATGAGTGAGATTTTCGTTTTAGGTGGCAGGAAATTCTTAAGACGGTGTAACGTTCGCAAGTTTCCGGTTACTTTCTGACTCGCATGAGTAACCTGAGCACGCCAATTAAGGGTTGAGTCGATGAGCAGGCCTAGCTCCTTGACTACTGGACTCCTATAATATCCTGGTATAACTGAGCCGTTGAAGAAGGCCGGTGGGATTAAAGCTGTATCTAATCGCCTTATCATAATTTTGCTACCTATTATGATTGCCTGGCATTTGGTGGGGTTCACTGACAATCCGAATCTCGTCGACCAGGATTTTATGCGGTCAAGGTCCTTGTTGATGTTATCGATGGCTCAACCCTTGCCTGTGAATACAGTTGCAGATCGTCGGCATACAGGTGATACGCACACTGAAGGTGTTGAGTTATGAGATTGATAAATATAGAAAATAAAAGAGGAGATAAAATTCCGCCTTGGGGGACACCAGCACTGAGGTCGCACCAACCCGATGACGAGTCCTGAACACGAACACACTGCTGGCATCCTTGAAGATATGTGGAGAACCATTCCAGTGCTTCTGGGGGAATCTTAAGATATGTAAGGATTGATAGTAGGATTTTTTGACTGACGGTATTGTTCGCATTGGAGAAATCAACTAAGACCAGAACTGTAACTTTGGTGTCTTCCATGCTCTTTCGGATATCACCAGTCACTTTAAGGAGTGCCTTAATAGTGCTGTGGCCAGGCCTGAAGCCAGTCTGTAGAGGACTTAGTAGTTTGTGTCTGTATACGAATTCTGAGTGCTGCTTGTAAACATAGGCCTCGAGCACTTTTGATAGAAAGGGAAGAATGGAAATGGATCGAAAGTGTTCAGGAAGTGAAGGGTTATTTTTTTTAGGAAGAGGAATGATGTAAGCCTTACGCCAAAGGGAGGGAGAAGTTAATGATGTGAGTAATTACTGGGAGTATATTTTCCAGGATGGTAATAATCATGCGTCGGCTAATGCCTTCATACCCCCCCGCCGTAGAGCGGAAAATCTTTTTGATATCCCCAGAAGACACCGGAGAAAATTCGAATGAGTCGGTATTGAGGCTGGTGAGGCCAGATATGTAGTTCAGGGTTTGACTTCAATTTGACGTCAGACCAATTGTATTCTGAAACTCAGAATGTTATTGTTTGCCAATACCTAAAGTGCCAAGAAATTTCCAGACACCGGAAGAAGAGGAAGACTCTATGATTTTGAAGAATGTGTCGGCGTTTAGCGTTGCGTATCACCTGGTTGCATCGATTCTTTGCAGCCTTATAACGGTTCCACTTGACCTAAGAAAGAACCTAACCTAAGAAAGGTCTGATTTCTTCGCCTCATTGCTGTTCCGACCTCCTCTGTCATCCATGGTGCCCGGCACCATGGATGACAGAGGAGTTTTACCTTTATTGTGTTCACAGGAGCGTAGGTGTCATACAGTTTCACAATATGATCATTAAGAATATCGATTTTTTGTCCACGTCGGTAGCTGCTGCCACACTCATCCAGTTTATCCTCGCGGCGTCAGCGCCTAGTTTTTTAAGATCCATGCGCTGGGAACTGCGAACTTCTAGAATTTTTCGAGGTGATTTAGGAGTTTTTAGGATGTAAGATAGGAAGAAACAAGGTTTGGGGAGGAGGTGAGCATTAGGTCGAGCCAAGTATCCTGGTGTTGAATGTTGTGGTGAGTGGCTTGATGGGGCAGGACGTGGAGGCTGGTTGATTGGATAATGTGAAGGAGATTGTATGTACGGGAGGAGTTTGAGGCTAGGAGGTCTGTGTTGAAATCTCTCATGATGACATGATGTGAGTAGTCCGACTAAAGACCCACTAAAGATTCCATAACTGTTTCCAGACTGGAGAAGTAGTTCACAGCAGGTGGGCAGTAGATTACACCAAGAATGACGTTAACTCCCTTGGGACAAACCTCGAGGAAGAGATATTCAGTATTTGTGGAAATATTGGAAGAGGAGGAGGCTAGAATTTTGTAGGGGAAAATACTGCGAAGGTAGATAGCGACGCCTCTCCCTCTTTTGTCCAAATGGTTATTGCGGATAAGGACAAAGCCGGTGAGAGGGTAGGAGGTGGAGGGGAGGTGAGATTTGAGACAAGTCCCCGAAATCAGGATGGCATGAACTTCATTGTCTGAGGAAGTCTCAGTTAGATCGCCAAAGTGGCTAGGGATACTCTGTGCGTTTATGTGGCACGTTGAAGTGGAGACGAGATTGAGACGAGATGTTTGCCATAATTGGTCACCCAGAGTCATTGGCAGAAAAAATACATAGATTTCATCATCAGTCATTAGTGTACTAATATAAGATAATTAGGTTGCGTATTAAAATATAAAAATCTACTAAAACAAAAAAAAAAATATATATACTAAAGCTACTAAAAATAATACAAAACCTACTAAAAATAATACAAAACCTACTAAAAATAACACTAAACCTACTAAAAAATACATTAAAACTACTAAAGATACTACTATCACAATATAATGTGTAAGTTTGAATAATGTTTATTAATTCAGTCTTTATGATGAATAGACCGGGGTTGGTAGATCGTAGTTCCACACCACCCACCAGCGGGCACAAACAAAATAAATGTTACAACAATCAATCTGCAGTATAAATCAGACGTTAGATATAAAAAAGTTTAAAAAAAACAATTAAAAAAATTAACAAGCAAAAGAAAACGAACAATAAGACCTCACAGACACTTACTTCCACTACAGATAGCAACATTCAGTACGCATCCAAACTGGATGAAGAACGAAAACGTTGTTTTGACAGGTATGTCACCGGAATTGTAGTTGTAACAAATAAATGAGGTAGTAGGTATACGTGCTTCGAGTTCGTGATCACTCTCTATGTGAGTGTGGTCTCGATGAAGGCACTCTGGAACATATTTTCTTTTCTTGTCCTAAATTGGTCGTACCTCTGTATGATCTACTCCCTCAACAAATATCCCGACCTGTTAATTTGGCTTATCTCTTAACTCTAGTATATACCCCATTTGTCAGGATCCTTTACCATTTTATTCGTATAAATAAAATAAATTTATAAAGTTTCCTAATACCTTTACTGCTATATTTTTTTTCTACTGTCCTTTTTCTTTTTTTTTCTCTACTGTCCCACAGAGCCACAAACAGAAACTATTGAAATCACAACAATTCCCTCTTGGTATTCAAAATATTTTCAACCTATTAACTAATAAATCTACCTCCCACCTAGACATTGGCAAAATCATCGACATCCGATGGAGCCACTGAATTAAAGGAAGAAGAAGAAGAAGAAGAAGGTATACGTGCAATGTAAACATTGAATAAAAGTGTTTGTGTTTTGAACACAATCTTATAGTGTGTAGAAGTAGACCATGAGCAAGATGGTAATTGCTTGTGAAGACAGATAAACGTGCTGTAGTGTAACTCTGTTATTGTTTCCGTGAACTTTTCGTGGCTATGCCTGAACTAGCTTTCGGCGGGGATTTTGCCTTGGAATATTTAGCTATCAGGGGTGCCAGCTCATCCGGTGAAGTAATCTTATGACGTCTATTATCGGCTGGTTTGAGAACAATGGCGCCATTCTGAGTTCAGCAGGCTGACATACCAAAATGTTGTCTAGCCATGATGAAAGTCGTCTGTCGGGTTCTGGTCAAAAATTCTCGCACCGAAAAGCCGGTTCCCTTCAACGTCGTCTTCGCCAGCCAGACAGCAGTTCGAACCTCCGCTGAAGAGAATCTGACGAGCACCGGGCGGCGACGTTCCTTTGATGTGGTACCCATTCGGTGACAGAGCTTGAATGAGGGTGCAGTGATGTCCTTAAGGCCCATCCTCTGATTGAGGATACTGATAACTGTCTTGCTACAGTCCTCCTGGACAGCTTCGGGCACTCCTAGGAAGATAAGTGCCTTGCGACGATGGCGAGTCTCTATGACATCCACCATCTTGGCACACTCATTAATTTGTTTCCGTAGCAGGCATAACATGTTAAACACGAGCTCTCGGAACGCCCTAAATTCTTCGGAAACTCGGGCAACAGTATGCTTGGAGTTCCCCCCGGAATGTAGCTGTGCCTCCAACTGTGCCTTTCTCCTGGAGAAGCTTTCTTCGAGACTGCTTTGAGCCAATTGTATATCAGCAAGTTGTGACATTTTGTATGGGAATAGCAGAGACAGATGAATTGTTTTAATTTTATTTGTAGTGATTTATATTTGTGCCAAAAAAAGCTGGCAGGTGGCTTAGAAACTTGGATCAACACATATGAACACTAAGGTTATTATAAATATTAAGTAAATACACAATAATTCACTTAGATTTGCGGCAAAATGGTAATAAAAGAATTTAAATCTTTAAGGAGCTTTTGCAAACGCGTGTGAACTTTTTGACACCTACCTACGAAAAAAAGTGTACAACATTGTACACCAATCAATAGATGTTACTACGATGAGATGCAAATTCTAAAAAGTTTCGTTTTCGTTTCGATTTCTGTTTTTGTCGCCCCCTTGAAAAATCTATCCGTGTGCGGCGCACCACCGCCGGGTACGGGACCCGTCGGCCATGAGGCAGCGCTTTTCAAACTGCACGCGAACGAAGTCGCGGGTACCAGCTAGTTAATATTATATAACATTTAGGCACAATGTGTAATAAAAGCTACCAGCTAAGTTCACGATGTGCGAGAACACAGCACTGTTTTTCAGCTGGCCCCTAACATTTGAGCCAACAGTTAGAAATCAAGAAACGCACACATATAGATCGCATCAGAACTAACATAAAATCGAAGTAAGTAAGTACATTAACAAAACTAATAAAAACGTATAACACGATTTCGACTTTCGATTTTCGACTAGAACAAAACAAAAAATATATTTATTTCTTTACATTTGAATGGAACCAAAGTGGAAATATAAGCTTCCAAATAAAAAATCATTTGTAAACCGATATGGGTAATTCATCTATTTCGGTTTACAAATGAAAGAGTTTTGAGGTAAAAACATGAAAACAGTGCGTAACAAACATTTTTTGTTTAAATGTTTTGTAATCTTATTTAATACTCTCTTGTGCATATATCTGTGGTCTGTCTGGTGTCAATCTGTGTGGTGACGGATCAAGAATACAGAGTGTCACCACCCCTCTTCATCCCGTGGGTGTCGTAAGAGCTGACTAAGGTAGTAAACTACGCAGTACAACAGCACTGCTAAGAGAAGGAAAACTTAAAACAAACCCTATAGTAACCCGTTTGGCCAGCGTGGTATAGTTGGGCTAAAACCTCCTTTCTAAGGAGAGGCCTATGTTCAGCAGTGGACTATTAAAGGCTGTCGATGATGATGATATGTATTATACAAAATAGGCAAGAGCAGCTAAACAGCAAGTTTTCTGTTATACAAAATCAGCAAGAGCAACTAGACAGTAAGTTTGTGGCTATACAAAAACAAATGAAGGATGACCAACAACTGCTTTTACCGCCGTCTGAGCGGCAGATAAACTACGCAAAGATCGTCAAGATCTAGTAGTTGAGGAACGGGTCATCTGTCTAGGTTCTGGTGCGGACGATAGAGTCCAGCGCTCCGCAGAAGGACTACAGCAATAGGCGTTGAAAATTAAAAAAACTCGTGCCGAAAGCGTCTTTTAGCCGATATGAAAATGGTAGAGTCGAACACCCAGTTCAGGCATTCGTAGACGGGATCAGAGACTCGGCCGACCCACAAGCTTCGTGAAGTCTCAGATTAAGTAAAAGAAGTAAAGGCGATGGTATGGCGAGAGGGATCATCTGCATCTTAATTGACGGCTGAAGAGTTCGCAGATGACCAGGCTAAAGAAAGTTGCGGAACGTCTAGGAAAGTTGATAAAGAAGCGCGACGAGACCTCCACGTCCGCTGAAAATCAGGGAAACGAGTAACAGCCAGGACTAGGTGGCGAGTACCGGCTGGCGCGGAGGCAGTCTCGTTGACAATCATCTCACAGGCGAACACTGGATACAACCACTCGAGTGAGCACGCATCGCAACACTTATCGAACTGGCATGTTTCGAACGAAGCATCGTGCTCAGACCATCGCTGGATCAAATTGAACTTTGAAATGAAACTTAAACTACCCGATCCCCGACGGAATCCCCGCACGATGGACCGGAAACGGTATGACCATCTTACTGCGGAGAAACTGCGAAGCATCAATTCAACATACGCTCCGGGGATAGTTAAGGAGATTGACAGTCATGTTATCAACCTTACACAGACACTGATCGATTGCTTTGAACAAACATGCCCACTTTCCACACCCACGACTGGACCACAGAACAAACACCAATGGTGGGGTCCAGAACTGGAAAGACTACGTCGTAAAGTGAGAAAGTTGTTCAATAAAGCAAAAAACTATCGATTAGACCAACATTGAGATGCCTACACGCAAGCCCGACAAAAATATAAGAAGAGAATCAGAACCAGGAAAACTGAGTGCTGGAGAAACTTCTGTACTAACATAAAGAACAACAACCAGGCTAATAGAGTCAAAAGCATACTGTGTAATAGAGGCGAACACAATCTTGGCTCAGTGAAGAAGGCTGATGGTGAGTATACCAAAACAGAATAGGCAGCCTCAGAGCTGTTATTGAAAACACACTTCCCTGGATGTCGCATATCAGATGTGATGGAAAAATGGGAAGACAGATGGGAAAAACCACCAGAAGATACAGATTGGGATACGGCCCGCAAAGTTGTCAACCATGACAAACTAAGATGGGCAATTAACAGCTTCCTACCATTCAAGGCGCCACGTCCAGATGGTGTCTTCCCAGGCCTACTGAGATGGCGTGATATGACACTACTAGACCATCTTGTAAAAATTTATAGGGGCTGCCTGGCGCATCAGTACATCCCCTTGAAATGGAGAGAAGTTAAAGTAGTCTTCATCCCCAAACCTGGTAAAGGTGACTACACACAACCCAAATCACAGCGACCTATCAGTCTCACGTCTTTCCTATTAAAGGTTCTCGAGATAGATAGGGAAATCAGGGAAACTGGGTTAGTCAGTCACCCTCTACACCTCGATCAACACGCATACTCGATGGGTAAATCAACAGAATCTGCCCTACATCGAGTTGTTTCACATATAGAAGACAATCTAAATCACAAAAGGTCAACACTAGCCACCTTTATCGATATCGAGGGAGCCTTTGACAAGACCAATTTCACCAGCATTAGCCAAGCTCTGTCTAGACATGGTGTTGATTCCACAATCTCAGGGTGGATCGACAGCATGCTAAGATATAGAGCTATTCAATTCACTGTGAGCGAAGTGACTAGAGGAGTGGTGGCTAGAGGTTGCCCCCAGGGCGGTGTACTCTCCCCCCTTCTATGGAACATTGTTGTGGATGAGCTTAATGACCAAAGATTCCTCACAATAAGCTATGCAGACGATCTTACTATTCTTAACAGCTCCATGCGATAGAATCCCAAAACACCATATCTTCACTAGAAGATACTACATCCATGGAAATGACCGAGATAAATCTGGCATTAACGAAGTCCGAATTTACACGGACGGTTCCAAGACTAGGTCAAGAACTGGAGCCGGCGTTTTCTCGCAAGACCTAAATATAAACATATCCCTAGCGTTAGGCACACAGTTCCATATTTCAATGCGAATGTGTGGCAATAACTTACGCTGCCACAACGGCCATGTCAAGGGGTATCAAGGACTACAACATCCGAATAATATCCGACAGCATGGCCGTCTTAAAGGCATTAGAGGGCAACACAATGACCTCTGTTATTGTCTTCGAATGCCAAGCACTGGAACAGCTCGCTATATTCAATGGGGTACTCCTCCAATGGATTAAAGGGCACAGTAACTCGCCCGGGAACGATGCCGCCGATGACTTGGCAAGGAGGGGCTCGGCAACCCCGACCTCCGGCCCAACCACACTCCTGCCCATATCGTTTAACCAAATACGATGCTGGGTCAGGCAACGGACCTGTGAAGCACACAACCGGAGGTGGAAAAACTCACCCGTCTGCAGACAGTCCAAACTGGTGCTGAATCAAGTCACACCACGACTCACCTGCAGATTGATCAGTCTTAGCAGAATCAGAATGGTTGTCGGAACTATTACAGGACGTCTAGCCATGAACCGACAACTATTCATCATCAATGCGACGGACAGTCCCCTGTGCAGGGGATGTCTGGAAGCTGAAGAAACGGCCGTTCACGTAATCCTGGAACGCGAGGGAGTGGCCACACAACGGGCAAGTATCATTCCCGATATAAAGTCGCTCCTAGAAGCCTGTGAACGCCCCAGGAGGCTTCTGCAATTCTGGAAGGAGCTTGGAGCAATACCTGTCTTGGGGGAAATAACAGTAACGATGCTCGTTGGCGAGAACCGTAGCTGAAATTACTGAGGATGACTGAATTCTGGGCTTAGACTTCATGAAAAATCACAACTGTAGAATCAAAATTTCTGATAGAGTCCTTTAGTGTGGCGATCAAGAAATCTTCATATTAGGTGGTGGTGGTACCGGCAAAGTGATGTGCGTGAGAAAATGTACTATTCCTGAGGAGTCTGAGACTCAGGTGTTGATTAAGCTACCATCTGACATAAGAAAGGCGGCGAACCGATGTGTGTTGATCGAAGACGCACCTTTAAAGACAGTGGCTCAAAATTGCATGACGGCAAGGACTCTTGTCAAAAGAAATTCTTCCGCGGTAAGGGTTGTAAACCTGGATCACCGCGAAATTGCGTTTAATAAAGGTGACGTCATAGGACAATGCGAAGAAGTTGTTTGGGGGAGAAAATGTGCTTCGACGCCATATTTAAAAACATTAAGCACCAGGAGTGACTCAGCAGTCACCGAACTTCTTAAGGACTGCAATAATCTAACTTATTCGCAGAGCATTAAAGCTAAGTAGCTTTTACTGAGGTTTGCAAATATCTCTACTAATTATGAAGGAGACCTTGGAAGAACGTCGCTAGTACAGCACAAGATTGAGATTAAGCGAGAAGAATTCCTGGAAGAGATGAAAAGGAACAGAATTTTTGAGCCATCTGCAAGTCCATGGTGCTCACCTGTCGTTCTAGTGAAGAAGAAGGATGGAAGCACCCAGTTCTGCGTGGACTAGAGATGACTTAATGACATCACTAAGAAGGACAGTTACCCGCTACCGCGAATCGACGACACGCCGGCTACTTTGAGCGGAATGAAATGATTCTCGATCCTAGACTTAAAATCTGAATATTGGCAGGTGGAAATACATCCAAAAGATAAGGATAACATCCCTCTATTCCATACTCAACTCACCTATTTCCCCTTCCTACCTAACATCCTCATTTCATTTTCTATGTGTCAATCACAACAGAACTCTCCGTTCATTAAACAATCCACTTCTGTTATGCCCCACTCATACTTCCGCATGTGTCCACTCTTCGTTCTTAATCCAATCTGTCCTCCTCTGGAACGCTCTGCCTTTGGAAATCAGGATAGCATCCAGTCGCCTCTCATTTAAGACGAAAGTCCGAGCTCGAATTCTCGACACTCTAGCAGACTCATCACATCCCTAAAGTCTTATATGTTATATGTACATATTTCTGGTTCCGGTGTTCGAAACGTAAACACGTACGTCAAAGCCAAATAATAATTCATTAAAACGTAAAAAGTGTAAAATAACAGTGTCTCAACACGAAAAATATCAGACTAGACAACAAAAAACGAAACAAGAAAGTGAACAAAGTGCTAAACATTCATTAGTGAACTAAAAAACTACAAATAATCAGGCAACAACTTAACCTTTTTTTTTTTTTTCCGTGCGGAAATCCCCTCGGATACCACCTGTCGGTGGCATGTCGGACTCGAACCGACTAAAACCGCACGCCTTCGCCGGGTACTAATAGCCGGGGAACCAGGTATACCCTAGAAAGGAAGGCCCTGGTGCAAGGCAACAACTTAACCTAAAAGTAAAAATTATTGCATGTCATAGTAGTGCTGCCAACATAATCAACATACTTCACTTTGACAACCAACCAACGTCATTTGACTTCATTTGACTGACATACTGACATGTTGCCAGCAACAACAATCTAAATCCTACCAGCATTGTCAAACCAAACATCACATCACATCATCACATCAACAGCCTTTAACAGTCCACTGCTGGACATAGGCCTCTCCTTAGAAAGGACGTTTTGGCCTACTATACCACGCTGGCCAGACGGGTCGGTATAGGGATTGTATCAAGTTTTCCTTCTTTTTGCAGTGCTGATGTCCTGCGTTGTTTTGCGCCCTTAGTCGCCTCTTACGACACCCACGGGATGAATTGGGTTAGTGAAATTCCGTATTCTTAATCCGTCACTACACGGACAGTCAAACCAAACAAAATGGAAAAAAGTATGGAGTTGTTGCTATCAAGACTGGATGAGAAATTGAATCACTGGTAAACTAATAACAGAGTCGGTGACGAAAAACGTTATGGAGGCATTAGATGAGAGACTAAAGTTATTAACAGAGGAAAATACTATGCTCAAAGACAAAATATCTACACTGGAGCAAAAACTTAATGCCATGGAAAGAGAGAAAAAGAAATACAAACTGGTCTTTTTGGCTTTGAGGAGATTGGCAAAACAGAAGCGGAACTGGTAGACTACCTCAAGGACACGATTCTAGAAGCAGGGACGCACCTAAGTAGCCAGGAAATTAGCAACTTATATAGAATTGGCAACAAGGAAACTGTTAAAAACCGGCCTATCGTAGTCTCCATCACGTCCCTTTGGAAAAAACACCTGATTCTGAAAAATAAGTCAAAGCTCCCTCAAGGTATTTATGTGAAAGAAGACTACACCAAAGAAGTGCTAGAAAAACGGAAGAATTTACAAGTACAAGTGGAAGAAGAAAGAAAAAAAAGGAAACATAGCCTTTTTAAGGCATGATAAGATAATAGTTAAGAAACCACAAGGATTAAACAGAGACAAAAGAAAAAGAGACGGTCTGGCCTCACCGAACTCTTCATCACAAAAAAAAATAGACGTAAAGGACAATCCATCTACTACATCAATGAAGGGAAGAGAAATCTTAAAACCCAACATACTAAACTACATTGAACGAGGCAGATCTGCTTCACTCTCTGAGATCAGAAAAAAATTGTAAAGACCACCGGCACCCGGAACCAAATTAGAGCAAATATCATAACTTCATACAAACCAAAAAAAAAAATGCACCCCAAGCCGGTTGGTCACCGTGGGGGAAGATGACCAAAACCCTCCTGTTCCTGAAAACCAAAAAATTAAGGACAAAAAGGAAAATCTTACCTTATTTAATATCTGTACTTTCAACGTGAGATCTTTAGTGAATAAAACTAGATATTTGGAGCTAGAATATATGCTCGATAACCTAAAATGAGACGTGATCGGTTTATCCGAAATTAAGAAAGCGGGAAAAGAAATAATAGAGCATGAAAAGTACATTTTTATTTATTTTGGAGAAAAACCTGGAAGAAATGGCGTTGGTTTTTTAATAAATAAAAAATGGAAACTAAATATTATCAACATTTACGCCATTTCGGATAGAGTTATACGGTTGGATCTACAATTTAACAATCTACATTTGCATCTAATTCAATGTTATGCTCCAACGGAGAAAAGCATAGACGATGAAATTGAAGCCTAAGAAAAAAGAAAAGCAATGGAGATCACTGGTAAACTTACACTAATAATGGGAGACTTAAATGCAAAGATTGGCCAGCTCACCTATGATGATAAAACCATAATGGGACCATGGGGATATGGTGAAAGAACCGAACACGGAGCTCTTCTTATCAATTTTTGTTTCGAACAAAAGTTACACATAATGAACACTTATTTTAAGAAAAAATTTAAACGTAGGTGGACCTGGCTCTACCCCGATGGCAAAAATAAGAACGAGATTGATTTCGTTTTGGCAAGAGATAAGAACACCATACGAAACATACAAATTATCAACACAACTTTTCCGAGTGATCACAGGTTGGTGAGAGCAAAGCTATATATTGGACAATATAACAAAATATCACGGAAAAAATTCGGCACAAGACGTAAAGCATGAGACTTAGATCAAATAGAGCAAGAATTTATAAATAAAGCTTTTAAAGATCTATCGAAAGCATTACAAATAACGAGCGATACACAAATATCTTACGAAAGACAGCTCTTGCATAAAGCAATCTGTAGAAAAACTTCCACTGAAAGACATGAAAAAGCAGACACCAATAAACGAATATATAATACGACTAATAGGCGAGAGGAATAGACTAAAGAATAAATCAAATAGATCAAGATCCGAGAAAAATAAATTAAGCGCGCTATATAAACTAGTAAAAAAACAACTAAGACACGACAGAAAAATGTACAGATACAGTGTAATAGAGGAAGAGATTGAGAAAAGAGCTTCGTTTAAGAGAGCCAAGAAAAAACTGAATAATGATAAGAAATGGACTATGTCGCTTAAAAATAACAACTCACAGAAAACATCAAACAGAAGTGAAGTAATCTCTATAGCGACAGACAGCTATATGATGACAAATTCACAGATTATAACGACTGTATTGAAGAGCAAAATTGTAATATTGAAGATTTTCCACCTTTTTTGAAAAGCGAGATTGCCTCGGTGATAAATCATTTGAAGTCCAACAAAAGCCCAGGAGAGGACGGTATTACAAATGAAGTTCTACGAGCTATCAAAGAACCTTTGACTCCTCTTATTACAAAATTATTTAAGGAAATATTGCATAACCGAATCATACCCAAAGAATGGAACACATCTATAATTTCTCTTCTCTACAAGAAAGGCGATCCACATGATATTTCAAACTATAGACCGATTAACCTACAACAAACAATTTACAAGGTATTTACTGCTGTCCTACTAAAAAGAATCATTAAACAACTAGAATTCAATCAGCCCCGAGAACAAGCAGGCTTTCGTCAAAGGTACTCTAGCGTTGATCACATATTTACCCTAACACAGATCATTGAAAAATATGAAGAATACAATAAAACGTTATACATCGCTTTCGTCGATTACTCTAAAGCGTTCGACACAATATTACATGACCCTTTATGAAATGCACTGAAAGAACAGGGGATAAATGAAACATATCTTGAAGTTCTCAGATAAATATATACAAATAGTTGTGCAGTTGTGAAACTGGAACGAGAAGGAAAACCATTTCGAATGAGAAGAGGAGTACGACAAGGTGATCCAATCTCTTCTAACTTGTTCACTGTACTCTTGGAGCATATATTCAGAAAACTAAA
This sequence comes from Arctia plantaginis, assembly GCA_902825455.1. NCBI lineage: Eukaryota > Metazoa > Arthropoda > Insecta > Lepidoptera > Erebidae > Arctia > Arctia plantaginis. The sequence continues at coordinate 11,874,838 of CADEBD010000422.1, forward strand.
CTGGGAAAAAATAGGCATTAACATAAACGGCGAATATATTAACTATCTACGATTCGCCGACGATATTGTTCTGATGGCGGAAGGATATGAAGACTTGGAGTACCTACTGAAGACGTTGAACATGGGGAGTCAAAAGTGCGGATTATATATGAATCCTAATAGGACCTGCGTTATGACCAATAGAGAGAAAATCCCTTTAGTTATACAATCAAGAGATGTACAGTATGTTGATAAATATACATACTTGGGACAAATTATAAGCTTCAATGATCAGACGATAAAAGAAGTTGAAAGTCGCATAAAGAAAGCTTGGGCTAAGTATTGGTCGCTCAAAGAAGTATTTAAATCGAAACTTCCTGTCAAACTAAAGAAAAAAGCAATGGATACTGTAGTTTTACCTACTTTGAGCTGCTGCTACTAAAGCTGGGCGCTTATAAAAGAAATAATACATAAAATTAGAGTATTCCAGTCTGCGACAGAAAGAAGCCTACTAGGTTTTAAGCTAAGCGATCGAAAACGAAACACCGACATAAGAAAAATAACTAAAGTCATAGATGCCGCTGAGGTATTATGCAGATTAAAATGGAGATGGGCCGGACACTTAGCGAGAACAACCGATGGACGATGGAGTGAGAGAGCCCTGCACTGGTACCCACGAGATGCAGTTAGACCACGCGGCAGGCCAAAACGACGATGGCGCGACGATATCGTGGCCCTTGCTGGGCCAAACTGGACGAGACTAGCCAAAAACAGAAACCTATGGTCAGAAATGGAGGAGGCCTTCACCCTGAAGTGGGTTCCCCTTTAAAAATTAAATATGAAATAGATAAAATAAAATAAATAAAATAGTATAATATAATAAATAAATAAAAATAAATAAAAAGATATAGCTATGTAAATTCTACAAGTGAAGTGAAATTAGTTTGTTGTTATAAAAATCTACCAAATGTTGAGTTATTTGTAATGGGAAATAAAAGGCTATTATTATTATTATATATACGTATGTACTATATGTATGTATGTAACTCAGCAGGTATATATATGTATGTGTATCTCAGTATGTATTGAACCTAATTTTAATTTCATGCACCTACTCAGACATTTCCCCATCACCCAAAGGTAGACTGGGAGAAAATGCCTTTGGCATTAAGTCCGCCATTGTACAATGATTTGTTGTTTGTGCAAAAAGAATTAAATAAATAAATAACAGTGCATTCTCAACGGGCAAAGGATTTTGGCAGTACAATGTAATGTTTTTGGATTGTGTAACAGACCTGCTACTTTTTAACGGCTCATGGAGTGTGTACTGGTAGGGTTAATAGAAGACGCCTGCCACTATATTTGGATGACGTCATCATAGTTGGACCTGACTTCGAGGACCATTTACAAAAATTAGAGCAGGTTTTCAGCAAGATACAGGGAGACAACTTAAAGTTGAACTCGAAAAAGTGTCACCTATTGACAAATGAAGTTAATTACCTCTTCCATGTTAAAACCAATGAGGGCATCCGAACTGACCCGAAGACAGTAGAACCAGTTCAAAAGTGGCGTACTCCCAAAGATAAGATGGAGGTACGACCATTTCTCGGTCTGTGTTCGTATTACAGACGCTTCGTCCAGGGATTTTCCGAGATTGCAAAGCTGACAGAAGATCCCGTACTCATAATCTCCCCCACGTCATCCAATCCACTAGCCTTCATGTCCTCCCCCTTCAAGCAACTCATCACAACATGACCACCAAGACACTTGACTTGACCTAATGATCACCTTTGCTCCCAGACTTATCTATTCCCATGGTCAACATCCTGGTCCTGGATTTTCCCATCATGATTTAATCTTCCTTTGTTCTATCCTAAAACCCTCTAAATCCGCTCCAAAACTTCTGCATAGTCGTAGTTTCAGGCGAATGGACGTCAAAAATCTGTGTGCAGGTTAATGCAGAAGCGCCTGCTGGACAATCTTCACAGCAGCTACAGACATGAACGACAAAGTCACTATTTTTAAGAACGCAGTACTTAACCTGTATGATATCCACGCACCTGTGAGGAAAGTCAAATCGAAGCGCCTCCGGCTCCATGGATGACGGAGGAAATTCGAATGGCTATGAGACGGAGGGACCTTTGTTTCAATAATTACAGGAAGGATCGCTATGAGGAGAAATGGAACTTTTTTAAAACTGCTAGGAATCGGTGTAACCAGGTGATACGTAACGCAAAACGCCGTCATATCATTCAAAATATAGAAACCTCTTCAACTTCCAGTGTGTTGAAGTTCCTTGGAACCCTAGGCATTGGCAAGCAACAACGCCCTGAGTTTAAGATGACAATTGGTCTAGATGATATAAAACGTCATTTATCAATTACACCTCAGTTAGATCATCAAACCAACTGTCAAACCTTGAGCTATATAGCTAGTCTAACTCATCCCAATATTGAAACCTTTGACTTTTCTCCGGTATCTCCTGGGGACATCAAAAAGATTATCCTATCCATTCGTTCCAATACTGTGGGATGTGACGGTATCAGCCATCGCATGATTGTTACTATTCTGGAACACGTTCTTCCCGCCATATCTCACTTCATAAACTTTTCACTCGCTTTCCCTCACTCTGGCGTAAGGCCTTCACCATCCTTTTACCCAAAAAAAAAACCTCTCTCTCCCCGAACACTTTCGACCTATTGATTTCGCTTTGATTAATTTCCCGAATGCGTTTAATACCGTTAGACATGAAATTCTACTGGCCATCCTTTCCTATCTTATGATCTCCTCAGTAGCTCTAGAATGGTTCTCCTTTTATCTTCAGGGACGACAACAGAGTGTTCATATTGATGACTTTTCGCGTCATCGCAACAAATCGAGAAGATCACAACAACTCATCGCGCGATGACTTTCGTCGTCGCGATGAGTTGTTGTGATCTTCTCACTGGCGTCCCTCAAGGCGGTATATTATCTCCCTAGATAATCTCAATATTCATAAATCTCATAATCCAGCACCTTAAGTGTACGTATCGCTGATGACTTAAGTGTACACACGGTCAAGGGTTGAGGACATAACATAGAGAGGATAAGACCTGTGAGTGTTCCTTCCAAGAACTGAAGAAACATCTGTGTGAAACACCAATTTTAGGATATCCACAACCTAAGGGTCAATTCATTGTCGACACACATAACACGGCAATCGGTGAAGTTTTGTCGCAAAAGCAAGGCGACAGAGAAGTTGTTGCTGCGTATTGCAGCTAGTCACTATCACGACCGGAAAGAAACTACTGCGTGACAAGGAGAGAACTCCTGGCTGTAGTAAAAGTGCTACAGCACTTCAATAAATACCTACTTGGCAGTGATCACGCAGCAATTCAGGAGGCCACTTTGGAGTCAAGAGCGATTGCGAGTGATTACCCGGATATACGACGTGACTTACAGTATTCAGCGACAACCAAGAGGGGCAAGTTAAAGTGGTGCACTTCGACCGCCTGGCGAAATATCGTGGCAGCAATAGCGATGCCCGGGGCGAGCATCTCTAGGGGGGGAGGGCGCCGGGTTGTCACAAAGAAAATCACGCACATTTCAGAAAGTGCGATTAACCGAGCAATTCCGGAAACCGTCTAATAATAATGCAGGTTGGCACAATAAGTTCTATACTAATACGCATAAGATCGAAAATAGATTATCTTGTTTACATTCGAAATGAATTTCTATTTCTCAAAAGCGGACGGTTCTTGTGAGGATTGGAATATGCTAGAATGATCTGTTAAGAGTATTATAAATACGGACACGTCTTCTTTGGCGTTCAGTTCGAGCTACAATGCGATAAACATCGAAGCGATTGAAGTGTAACCCAACAACCTCGTCGATCATCCCGGACTATTCTTGAGTATTGTGTGAACGTTTTTAAGTGTAGTGATAAAAAAGTCTCTTTAGTCATCAGAAGACTTATTATTCCGATTTTTTTCCGTTGTTCGATACTCTCCAAACCAAACCAAAAATCACAAAAAAATCGATTACTCTTGTCAAACTGACGTTTCGTACGCGGAAAACGTGGGACTTGTCTATATTTAGTTTGACACAACCAAAATTAGTTAAGTTACTCAACTTGGTCCTATTTTGCTCATTTGTTATTCTGTTGTGCGTTTTAAAAGTCAAAGATTGACTAAAATTAAAAACGTCACACTGAAATTAGACACCAACTAAATACATGCCGACTAACCTAATAATAGAGTATTTAAGTATAAAAAGAAAAATTTCGCGAATTATTTTTTTAAATAATTAGCGCATACGATGTTTTGGCTCTGGTCAATTCAGCGGAAAGGTATGTGCATAATATTATTCATCATAAATCACAAATAATCATAAGTCTTATCTGAATTATTAAAACAAACATATGTATTATTTTCAGAAACTATAAACAACGAATACGCTTGGAACGTACATATTCGAGACAACTCCAATCCGTTTTAGTTGGCACAGGAAAAATATCAGAAACTATTAATTTAGGCTTCCTATATCTGGTTATTTTCAATTAATTAGCGACCTCGATGATCAACGCGTGGATGAAGGCTTCATATCTAAACACCTAATCGGTCTGCTTTAATTTCATTATCACAATATAAACCCACTGTTGCTACCTTGTACTACTCTTTATATTGAACTCTTTCTTCAGGTTTTATATGCACTCAAATTTTTCGCTCAAGCTGCTGTAGGGCAAGACAATTTAATTGCATTTAACCAACCTTCTGTAAGTAGGTGCTTTAAAATAACAGCAGATTTAATAGTGAACAAGCTTTTACCAAATTATATAAACTTTCCCATGACTGAGAGTGAAAAACTGATTACAATAACAGATTAAGTTAACAGCCATATATTATTATTTTGGTGATAATCATCAATTTCTACATCTTAAGTATTATCTAGAATGTAAAGTAGGAACCCATCTAGGAATATGGTTATATTCAATTGGGTGAGAGTGAGACTTGCAAAGGGATAAAATCACTTAGCCGATCAACAGACAGAGGTGTAATGCAGCTGGATATAATATAATATGCATTGCATGGAATGGAAAAATCGTTTTATTATTTTAAACACATATTTTACAATTAGGTATCAATAAAATTATTGTTATTCAGAGTGACAAACAAGGTCTAACAGAAACATTCGTGTCACACCATACGCGGTCTTTCCTTTCGGGTGCACAAAGGGGACATATGGGCTCCCACATAATCATTGCGTCATTCAACTACAACTACTCAATAGGTACTTATTCTTATGAAAATACTGAAAAAAGTTTAAAGAAGCAGTAAGAGTTTTAACTATTGAATCCAATTATACATAAATAGAAGCGATAAGAATTCAATCTCGAGATTGTGTAGTACCCTCTGATGAGTGCAGAGAGGAAATTATTTTGGTGGTTCGGCGCCTGGCAACGTTTCAATCTTCCACGGATACATTTTCGTAGTGTCTCGCCTACGCTGCGGATTCGATCGGAACTTCTCGCTACACTCTAGACGACACACTTACTCAAAATAATATTTGTGATTGTGAAACGACGACAGTAAAATGTTTTGTTTATAGAAAGCAAAAAATGTTGACAAATCTACCAAATGAGATATTTAACCCCCTTTGTAACTGTCACGTAAATTTAATTTTAGTAGCAAGGATACTTTGCATTTGTTTAAATTTGCTTAAGATGGTTTTCAATCATGAAATAAATACACGCTATAAGATTTGTTTTCTGAAGTCAAACTTAATCCTGTTTACTTTGGATAAAACATATACATGATTTCAAACAGAAGAATAAAACCACAAGTTTGCGTCTAAGTGTTTACCTTCGAGGACATCTAGGTGAGTATATATGTAGGTGTATGTGTATATATGTATAACTACAATAGGCAAACAATATATTTTTATCACTTACACACGTGTTTATAGCATAGCTTAAAACATCTAATTAAAATCAAATTTCATCAAAAAAGGAATTCCATATTATTGGCTAATAGTCTTATGCATGAAGATTTTAATAATTTAAATTGTCTTATTGAGAAAAAAAACACTGTACACCTTACACCTTAAAGATCACACAAGATATTCAATTATAAAAACAATAATACTGCTTCGTAAATAGTAGACAGAGAAGTAAGGTCGTCGTCACGAAAGTATTTGCGGCAAAACAAAGCAACAGGCTTGTAATAAAATCAGTCAAACGATGTTGAGGCAAAACGGCATAGACTACGAGTAGAAACTCGAGCCGTAATAGATACGACAAGTTTAAAAAAGCCTAACTTAATTACATATAACCAAACGTAACATATCTTATACTATGGCCTAGAATACGGACCAAATACCTATAGTAGAGAAGACCGTGGAAGATCGAACTTCACCCATCTGATAACCAGATGATACCTATTTTTTATTAAATTTTATTGATTTACAAAGCCGCCTATGATAGCTAGCCTATCGAAAAGGGTTCATGGCTATTTTTAATTAAATTAATGTTAATGAAGTTTTTTTTCATCACCTTCACTCTTATGATAACCAATCGAATTTAGTCTCAACAGATAGTTTTTAACAAAGAGAATATGCCTGGTAGGATTGCCTACTTATTTCTGTTCAGGTAGCTGGTTAGCTACCTGAACAGAAATAACACACAATAGCACACAGGTTTGAACAGGCAAGTCAAGATAGGCAGCTAAATAAAAATTGGTATTAGTCAATATAGGTAAAAAAATAAAAATTATTATTAGCAGAAAGATAATTTAATTACCAAAATAACAGTATAGACTTGCTTGCAAAAAAAACGTTCATGGAATATTGCCATGCTTTAAACTTTTAAAATTGGAGCTATTAAATTTGTGTGAGTTCTAAATATCTCCCGGTCCCGCTCCGCCGTCTCCTTCACAAGCATAACTTAATAACAGAAGGAGAAGGAGAAGGCGGAGCGGGGGAGCGCTCTTGCTCTCGCATGGCCGAAATCATGGTACTAAGCGAGAGAGTACCCACTCCGATTTCCACGGTCGGTCATCGCAGTGGTGACACTTAGGGGTTGGCTCCTTGCGGATCAGACACAGGTGATCCCCGAAGCATCCTATCCCGGTGATCACCTGCCAGAGGGTTCCGTGATGCTTTTCGAGCCAATTCTCCTTAACGGGTCTTAGCGCCGCAACAACGGCGTGCCGTTGGCATTTTTGGTGAATATAGTTCAGGAAGAATCAATCAATCAATACGTGATAGTCATCAATATTTATATATTTGTTAAAAAAATACAACTCCTGCACTAGGAATATATCCAGCAGTGGATTATTCAAGGCTGTTGATGTGTGATGTGACTAGGAATATATCCTGTATCGCAGGGGACTTTACAAACACACATGAAACGAACACAAAAAACGACCAGACCCAGAACGACGATTTGAGGATCACACAAAGTTATTAAGTTATTAAGCGCCGCAAAGTCTGAATATTGCATTTAGACATCATCAAACACGTTCATCGACATCAAACACGTACAAAAATGGAATTACACGCACAATCATAACTTTCTATGACGAGGGCACTCATAGCCATTTATAGACTCTCAATGATATGAAAGCAGTGCAGTAACCGCGTAACAGACGGATCGATTCGACTAGATACATTACACGTAATCATTAAGTCAATCATTCAAAAATAACCCTACGCCCGCCCTCTATTAAATATTTTATAAAAATAAATTAAAAATATCTATTGTCACCATTAAATATAACTTAAGTACGATTATGATTGTATTGAAATTGAAAATCATCTAGCAATGATCTTAGAATTTAGTGTGTACATCGAAATACCACACACATGCATATATAAACGTACATACACATACAGACACATATAATAGTTATTTACCTATGAAATTGCCGTTTTGTATGCAATAAGTGAAAGTACCTATTTTTTCAAACTTTTTTATTTCTGTTATTCGAAGTAATCACCCCTTCCAATCGACGCATCTTTGCCAACGCATTGGCAGTTTATTGATGCCCTTCTTGTAAAAATCAGCTGGACGGGAGGCAACAAACTCTTCAAAGGCATTTTGTACTGCCTCTCGGGAATTGAATTTTTTACCCACTAAAAAGTTGTCTAAATTTTGGAAAAAGTAATAGTCGGTAGGTGCAAGGCTGGATGTACTACAAAGTAGAAATATACTTTATTGTACCAAAACTTTAATTAACTTATACGAAAATAACAAAAAGCATATTTACAAAGGGCGGCCCATTATCGCTAAATTTCTTTTAGGCAACTTAGCTCAAATTTATTCAAGTTATTATAAAGATGTGCTACATTTATATAATATAATTTTTTTTTTGTTCAGTAATTCAAATAAATTCTGCCATTTTTAGTAGTAATATTGACAATCGCTAAGTTTATTTCAATAATAAGCTGATAGCGACCTGATTTTTATTTAACTGAATTATATTTAGATACTCCTGGAATAAAGTTTACAAGCCCAAGTTTCCTCACATTCATTCAATTTTGTATCAAAATAAAGTTCAATTTTGCATTATTAACTTATAACTAAGGTGTTCCTCATGTAACACCTGAACTGGCAACACTTGGATTCGCGCTGAAGTCATGTTACGGTCCTTTTTGTGCAACACTAATTACTACATAGATACTACAGAATAACTAAGTCGTTACATAAAATTTATTGGGCATTTGACAAATGTCTCAGAAATATTAATAAAATCACACTACGCTTATGTAAAAATATTAGGTCTTTACCTATGAAATTGCCTTTCTTCAGTACTGGTCATTTCAAATAAAAAAAAGTTTGTAATGGCTCTGTATTCTAAATTCAAATTAATTTTATTTTAAAACCATGACATTCTATTTACAAACTCATTCTTTTGTTTTTTGATTAGCGTTGTATTTTCATTACATTTGAACATTTTTCGTCATAATGGATACTTTAAAAATTCGTGTAATTATGGAATATGAGTTCCGTCGTGGCACCAACGCGATACAAACGGCACGTAACATCAAAAACGTTTACGGAGAGAACTGTACAAACGAACGCTCAACCCGTTATTGGTTTTCCCGGTTCCGTTCTGGAAATTTTGACTTGAAAAATGAAGCTCGTGGTCGTCCGGAGACTTTGGTTAACAATAATGAATTAAAGGCGATTGTGGAAGCTGACGAAACTCAATCTACAGCTGAGCTAGCAGCAGCTTTTAATGTAAGCATCAAAACAATATTGATCCATTGGCGACAAATTCATCATCATCATCATCATCAACTTCAACAGCCTTTACTAGTCCACTGCAGAACATAGGCCTCTCCTTAGAAAGGAGGTTTTGGCCTACTATACCACGCTGGCCAGACGGGTTTGTTTCAGGTTTTCCTTCTCTCTGCAGTGCGGTTGTCCTGCGTAGTATGCTCCCTTAGTCGCCTCTTACGACACCCACGGGATGAATAGGGGTGGTGACACTCTGTGCGACAAATTGGCCTTGTCAATCGGTCGTCCCCACTGCTCCTTCACGACAACGCGTGACCCCATACTGCACAACAGACAGTCTCCACGCTGCAAGAGCTGGGGTTGGAAGCTCTCCCTCATCCGCCATACTCACCAGACCTTGCACCTACCGACTATTACTTTTCCAAAATTTAGACAACTTTTTAGTGGGTAAAAAAATTCAATTCCCGAGAGGCAGTACAAAATGCCTTTGAAGAGTTTGTTGCCTCCCGTCCAGCTGATTTTTACAAGAAGGGCATCAATAAACTGCCAATGCATTGGTTAAGATGCGTCGATTGCATGGGTGATTACTTCGAATAACAGAAATAAAAAAGTTTGAAAAAATAAGTACTTTCACTTATTGCATACAAAACGACAATTTCATAGGTAAAGACCTATTAATTGCACAAATGTAACTATTTGTCCTTTCCTGTACCCCTGACAACCGTATGCAAAATCTGAGGTAAATTGATGTGAAGTTTTTAAAACGCGAAACTGTAACAAATAAACAAACTCACTTTCACATTTATATTAATAGTAAGGATTAACTAAGCTCATGTCGAATTGTCCCTAAAATACTTCTACGCGTTTCCATAATTAAATGTTGCTTTGACCTCCGATGACTATGTATATTTAATGCCTAGAATATACAATTTACGGATAGCATAATTTTCTTACAAGAAAATTGGTCAGTAATCAGTATGCAAGTTCGACTACTTTGTGAATTTTACATGAGAACTGGGTGGAGGCTACCAAGTCCTTGCTATAAGGAACACAAATGTAATATACCTACGCAATTTCTTTATGGTATTATTTTGTAATAATTATCATCGGAGGTCATGGGTTCGATTCCCACCCAGGAGAAATATTGTGTGATGATCACGGTCATTTTTTCTGTGTCCGGATCTAATTTATATATAATACAGGGTGGCGCAATAGAACGTGCATATTTAAAATATTGATTAGAAAATAAATACAAAAGGTATAGTTAAAATAAAACTGAGGTATTATTAAGAAATAACTGAAGTTTATTTTTTAAAAATAACATCGTCTAAATGATGACCCTCTCTACGACGACACTCCTCTAATCGCAAACGGAAGTTATTGAAAACTTTCTTCAGTAATGCTGGTGTAATTGCTGCCATTTCACCACGGATATTCTCCTTGAGCTGATCGTTGTTTTTCGGATTATTACTGTAGACTTGGTTCTTGAGGTATCCCCACAAAAAAAAGTCAGGAGGCGTCACGTCTGGACTACGTGGGGGCCATGGGATATCACCTCTTTTCGAAATCAGTCTGCCAGGGAACATCTGTTTCACAACCGCCATGGAGTCATTTGATGTGTGACAGGTAGCTCCGTCTTGTTGAAACCAAGTCCTAGAATTCACTATTCTTGAATTTTCAAGCTCTGGAGCCAAAAAACCTTCCAACATCGCAACATAGCGTTCGGTATTAACAGTGACGTTTTGCCCCCGCGCATTTTCAAAGAAAAACGGTCCAATTATTCCTCTACCAGAGATTGCTGCCCATACTGTCACTTTAGGACTATGCAGTGGTTTCTGGTGCTTGAGTTTGGGATTCTCACTGTTCCAGTAACGACAATTTTGACGGTTTACGAACCCATTGATATGGAAGTGGGCCTCATCTGAGAAAAGGATATTGTCAAAATTGGAAAATCGATTAAGCATTTCATTAGCAAATGCGAGCCTTGCTCCGAAGTCAGACTCTTTCAATTCTTGTGTTAACTGCAGCTTGTAAGGATGCAGTTTAAGATCCAAGTTTAAAATTCGTTGCAAACTTCGTCGCGATAAGTGTAAGACAGACGATCTCTTACGAGTAGACATTTGTGGATCTCCTCGTACAGACTGCATAACTCTCTCAATATTGTCGTCGGTCCTAGATGTTCTTGGACAACCTTTTGCTTGTGGTTTAAACGTTTAACCAGTCTCTTCAAAACGCTGTACCCATATTTTAATTAAATTAGCACTCGGAGCTTTACTAATTTGCCGTAGTCCATATTCAGAACAATATAAACGCCTAGTAACGATGTATGAACGAGAGTTCTCGTAAAATGCGCGCACGCAAAATGCGCGACGCTTCCCGTCGAAGTGACTCATAGTGACTAAAACTCCATGAGCCCGCCTACCCAACGATGCAGGCTCCCCCCGCCCGCGCACTTTCTACCCCGCGAAAAAAGATGATGCAATATGCACGTTCTATTGCGCCACCCTGTATGTATGTATTTAAAAATATATATGTATGTTTATCGGCAGTCTGGTTACCATAGTACAGGATCTGCCTGGTTTGGTATCAGACGGCCGTGTGTGAGATGTGTGAGGTATATTATTATTATTTTCTTCAGTGCATTAAATATACATAAAAATTATATTTTTAAATATAGTTATATACAAAAACATATTTAAAAATAAAAAAAAATAGATTCCCATCGGTATCCGGTACAGGGACCGAGATATCGGTGGTGAGGACTCCAGATACAGAAACATCCTCCCACTACATGCCGTATCGAGAAGAACTGCTTTTTGCATCAGGCCCTTAATCCAAATGCCTAACGCGAGCCTCTGAAGATGTCGGTCGAAGCTCTTAGCAATTAATACATGGGCCGATATGCCTATCGGTACAATGATTGTCGAATCTCACATGTCGACAATCTCTTGGGCTCATTCATTCAAATCATTGCTCGGCACGCTATTCGGTCTATTACCACCATAAAAGGTTTAGTAGCAACAATAGTCCTGTCAGTGATAATTTCACGTTGCACGACTATTTTCAAGAACTGGGTCGGGCACGTACTTGTAGTACGGTAACTCCACAGTCACAAGGTTATACTTAAAAGCATGTTGCTGATGGACTATCCTGGCCACTTGGTTATGTCTATGCAAGTACTCGCCGTGGGCAAGACAAGAACAACCGGAAATTATGTGGCTGAGGCTTTCACCGGGGCAATGACATGCCCGACAAATGTCTATTGTGCCGTCCTGCAGGATATACTTCCGATAATTATTCGTCATAGCAACTTCATGAGTAATTGCAAAGACAAAACCTTCAGTTTCTCCGAAGAGGTCACCGAATCGTAGCCAGAATACAGACGGCAGTTAGTCTACCTCAGGCCTGTTCAAGGCCCGATAAAAACGTCCATGCAGCTTTTTGCCTTTCCATGTCTCCTTACGATCAGTAATGTTGAGTACTGCAAATTTACGCCCGTTCTCTTTACCTTGACTAAGCGGAGTGAGTTCGTTATCAACTGCTACTACGTCCCTATGCATACCCACATTAACAGAAAGGAAGTAATTCCTAAGGTTACAAATCTCACGATTATGGAGGGTCCTGGCATTTAGAAAACCACAACCACCACATTTTCGTGTAATATATAACCTCATCACAGATGAATGTGGTTGATGCATTCGGTACGCAGTTAGCAATGTACAAACTCTTCTATCAAGGGTATCTAGTTCAGTCTGAGTCCAACTAACTATGCCAAAAGATTAGGTTAAAACTGGTATGATCTAATCATTATAGGCCCTTATCTAATTGGCACCTGACAAAAGACTATTTAATACTTTTTTCAGGCGGCTAAAGAAGCGCTCCTGTAACGATTGTTTCATAGTCAACTTATTTACACCTAACGCCTGTGACATACCCAGATATTTGTAAGTTTCGTTCGCTGAGAGTCTTCAAATGCGTGGAATCTGAGAGATCCATCCTATCAGATTCCACAACAGTGCCTTGTAAAAACATGCATGATTGTACATTTATCTACACCAAATTCCATGCTAACACATCCACTGAAGGGTTTTGGTTATTTCTAGTAAATTTAACAGTATGGAATTACTGGAAGCAAACAGTTTTAAATCATCCACGTACAGGAGGTGGGATATAACCTTACCACTTCTGCAAACGATAGCCTAGCCCTGAACCTTCCAACATAGTGCTGAGAGGATTCAAAGCTAAGCAAAACCACAAGGGACTTAAACTGTCACCCTGCAATATAGCTTAATCATTATATATTCACCATCGCCTTGAGATTGCCGATATCCTGGATCGCAAAGAACTGTTCTCCATTGCCACATACATGTCTCCAGAAAAGTGCATAGAGTGTGCATAGAGGCACAGAGTCTTAAGCCTTTTTATAATCTATCCAACATGTTGCCAGATCTTTTCGGTTACAGAGAACTTGTTGGTTAATAGTCGTGTCAATATTAAGGAGCTCCTTAGTGAAACGTACCCCACCTTTACATTCATTCTGAGAGTGAGACATAATATAGTTGTTCGTAATATGACATATTATCTTCACTCTCAGAATGGAAGTTAGTAATTTATATAATGTCGGAAGACAGGTTATTGGTCTATAATTTTCTGGGTCCGTTACACTACCAGACTTTAGAGTAGGTGAGTTACTCCCGTAGTTATAAAAGATGGAAGTGAAATTAATTCTAGGCACTGATTTAAAATGAGATGCCAAACGTACATGTGGCCTACGGTGCCACTTTAACCAAAAGTTATCCAGTCTGTCCGCTCCCGCTGACTTCCAATTCGGTAGCGAATGAACTGCATAAGCTATTTCAATATATATCTATGTCTGAAATTGATACTGGCTCCATTTTATTGATTAACTCCCACGATCGTTTTACATCTCGCATCCATTTACCCTCTGTGTGAGTGATAGGCATCGACCATATGTTACGCCAAAATGTATTAGTTATTTTAACATCTGAGAAATGTCCACCACTCACTAAATCAGGCTGCTCCCACCTTATATAAACCCACCTCTCGTCCCTTTGAAATGTGGGATTATGAATATATCAGTCCACTCTTTTTTATACCTTCGTATACGATTTGTCCATGCATAAACCTTCTGTTTCAGAAAGTCAATGCACTCTGTGACTCGTGCCATATAATCACAGAACCTGATACCGGCATCCGAAAAAGCCTGATTGACAAAGCGCATTACTCTCGGATGTGTGTTGCTCGGTCTGAAACAAATAAGCTTGCCAATGAGTACCCTTGACTCAGCAAAACGACGTTCAATCCGATATTGCCACGTCGGCGCCAGAGACTTAGGTCTAGGAGCCATGTAAATTCTTGGGTATTTCATACCAGCTTTTCGACATGCAGTAATGGCCGCACAATACAGAATTTTCACAAAGGTTTTCACATTTTTCAAAATATGTTGGTAATATGGAATCAAGGGCACACACTAGCGCTTTATTTCGCTTATGCATTTTCAAACCAGGTAAACGTAGTCTGTTTACAAGATTCATAGACCCATATTCCTGGATAGCACCTTCCAAAGTATTCCTTATTATATCATTGTACTGGGTACTTACAGAAGAAGCATCAATTTCCTTTCCTTCAGCAGGAGAACCCTGTATTAATTGAAGATCTTAATGTGTAACTAATTGTGAAGGAGTAAAAGGAGTAAGGCTCATTTGTAAGTTGTAGCGTAGCCTTTCAAGTACAGAGCTATCCAACAAATTACATTGCTTAACAGCTCGCACTTGATCCGAAAATCTATGTACCGAAACGTTAACAGGTTTTTTTTTTACTTGAAACTGAATTTCAATTGACTGTATTAGACGGTATCCTAGCCAGTAACTGATATAGTTTTCGATCGGATTGAACAGAATAAGACAGATTGGTAGAGTGGAGGTCAGTGTCATGCCTAATAGACAAATGTTTCTAATGGCAAATAGTAAAGTTAAATAATAATATTTAATCTAGGAAGAAATTGTTTTCAAAGTTAGACATAGCTTCAATGTTAACATTCGTCAACATGAACACATGTCTACAATTAACTCATTCGAACTTTTAACGACCGTATGGCGTAGTGGTTTGTGTAACGGACTTCTATTCCAAAGGTAGAGAGAGGGTTAAAAAAGTATATATGTATTTATATCAGTTGTCTAGTAGGCATGGTACAAGCTCTGCTTAGTTTGGGACATTGTGTGAATGTCGTAGAATATTATTATTATTATTCCTTTATTCTCTCAAGTGTATTCCAAGACTTAAAAATAACAAAACTCTTCAAGCTTAAGAACTATTCCGATGGACTCTCTACATTTGAGGAAAACGGTTCAACAACGGCATATCAAAAATCATTTTTACTAATATCGAACAAATATAAGAATGGAACTTTAACATAATGTAGTGGTTTGGTGTAAATTACATTTAGATTTTTTTTTTTAAAACCACAAAGTGTAAATTCTTAAGAATGTCTATTTCAGGTTTCTTCGCTTCAATACTTTTAAATTAATTTATTTCAAAAATTTGTGGGAGTAGTTAGTTTCTAAAAAGCCCATTGTATGAAGATTTTAAAGCAATTATAATATTGTAGGTTTTATTATTATATTTCAATGAAAAAAAAATAACAAGAAGTGAAGGGAAAAGGACAATTTTTTAAACTTCATCGAGGCTTTTGACAGTTACCGACAACTCCCGATACTTTATATTTGATGCTGTTTTGTAGCGTAGATATTCATAAATAAGTTATAAAAATCAGCTGCGGATACGTGCGGTTTCCGAAGTTATCACGAAAAGTATGATACAAGTCAGGAAACGGAAAACCACTATGGTGGTTTCTATTGTCTAACTATTTAATTGATTAGTTTGTGGTATATTTTTATTCAATATTATATGTTTATTGATAATATTGCTCCATTTAACTACATTTAACTAATAAACAAAATGCACACCACCCTCATTTATCAAATAATATATAAAGAGCGGCTTCCTTTAATGTCGCTATTACAAACTCGTAATAAACTAAACAGACGTTTGACTGTTTCATATCTTCGCTAAATTTTAAAATGTTTAGTACTTTCAAGTGTTCTAAGCGTGAATAATTAATTTCATACATTGTAGGAGGAAAAAAACTTGAAGCTCTATGAACAGTTTTATAAGCAAGCTATAATGTTTCTGAAGACGAAATGTGTTTTGCAAGACCTAAATATGAACATATCACTAGCGTTAGGGCAACATAGTTCCATATTCCATTGCGAATGTGTGGCAATATCTTACGCCGCCACAACGGCCATGTCAAGGGGTATCAAGGACTATAACATCCGAATACTATCCGACAGCATGGCCATCCTAAAGTCACCACAGTGACCACAGAACGGGCAAGTATCATTCCCGATACAAAATCGCTCCTAGAAGCCTGTGAATGCCCTAGGAGGCTTCTGCGCTTCTGGAAGGAGCTTGGTTGGCTCACCTAGCTAACCAGTCGTCGACGCATAAAGTACCACTCTTGAGTCTAAATGCGGAAACCGAAGCCTACAACCAATACCAACACCGTGAAGTTCGAGGTCATAAACTCTTTCAGATTGTTCCAACTTATGGTTACGTTCTTCTAAGGTGGATGCGCTCATCTGGATAGCCTTGACTTCGAAAACCCATCAGACATTAGTCTGATGGGTTTTCTAAGTCCAATATCTTGGCTTCAACTATTGATATCCGCTGCTACAAACTCATACCTTCTACGCTTTGTGGATTGTTCTGTGCTCAGTCACTCATATCCTGTTTGATGCTACACATCTCCTTACGTAAATCCTTAATATCACTTATTATTTTATTGGTGCCCTTAGCAATCAGCGGGCTAGGCGAGGTTTCCAGCTTTCTTTACAAAGCTAGCACTTCCAGTTAGTTGGGTCACGTGGTCTCGCACGCAACGTGGTAAAGATAAAAATCCAGTAAAGGCTACACTTACTACAAACAATGTATGTAGCTTCATCATCTTTATTAAACCCATTATGCCACTTGGCATTATTGTCCATTTTGCTTTGTGAACTACGTAGTTAAATGAATTTATGCATAGGCAACGTGCACGTGCATAGTAACGTGTTCGGCGAGTGAGTGATATACTACGACTATAGATGGATGGATGGATAATATTTGGATAGAGCTAAATTTTACTCCAAAAAAATTATAGTTTAAAAAAACTAAAAAACACGCTTTCTATAGAAACCCAAACTAAACAATAGAAAATAAAATTTTAATTTTTTTTTTAAATTAGTGTATTGTCATCGGTCCTCGATATATCCACAAAGTTTGAACGAATTCTGACCGTTTAAAGTCAGTCAAAATCACGCCCAAAGGAGTCGGTTACAAACATACAAACAAACATACAAGTGAAGCTAATATAAAGCGTGTAAAAACGGTTTCCACCGATCTAAAAACCATGCCAACCTTTCAGCTGCTACAGATTTACTTCTGATCGCAAACATTATCAAACGCAGTACGTTTATTGAACATATTTCACGATCTTCAAATTGCAAAACTAAATAAACTTGCGAAGACATTCAATATGAAACTTGTCCTAGATACTTTTCTACGTCCCATGCGAACTATATATGTGTATTTAATGACCAAATCATTTATTGACGACTAGAAAATTGATTTCATATGTTTAGAGAAGTAGGCATATATTTCCACAAAATTTAAAAAGATTTTTTGATCTTAGTCATGTGTCTTACGTAATAGGTTTGGGAGTGATTTTAATGCTTAATAACAATTATTTACTCTTCAAAAATCGATCAATATATCTATTGATTTGCTATAAATACACTAGAGACTCCTCCAATAAACTATCCACCCAAACCAGTCAGTAATAGTTAGGGCCGCCGCTAGTTGTTTGAGCGCCCGCGTGCAATGCCGATGTAACCTCTTTTTTTCTATGCGGAAATCAACCTTCACTTGGTTAGTCTGTGGCTGGGCTTTCTGTGGGATGCCACGATGCGGCATGCAAAACAATCATCCTCCGGGCTGCCGATAGACACCCTGCCGGGCCGTGCCTTGCCGAAACCGCTCGCCGCTCATTAGAAACTAAATCCCTCATACCCCAAAGCGGACAGGCGGATCTACGGTTTGTTGCCTCCTCGTGTGTGGTGACCACGCCTTGCCCTTTAAAGGCGTTCCGGATCCGGCGTTCAGCGACCTTCGGCGCTTGAGCTGCCTACGGTACCTGTGCCGTTCCCGGGCCTGATAGGCTAGGAGAAGGTTCTAAGCCCCTCCTGATCCCACTGATCTCCCTCTCCTTCGCGAGCATAATTTGCTCGCAGAGGGATTAGCGGAGTGCTACGCGCGCTCGCTCCATTCGTTTCGATTTCTTGAAAATGCCAGGCCGTGTGCAGTGCACGTACCGCACTCCCGTACCCGGCGACCCTGCTGATAGTTTTTCCAACGCCAGTAGGCAGCTAATAGCATTTAACTGACCAGTTATCTACAGCAGTCATTGTAGGATTTGAGTATTTTAACAAAACTACAAACTATTTCCGCAAATAAGTATTTTAACCATTTTAAACTACGCAATTCTAAGTGCCGCAAACAATTTCAATCCAGAAATAGCTAGTGGAGAGAAAAGTTTTACGTTAACCTTTTCTTTAAAGTGTGTATATAAAAGTTTGTAAACACAAATACACAGATGAGAGGAGATTTAATGTTTAGATGTTTGCCAAAAAACATTCCACCCTGGAGGATTGAGTAGGTATCTGACTATACAATCTAGGCGAAAATGTAGTAATAAATAATAATGGTAGTGTGTTTAATTTTGGCATATGCGTGAATGCGCCGGCGCGCGCCTCGATTCGCCGGCGTACACGCTTACAGTAAGAGATCGCGCCTGCCACGCACCGCCCGCCCTCGTCGCTGGAGCGCATGCGCCCGTGCTGCAGTTTATATACGAATACAACACTGCATTTCTATACGTTTAACAATTAAAGTACGTAAAGTAGAATTTCGAATATTAGAATAAAATTTGATTGTGTGTGTAGGTATTTAATTCGTCTATTATGAATAATACACGTGACTTTAATAAAAAAGTCAAGCGATTTTATTCACTTAATGTGTTACAACTAAATAGTTTGAAATGTCTGTAAGCGTATATATTCTAATTTAGGTTTGTGTATATACGTAGGTATATAGTTAATATTTCCAGATAACGTAACAATGTATTGGTGTCAAGTTCAGTGTATAGTCAGCTTTAAAAGTCTATGAAAGTTTTATATATGTGTAGTGTGCTTATGCATTATCACGGGTAGTATTCCTTAACGAATCAAGAAATAACGACATGAAGCTTAAAACTTTGATTACATTTTTACATATGTAAATAACCTCATTTATAAAAATAGAAAAATATTTTATCGTCTTGACCTCATTTTTAACAAAGTGAAGTGCCCCCTGGCGGTGTATAAACACTTCATCGTTTAAACATGTTTTCTCGCAGCTACTCACACTCTTCCACTCATCATTTTCACCGACTTGTAAGTAAAGTATCATCATCAACAGCCTTTAATGCTGGACTGCTGCTGCTGCTGCTGGACATGGGCCTCTTCTTAGAAAGGAGTAAAGTCTAAATTATGGAATTTATAGACATTTTCCTAATTATTTTTTCAGAGCTTACATTTACTTAATTTTCAATAATAGCTGCCGTACAATTTAAGGCTTTCTTCGGCAAAATGCTCTTGTGATTTTGGCACTACATGTACACAATTTTTATACATTGTATTTCTAACAGACTTCTTTAATGTACATCAAAGAGATCGAAAGCTGTATATTTAAAATTACCTAAAAACAGAGATTCGCACACCAAAAGCTATTTACAGTATTTACACATCTGAATAAAGTTAAAAAGTTTTTTGCTTTTGAGTTTTTTAACCTTTAATTCCATTATATAGAAATACCTTCTAAGTATTGTACGAACATAAGGTAGAATCTCTTACTATTTGTGCAAGCAAAAATCTTACAAGTAAGCTGTCTATGCCAATTGAACTACGTAAGATCAAACTTATATCTAAATTTAAATTTTAATATTTGTTAAAATCAAGTAACTACCTTACCTACTTGCCTTCATTAATATACTTGTAATCCACGAGCATGTACTTGCATGCATTACATTAAATTAAGTATTCTTGTAAATATACTACATATGGATATTATTTGAATAAACTATATTTTAGCTCATAGAAATGTGTCACTAGCTGACTAATACTTATTCTAACTTGTAAATCAAGTAAAGATTCCTTGTTTGACATTTACATGATATCCCGTAGGATTTTTATGATATTCTGAAATTAGTTCTGAAATTGACATATTCCATTTCTTTTTTGATATAGAGGCGGCTGACTGAGATGATGTACGGTTTTTTTTTAAGACAACTGCTTAAGAATAAACGCTGTGACGCGGGGGCCTTTACAAACACACATAAACCGGACACCAAAATCTCCAAGACTCACAACAACAATTTGTGGAGCACACAAAATGCTGTCCCATGTGGGAATCGAACCCATAACACTAAGCGCAGTAGGGAGCGGCGAGGTGACCGCATGAAGCGTATAGTTTAGAATGTTATGAAGTATAAAGTAGAATCTCACTAAATTTTTAACAATAAACGTTAAAAACATAAAACAACTGCTTATCTTTACATAGTATAAAATAAAGTCACTTTTTTTGTGTTGTACGCTTAGATCTTTTAAACTAAGCAACGGATTTTAATGCGGTTTTAACTAGTAGAGAGAGTAATTTAAGAGGAAGGTTTATATAATAATAATAATAATTTATTTATTTCGTAAAATCCAACCTTTTATATTGTATTCCTAGACTAGCAAGGCTACTTATATAGCCTGTATTAAGAAATATATGGTATAAAACATGCATGTTCTAGTAGAGAAAATCCGAGAATTTCAAAGATTTGTCGTAAAAAATATGTGTTTGTGCGCTTACATTGCAAACGCTGGCTGAACCTTACCTACGAGATAAACCAAAATAATGTACTACGAAATAATTAATAATTCCTTATCTATATATATAATTATATATTCACAAATATTGTGTGATGAGCACGGTCATTTGTTCTGTGTCTGGGTGTGATTTATCTATAATATGTATGTATTTATAAATATACTAGCTGACCCGCGCAACTTCGTCTGCGTCTCTCAATAGTAATAAATTTTCTCCGTTTTTGAAACATTCTTCATTGGTGCTCCGCTCCCATTGGTCTTAGCGTGATGATATATAGCCTATAGCCTTCCTCGATAAATGGGCTATCTAACACTGAAAGAATTTTTCAAATCGGGCCAGTAGTTCCTGAGATTAGCGCGTTCAAACAAACAAACAAACAAACAAACAAACAAACAAACTCTTCAGCTTTATAATATTAGTATAGATAAGTATGTTTATCAGCAGTCTGGTTACCATAGTACAGGCTCTGCCTAGTTTGGGATCAGACGGCCGTGTGTGAGATGTGTGATATATATGTATATATTTAACACAATTTATCACAATTATCTATCTATAATACATATCTATTAAATATAGATAAATTGTGACTTTTAATGTCAATTAAAATTGCTTTTTACAGTATACCGTTAAAATGAATATTTTCGTCGAGCCCTACGTCCGTCCCGGGTGGCAACGGCTGGCAGGAGCGGGCCTATTATTATTGCATTTAAAGATTACCTGTGGTATAGTCCTATCATAATAATAGTATAATTAATTACTCCACACTGACACCACATTACACGCTGGTTTATAAATAAAAAGGCTTTAACTACTTGCCTGCTTTCTTGGCTACTTTTCAAAAAAAGTATTATGTTTCTATTTATCTATAGATAAAACATATCATTAACATAACTTATAATGTTAAAGTACCTTCCCCTACATACTTATTCTATGTACAATTACTTTAGTAAACATTGCTGGGCACGAGGGCAAAATGAACTGTACATTCCAACGTGTTTCATTATTAGACGCAGTAGATTTCATGTTTTAATACCCAATAAAACTTTATTCTAAACCCTTAGAAAAAAAAAACTTTTCTCAACAGAATCTAAACAAAAAACAGGGCTATCGAGTTTCCTCTCTTTCATGAAAAAAGAATCCCAAAAACCGTCGCTACCGTCACATGGACGTTTGGTGAAAAAAAATGTTCGCTACCGTCACGTGGGCGTAAGGTGATAAAATTTATTAACTGTTCATTAATTTTCTGTTGTACAATAGTATATATATTTTGTAGTAACGAAACAGCCTAGCCACATATTTGGACTACGTAATAAAAAAAGACGTGTGGCACTCGGGGACTGCCGCGGTAAAGCTATTGCATAGCATTTTGTATCAACTTATGCAATTATAATTATTTATTTATTTTATTTATGCAGTATTTCTTTTTCTTTGATATTAATTCAAGTAACACTTTTTGAGCGTGGTGACCGATAAGAAAACATTTTTTTTTCTTTTATTAAATAAAAATATTGAAGCATATATTACAATTTGTTTTTAAATAAATAAATAAAAAATATTATTATTAAATCAAATTACATATCCATGTAAGATTTTTCTGCATTATGTTGACGAAATTTCCTTTGACGTTCAGCATTTGATTTTGGTACTGTTTTTTGTTTTGTTTATAGCGTGAGGTTTTTTTTCGTTACGGAATTTCTGGATTCGGTCCCCGCGCTCAAGGCCCTCGATAGAAGCTATGCAATAGCTTAATAATAACATCGTTTATTTATCATGAAACCAAAATACATACAATGAAAATGCGATTACGCTACAACGTTTGATAATTTCGGTAGTGGAAGGAAGGTGTAGAGTTTGTGAAGTTACAGCTTGTAGAGTTAGAGCGTATAGAGTTAGAAACTTGGTTCTAAATGAGATCTAATAAGTCTTTGACAGTGCGATATGCCATATGGCCATATGGTCTCGTCTTGGCAACATTTTACCTGAAAATGTTTTTGGTGGAAATTCACTTCTTTTTGTAAGTTGCTTATGACTATATTTTTTTATTTTCTTCATTTTTTTTCCTTTTTGGGGTGTTATTTATAACAAGGATTCCCGATATCAATTTTCAGCATCACTGTAGCATCAAAATTTGCGGAAGTCTCATACAAACTTCTATTGCCTAGGTTAAGTAGGCGTATTCTGGGAGGGGCGCAACAGCGCTCGACAGGATATCTGCCTGCGGCGGGAGCAGGCACATCAGGCCACCCCTCGCCACGCTTGACGTGAATTTCTGCAACATAAGGGGGCCTTCACTCCAACCTAAACGCTGTCCACCACCACCTCGAGACAGTGAAGCCGGCCTTGCTCTTTATAACCGAGACGCAGATATCATCTCCATCGGACATATCCTTCCTCTCCTACCCTGGCTATCATCTGGAACACTCCTTTGTTGCTAGGGCTGGAGTGTGCGTGTACATTGGAGGTGATATCAGTTCGCGTCGCCTCAGCAATCTTGAAGGACGGGACCTTTCCATCTTGTGACTCCGTGTAGACAGCGACGACCATCCCCGCGTCTGCGCATGCCTCTACAGGTCCCATAGCGATGACACCGAAACTGCCCGACTTATGGACCACGTCCAAATGGCTATAGATTCCGTGCTGCAGCAGATCCGCAAGACTCACGCAAGACAGATCACGCGGGGAGATCTGTTCATGATTTCGCCCTGACCTATGGCTTGTCACAACTGGTATCAACGCCCACGCCAGTTCTGGATGTGGAAAGTCATGAGCCTTCACTGTTGGACCTTCTGCTGACCTCCGATCCGGACGGCTACAAAATTGCTATTGAAGCCCCCCTTTTGGCTCCTCGGATCACTGTCTTATCCGCAGTACAGTGCCACTCACGTGCTTGCCCGCTGCCGCCGTGTGTGGCACTATAGGTCAGCGGACTGGTATGGCTTGCGTTCCTTCTTTGCGTCCTATCCATGGAGGCAGATCTATTTCTTGCCGGATGATCCCACCGTCGTTGCCGATTCTGTCACTGATGTGATGTGAGTACTTCAGGGCATGGAACTATTCGTTCCTTCTACATTAATTCCCCCCGGTGGCAGATCCAAGCCCTGGTTCGACAGATCCTGCAAAACGGCGGCCCGCCGAAAGCGGGAATGCTACCAAGCATGGGCAAATGCAGTGACGGTAGGCGATGTAAATACCAACACGCTTAAGATACAATATAACTTTGCCTCCAGGTCCCTTAAGGGCTATTGCTGGGGCGAAATCGGAGCACATCAGCCGGATCGGTAAGAGACTAGTGAGACTTCCTTCTGGAACTCGTGCATTCTGGTCTCTTGCCAAGGCTGTTCAGGGAAATTTCTGTAGCCAATCATTTCCACCCCTGCAGATGGGATATAATTCGCTGGCCTATGATACCAAAGAGAAAGCCGATCTCCTAGGCAAACTCTTTGCATCCAACTCGACTTTGGATGACGGGGGAAACGTACCGCCGACCACACCGCGGTGCCAGAGCTACATGCCGGATATCCGGTTCACACAAAAATCAGTGCGGAAAGCACACTTTTACCTTGACATTCATAAGTCGTGTTAGCCCGATGGAATCTCTCCTATCGTGTTGAAGACGTGTCCTCCGGAATTGGCACTGGTTTTAACGCGCCTTTTTCGTCCCTTTTACTCCCAAGGCGTCGTCCCGAACTCCTGGAACTGGAAGGTAACGTTTGTGCACCCGATCCCTAAAAAAGGTGACCGCTCTGACCCGTCCAACTACATGCCTATAGCCTTAACTCCTTTGTTCTCTAAGATTATGGAATCCATAATCAAGGGCCAGCTCCTCCGGTACTTAGATGATCACCAGCTACTCAATGACCGACAATATGGTTTTCGCCGGGGTCGCTCAGCTGGTGATCTTCTCGTCTTTCTAACACACCAGTGGGCACAGGCGATCGAGACCAAAAGAGAGACTTGTGCAGTTAGTTTGTACATAGCGAAGGTCTTTGATCGGGTCTGGCATAAGGCGCTTCTCTCGAAGCTCCCTTCCTTTGGGCTTTTCGAGAAATTGTGCAATTGGGTCAACAGCTTCCTTGCGGACAGAAGCATTAAGGTCGTTGTCGACGGTGCGTGCTCCGCCTTGAAATTCGTAAATGCTGGTGTCCCACTAGGCTGTGTGCTATCACCCACACTGTCTCTTCTGCATATCAATGACATGTTGCAAACTAGCAGCATCCATTGCTATGCAGATGATAGCACAGGAGATGCCCTTTATACCGGCCGCCCCAACATTTCTCGGGAAAACGTAATCGAGAGTCGTAATAAACTTGTGTCTGAAATTGAAACTTCCTTAGCGGAGGTTTCATATTGGGGCCGACTAAATCTAGTCCATTTTAACCCAAAAAATACACAGGTTTGTGCGTTCACCGCAAAAAAGATACCATTCGTCGTATCCCCTCAGTTTGAGAGTATCTCCCTAACTGCCTCAGCCAGCATCAGAATCCTAGGCACCGTCATATCGAGCGAAGTCCAGTTTCGGGGTCACTTAGAGGGTAAGGTCAAATTGGCCTCGAAGAAGCTCGGTGTGCTGAACAGGTCGAGGCAGTATTTCACTCTGGCTCACCATTATCAGCTCTATAAGGCGCAAGTCCGGCCGCATAGGGAATACTGTTCTCATCTCTATGCAGGGGCACCTTAGTACCAGCTTCTCCCTCTGGACCGCATCCAACGAAGAGCAATTCGAATCGTCGATAGCCAAAAGATTTGCGATCGGCTCGATTCGTTGGCGCTACGTAGAGATGTAGCTTCACTCTGCATTCTCTATCGCATATATCATGGAGAGTGCTCCGAGGAATTGTTCGGACTAATACCAGCCGCAAATTTCCGCCATCGTTCCACTCGTCAAAATTTTCATCCTTATTACCTGGATAGTTGGCGCTCCACTACTGTGCACTTTTCGAGAACATAATTGAAATATATTATTGTGTTTATATACTATAGCTGTAGACTCAATATTTTCTTCTTTTGAAAATTTTTTTCACCGTTATCCTATTTAATTTAACAAATAATTGTTCCGCCTGCTATTTATCTTTGGTATAGTGGTCAGTATCCTCGCCCGTAACGTGGGAGACCGGGGTTCGAGTCCCCGCTTGCTCGAGGAGAGCAAGGGGTATAAACGGGGCCACCTAATCTTAGGCCTCGTAACGTCATGCCTGACAAACAACGTACGAGACTCTGGCGAACGACTCATGGCGGTATAACCACACCACTGCAGGAATCACTAAATCTAAAGACGGCCAGTAGCGTTATCAGTTAAATTATTCTCGCCACTGTGACCACGAACCCGCCTGCCAAGCGAGGTGACTATGGCAAACTCCCCACATTCGATGACCTATAGTTCCCAGCAGTCTCACTATTCCTAGCCACGGTACAAGCCACGGTAACGGTACGGCGACATTCGCCTTTCAGAATTGGAAATACATGTGAGCCATATTAAGTGGCATGTTTTGGTGCTGTCAAAAATCCGAACACAGAGCGAGGATGTGATAGCCATAAATTCCGGTCACCTTCTTTATTTCCGACAAGAAGACCAACCATCCCAAGGTGGATTAGGATTTATGTTCAATAAATCGGTCAACTGCAACGTGGCAGTGTGTCATCGAGGGTAGTATACTTCGTCTTAAAAATAGCCAAAAGATATTCCTTGAAGTTTATACAAGGCTCTGTCTTAATCAACACATCTTTCGTTGTTGTATTTTATATTATATAAACCTAATGTACCTAAGGTAAAGGTAACTGAATTTTAAATTAGTAAAATATTTATGAACCGTTCTATTAACAACACGTAGAAAAATAAATGGTGTCTCTATTATTGTTTTTTTTTTTGCCTTCAGCGACAAAGCCTTCAGAAAATGTGTCATAAACAACGAGGCGTATCATTCACGTGTTTCATCTTTTGCGTTTTAAAATTCGTTGGTAATTAATTTATGTTAAGTATTATCACATCTGTGTTAATTTTTATTGATATAAATTATCTAAAATTAAATTTATTAACATTAGTAAATTATTTGTATTGATTTTACACACAATGATATTTGTGTGTTTATTGTGTAATTTTTTAAAATATAATATTTATGTAATATTTTGGACAATATAAATATTTTTATCTTATTATTAATTTAATTTTATTTTTTTGAAGTTTTACTTCTGCCGTGTGTAAATTGCACACACACACACACACTTTTAAGTCTTTCTATATACATGTAAACACTCACGTATGTATTCTCAAAGGAGAAGGCAGTGGTATTGTACACACTTGCATTTTGTCAAATTTAATCTAACGCACGTAAATGGGGGTAACCTTGTTACTGACAACCGGGGCCCTTAGGAATTAAATATAGGTAAATATTAGTAGTATATTCAAACCGAAAGGTAAATGAAAAGGTAGCAATGCAAAGATATAGAAAATTCACATTAGGAATGAATGGGGACAATAACCAAAAGCTCAAACATGTCACGGACACTATGGTCACAAATTGAATTGGTGTTCCCAGCAAGTCTGTCACGTTTAACTATTTTTTTTGGTAGTCATAATGTCTAGCAATATGCAGTTTGAAATGATTTTAATTTATCATATGGGTGAAAACAAAAGCTCTGATTTATGCACACAAAAACATAAATACCTTAACTGAATAAAACAGATTTAATTAGAATTTACATAACTATTTTATTTTATTTTATCTTCTAATGTTTAACAGAAGTTTATTTGGCTTTCTGATGTTAGTTACTTTGTGGTGAAATTCCAAATATCTGTAAAAATTATGGGAATCATAAGACAATAAGACGAGAGTACACACAGCTTTGCATCACTTAAAGATCAACTGAAAGAAAATACCTATGGCATTAGGTCCACCCTATCCAATGGCTTTGCAGGAAGTATATAAAAAAACCGGAGTTCAATACAAATTTATAAGTACATATTGTAGTAGTAGTTGTACAGTAAATCCAGTTTTCAAAACCTATAATTACCTATATTATTGTGTTTTATAAGTGAAATTGTACCTTGACGAATGATTACGTACTTTAAATAACGACTATATGGCTAGCTAACTAGCGTGTACTAGTAGAACTCACGGTAACGTGGAAAACGAACATCACTAAAGACCACGCTTTAAAAAGAAACAAGTACTTAAACTTAACTAACGAAATAACTAAAAATGGTTATTTCGTTGCGTTGTATGCCGTGTAAGTGGGTGCGAGGGGTATATCAGCTAAATCCCTCTATGACCTGCTTAAAGACCTTGGATTGCCAATATTGGATTGGATTGCTTCAGTAAGTTCCAAAGCGGCATTGCTAGGCTCATATCAAATATGGGGTACCTTTACCTATGGGGGTAACACAGCCGACAGAAGAGTACTCCTTAAACCTATTCCTGGGTCGCAATTCCCAGGCGCTGTGTTGTCCCCATCTATCCCGCGAGTGACCCGGCACCTGCACGGTGAATCCATGGAACGCTAAGAAATAGGTCTCTTAATGATTTAATTACAATGTATAGTTTACCTGTACTTGTAATATAAGACGATGTTACTTGACAAATTTCATAGTTCTAGGTAAACAGGAAGTATCCTATAAAATTTTTATTGCCTTGAGAGTATCGAAATGTGAGTTAAATGCGAAAGCTGGGTATGAAGAAAGAGACTGTAGATCTGAGAACGTGGTTTTAAATTCAACTTGATACCTCAACGCGTTCCCGATATAAAGGGTCTTAGCAGACGGACAACAAAGTGATCCCATAAGGGTTCTGTTTTTCCTTTTGAGGTTCGGAACTCCAAAAAATAAGTACAAAAATAACCATTATAGTGTTATTTTCAAATTTCTATCGAAATTATAAAGGGTAGGAAAATAAAATTAAAGAAAAAAATAACCAATGTTGTGTTTTCATTACCCATGTGTATTGATTTTTCCTTTCAGTTCATTCAACATGAGAGAGTCTAAACTAGTATGATTATGAATTGATTCTTCTTTATCGAAAACCAAAACAAGACAGTCAGGTCTTCGTAGTTAGTTGCCAATACAATAAATTTATACGATTTTATGCCCAGAAGAGGAATTTTAATTTCGATTACAGTGGGCTTTCGAAGTTTTAGAAATGTTATTTATGTAAATTGGACAAAATTGGAATTGAATTGGATTTGGAATTTTAATAACAATTGAGACATAGTCCCCTTAAGTAAAGTAATTGAGTACTTACCCTATAAAAATCTACATCAATTATATAAAAGTACCCTTATTAATATCTTAAGTATTCAACGGGATGCTCTAACACCAGACACCGTTTGACAACACCAAAACTTTTTGTGCGCGTTTATACTTTGTATGCATGATATGGATCATAGGTTTTTGCTTCCATTTTATTTCCATTATTGAATTGCAAATAAAATCCTTGGCAATTTAATTCGGCTATTTCCTGCCACAGATAACCCACAGAGCAATAAACATGTGAAGTAGATTCGTTTCGTTTCGATCAGAGTTAAAATTAATGACGCCCACACGACGTCTATCAAAAATCATAATAAATCTGGCACGGATGCGCTATATGTCGCTACAGTAACCATTCGCTTAAAAATAAATTTGTGTCCAGCGGCCCCGGTCCGGTCGCAACGTACTCAACAGATGCGCGACATTTACATTGGATGCACTTTCTATTTGTGATACAGTAGCGAAGCTGCCTACGGATAGGTACATGCGCAGCCATAAAGGTCATTACATATTGATATCGTTATTAGCAGTTGCTGCACGTCTACAGTGTATTAAATTCTCCAATCAGACTTCTAGATTCTTACCTCAGCCTTGTAGAGAGATTTAATTATAAATTTTGTACGGGGTTAAAGAACCCCGGTTTAAAAAAAAACACTACAAAACTTGTATGTCGACTTTTTCCATCTCAAAAACCAAATCCCAAAGGTTTTTGCCCGCTTTAATTTAATTTTGTTGTTCTAAAAATACATTATTTTTTCGTGACATCACAACTAATCATTTTTTGTTTTTTTTTTTGCCCTCTTGAGCTTTGCCTTGCCCCTGGCCATTTTTATTACTTTTGTAAATAAGTGACGTTTGCTTGTATCTGGATGTCACCTACGTAAGAGTTTACACGTAACAGTTTATAGACCACACCTATAATTATAGAAAAACAATTCAGAACGTTAACAGTGTTTTAGAAGTCATTGCTTGTAATCTGCTAATATCTGTTTCGGAGTTTGGGTGTCTTCTATTTATAATGTGTATGTATTTACAAAAAAAGTATATAGTATTCTGTCAGTCAATATAGCTTTCATAGTACAAGCTCTGCTTAATTCGAAACTAGATAGCGTTGTGTGTATATGTAATAATGATAATAATATTATTATCATTATTAAAAACTGATCGGAACGATTCAGCGTAGGTGTAAACCACTTCAAATGTACTTAAATAATAATAGTATGCAGAACCTCAATATTCGCATTTCTCAAACGTGCAGGCTTCTAATCCGCTTTTGTGAATCCGGATGAATTTTGGAAACCTTTTTTTTTACTAGTCATACAGGTCATCTTTTTTCTTAAGCCATACAGGTATTTGCATTTAGTTATCATTATCTGATGTTGCTGAGCTGATACCGGAGCCACACTCTCCAGAGATGGGGAAGAGGGTTGGGCTCTAGTATCAGCTCCGGGGCACTCAAATAACGGCAACGCACTAGTGTCTCTTGAGTTACATGCGTCCATAGGCGCACTAGTCTCTTGTCATCAACTCGTACATAAAAGTTACATATTTCTGAAGGCAATGCTTAAATTCATGGTCGTAAAAAGTTATTTGATAGAAATATTTAAATCGGTCGGTCCACGTAAAAAATCGAAGTTCAGCCGTATCCTAGTAGACTTAAAGCCCAACCCAAACTAGTTTGGGAAAAAGGCTCGGTGAAAAAACTGTGTGACAAAGATTTTAAGTTTTATGTAAAAGAACTGTTAATAATTTTCAATTAAATATGTAAGTTTAAATTTTTATTTTTATGTTCGCGTATAATAGTCAATAAAATGTCAAATAGTTATTGAAGGCTATGTAGATATTAGTATCGTAAATTATTAGCAAATGGGCTGTATATTTAACTGGTATATTGCATTTGGAAGAAACACATATTATTACAGTGTTAAGCAAATTAAATCTAATATGAGCGCGCGACATACGCTTCGCTTCACGATTGTAACAATGGCGTCTAAAGACGATATTTTGTAACATCTACTTAACTTAACAAGCATTTTCAATTAGAAAAAAAAGACTTTTAATGTGGCGGTATTTTTATAGAGTAATATTGTTGTTTCAGGACTGTTGAGCTGATTAGTAATCATGGTTGCTGGCGATGTCACCCGCCGTGCCTCGATCACTGCGCCGTCAATGCATCGACGACCATCAGCAAGGCGTGGATCACTCATAAAAGGAGCACAGTCCACATCACAGGTAAATTGTAATCTAAGTCTTAAAGTATAAGAAATTTATTTATAAACCGACGATAGATTTCTAACTGAAAACAACAATCTAATAAAACATTAATCACGCACCAGAGACTTTCTATGAGAGGTATTTAAAGCAAATACTAGTAATTCGATATCTTTAATTCATAAAACTGCACATTTCGAAACACTTTTGAATATTTTCCACAAAGTTCTGGACTATCAAAAGACTGAAAAACACCAGTGTGACCGCATCACCACCACCACCGTGATCGAAAGCGATTTAGTAAGGAAACCTCTAAATGGTTTATTCAAAACATCGTCTCCTTGCCATTAATGACCGTTAAATCATGAAACTCTGGAAATGAAACCAAAGTCAACTCTGGATGAGTGTTATTTGTAACTGTTTGAGGAGCGAAAAAATCAACAACACTGCATGTGCCTCTAATTTCTGACGTTTTTTTCTTTTTAAAGTGATTACATCAGCAGTATACAATTAAAAACAAAAAAAAAATTTGAATTCAATGTGAATATTGAACATACACAAAAAAAAACGGAAAAAAAACTGCCTGACCACAGGGTTCTGTTCATTTCAGAAGCTGATGAAAGTAATTCTTTCCAAAAGACAAACTAGCTTTGCCATTTTAAAGATACCTCACCCTTATATGGCTATAGTCAATTTTCGAATCGCAAAGTATAAGTCTGTTATCGCAAAACTAATTTAATACCTCCACGCAAACCTGTTAAAATCTTGACAGATAGACACAAAGATAGAGAGAAACAGACAGATAGCGAAATAATAGCGAATATCGGTGCTTTACAACTACATAATATAATCTTAAATAGCTTAGACGATTTTGTTAAGTATAACAGTGTTCGTATTTATAGCGGAACGATAAGTGTACAATCTTGTTCCCAAGAAGTTTTCTTGGTTTTCATTTATCATATATCGCTCTCTGGCTAGATTAGTCTAAGTCTACTCTGTCTATACTACCTTTAAACAGCTAAGTGTATGTGTTCACTAACTGAACATAGTAGTTCGAACGAACGAACAGAGAATTTTCTATAGAGGTCATACGTTTGAAAGGTCAAAAGAATTTAGAGTAATGATTTTCGTATGAGAGATTGCTAAGTGAGAGAATGTCTTCATTGTATATGGATTTATTGAAATAATTAATAAGAAAAGAATAATTAATAAGAAAATATGAATATTATACACATATATGGGGGGCATCGACGTGGCTAGAAATAATATGGTTGTTCGTGCGATGGTCCTATAAATGGGTTGCACGGTGCACGGGTGACATTCCTGCTGAGAACCCTGGATAGTTCGGACGTATCTGGGACATTGTGATATGTGCCGATTTAATAAAGTGTTAAACAATAATTGAACAATTATTGTTGATACCTTTTTGATGTTACCTATTTAAAGAAAAAAGGGCCCGGTAGATCGGGTACATTCATAATGTTGTAATAGATTAACATTTTTCTCTTTCGTTACAGTCACCTAAATCATATATAAACAAGTATTGTACACAATACCTAATACATATAACTACTGCATTGTCTACTGTCCTAATTGATTATAGCCTTTACATGATTAGTGCAGCCGCTGTGGAGCTATTAATTAAAGCTCTTGTTACTTCTACATAGAAATAAAAATAAAAATATACTATTAAAGTATTAAGTAAAACATTTTAATTTTTCAAAGGACAACTATTAAAACTTTTTAGTGCTGAAGTTGAATTTGTAATATCGTGTGGAATTATAAACAGAGAAACAACTCACAAGACAATTTAACAAAAAAATTATAAAGCCTACATTTATAATTTTTTATAATTTTACAAACAATTTGAGCACGTAGTTCAAAGAACTCTCGTTTGTTTTATTTGCGGAGATCATAAACACAATCTCTGACAGAAGTACGCAAACAAAAATTGATACTTTTTGGCTGTCTAAACCAAAATAAAAGTTTACAAAGTGGAAAACAATTATACCGAATGACCTTTAGGCAGAGAATAATATCATATTTAAGTCGTAGGTGTAATACAATTTTTTCAATTTTTTTAGTGAATCACTGAATCCATTAACGTTCCTTGCGTTTATTTTATCTACGTCAGTGTTAGTTATGCTACCGAGCACTTCATGATTTGGATGGAAGTGTTGTAATTATTATAATAACTTAAATCACAAGTAGTACACAGGCGGACTTAATACCCAGGGCCTCAATTCTGCCGAGCGTGGGTCCTGGCCTTAGTCGACGAGGCTCTCGAGCCCCGACTGCGAGGGTTCTTCAGCGCATGCCTCGAGCGGGGCCAGTTTCCGAAATTGTGGAAGACGGGGAAACTGGTCCTCATCCGAAAGGAGGGGCGCCCGGCGGACTCACCGTCCGCCTACCGGCCCATAGTGTTGCTTGACGTGGTGTGCAAGCTCTTTGAAAGAGTGATTGCAAGGCGCCTCGTCAAGCATCTCGTGATGGTTGGGCCGGATCTGGCGGACAACCAGTACGGTTTCCGTCAGGGGCGCTCCACCGTGGATGCGATCAAGCTCGGGAAGGCTCTGGCGGAGGAAGCAGTCTCCCGGGGCGAAGTGGTGTTGGCGGTGTCCTTGGACATCGGCAACGCGTTCAACACTATGCCCTGGAGCTGCATCAGGGAGGCGCTCGTGTATCACGAAGTGCCTCTCTACCTCCGCCGCATAGTCGGGGCATAGTTGTCGGAGAGAGCCGTCGTCTACCCCAGTAGGACCCGTCTCGGTAGGCGTGAAACGTCGTGCGGTGTTCCGCAGGGGTCGGTGTTAGGGCTCCTCTTTTGGAACATCGGCTACGACTGGGTGCTTCGTGGTGCCTTCTTGGATGGTGTCGCCGTCGTGTGCTACGCGGACGACACACTCGTGACGGCGCGCGGCAAGACGCACCACGAGCAACCCTGAGGGCAACGGCCAAGGTTGCCCAAGTCGTTAAGCGTATCCGGCGGCTGGGTCTCGAGGTGGCTCTGCACAAGTCCGAGGCCCTGTTCTTCCACGGGCTGCGGAGGAAGCCGCCTGAGGGATCTAGCCTCATGGTAGGAGGCACTCGCATCGGCATCGAGCCCTCGATCAGGTATCTGGGGCTCTTACTCGATGGCCGATGGGACTTCGGATATCATTTCCGAGGTCTGGTCCCCAAGTTGGTTGGGGCAGCGCGTGCGTTGGCGCGGCTGCTGCCCAACATGAAGGGACCCGATGACTCCTGCAGGAGACTCTACTCGGGGGTTGTGCGGTCCATGGCCCTTTACGGATGCCCAGTATGGGCGGGGGCCCTGAAGGCCAGCAACGTCGCGATACTGCGACGACCGCAGCGAGTGCTGGCCATCAGGATCATAAGGGGGTACCGCACGATCTCCTTTGAGGCGGCGACCTGGAGGCGAGAGCCCTTGCGGCTCTGTTTCAGTGGCGCAAGGAGGCGCGGGAGTTGGGTCATTGTCCCGAAATTCGAGAAATCGATGACCAGAAAGCCATCATAGGGGATGACCAGAAAGCCATCATCAAGTCATCATAGGGGAGTGGAGGGAACGACTCGGGCAACCGAGCGCCGGGCACGCCGTCATCGCGGCGGTAAGACCCGTTATGGAGGATTGGCTCGAGAGGCGTCACGGGACCCTCTCATACCGACTGACGCAGGTGATCACTGGGAAAGGATGTTCCGGGGATCACCTGTGTGTGATCTTGAACAAACAATTGAAGCCACTAAGTAAAACATAAATGTAGAATTGTAGTTTGCTTATCAGGGATTGATCAATAAACTGTAATTCAACATTTCAGAAAGATTAGAGATAAAAAAAAAGTGTATAAGGTACAGAACCATTTGTATAATGCAAAACATCTTTTTCGCAGGAGGTGCCATGGGATATAATCGACCGATGTGCGCTACCGATTGTGCTCTGTCACGCAATAGCCGTGGTGTTGTCAACAGTTCTAAACGCTATGCACTTGAGCTCCATTTCAGTCTTCACTCTATTCCTTTGGTTTTCAATTTCCGTCACAGGATCCTTATGGTTCTACCATAATTTGCAGGTAAGGATGCGTCTGTGGACATTTGATAATGAATTTTAATATTTGTAAAAGTCTTAATACCATTAATTTTATCTATTACAAAATGTCATTGGTTGTAAAAAAATAAATATATAGCAAAATATAAAAGCAAAGCAAAAAAAAAGTATTTGGCAGTTTTCACATACATCGATTGCAAGTTACAAAGTTGTAGTCATTTGAACAAAATATAATATCGAAACCAGATCATAGAATAATTGATCACTTCATGATTTGATCAAACATTTCATGAAATGTTCGTACTCATTTCAGACTGATTTGAATTATTATTAAGTTTAGTTTTAAATCAACATTGTAATACCCGTAATAGGTACTTAGTTATACTATTTATTAAACAAAATTCTCCATTTGACACAAATCTTAATTATAATAATAATTTATTGTATTTACATCTTTTAAAAATCTTTTAAAATATAAAACAGTCATCTGTTATTAAATTTTCTCCTACCATTCTGACGTGCGTACGAAAAATCGAATATAAAGGCGTTATATCGACTATACTAACTACATGTTGGGTGGGAGTAGTATATTAAAATAAAAGCTTTGTGTGTGGTATCCATATTTATTAAAAATAAACAGAAGGTATAATTTAAATATACATATTACAGTAGTTATTAGTGGGTATAATACTAGGAAAAGTAGTTTACTTAGGACTGATGTGTTCCGGGAACAAAATTTCTGACGAGAGGGGTTGTGTAGATAGACAAAATATCATTAACGCCTCTGTTAACCCATGCAATAATTTGGTTATTAAAAATGAATAGGTACTGGGAACGCTATACATATATATATATATACATTATTATAAAACGTCATGGTGACAATAAATAATAATTTAAAAGTAGGTGACGGATTAAGAATACAGATTGTCACCACCCCTATTCATCCCATGGGTGTTGTAAGAGTCAACTAAGGGAAAAAACTATGCAGAACAACAACACTGCAGAGAGAAGGAGAACTTGACACAAACCCTATACCAACCCGTCTGGCCAGCGTGGTATAGTAGGCCAAAACCTCCTTTCTAAGGAGAGGCTTATGTCCAGCAGTGGACTATTAAAGGCTGTTGATGATGATGATGAGGCATCATACCTTTTGAAACAGATAATGAGTCACTATAGTTAAGTACGGCGGTTTTTACAAACTATCTCCAAAATAAAACTTACTAATCAGTCATTCCTGTAAAAATGCCTTATTAAAACTCATAAATCGGCCAAGATGTTGGTAAAAACAGGGGTGCCACAAGGATAAATTTTGAGACTAATTTTATTTATAAAGTTTCGAGTGGGGTATACGATAAATAAAAGTTGTCGGTAGTAACTCGTTAGGCGCAATAAAAATTCGCTTCGATGTTTATTCGCTGTGTCATAAAACAACACTGTCCCGTACGGCCGATACGCTCCGCTTTTGTAGTGCAATCTAAATTACTAGACTAATCCCGAATATCCGATGGAATGTTCCGTACAGAACCGTAAACGTAAAATAAGGCATCAACAAATTTCTATAATCTTCCAAAATTCGACACTGGACAAGCAATTATCAGAATTAAGAACCATAATCTCAATTCGTAGCGTTGTGCCCCACTTGATACTAAATGGTGCTGTCCTCCAAACACAACACAAGAACCACTCAATCCTACGGCGCAACAATAATAACTATAAATAATACTGTTTTACTGTACTGTGTGTACGACTGCCTCGGTGCAGTGCAGTGCAGTTGCATACGCTAATATGCTACCACCGCACCATAGCATATTAGCGTATGCGACTGCTGTGCGTTCGTGCCTGTTCCGAATACCGGGTCCAAATTGTGTAATGTTATTTGTTCTTGTATTCAAATACAATATACTTATTCTTTATGTATAAATTAATACAAAAAATAGATAAGACTGCCCTTTCCCGTTTTACAGTTTGTTTTTGTTTGAATCTCTACTAGACCAGATGATCTGATACAGTATAAGCAAGCAGTGAAATAAATCACAGGTAGGCAGGTAGTTTTTCCTGGATGTATTTTTATAAAAAGGTCTTATTCTTTCGGCCTCAGGACGCCTAAAAGCCTTTAAATCCATTCTATATTATAAAGGTGAAGAGTTTGTTTGTCTGTTTGCTTGAACGCGCTGATCTCAGGAACTACTGGTCCGATTTGAAAAATTATTTCAGTGTTGGATAGCCCATTTATCGAGGAAGGCTTTAGACTATATATTATCAAGCAAAAACCAATAGGAGCGGAGCACCAATGAAAAAGGTTTAAAAAAAGGGGATTTTTTTCTTTGAGAGCTTTCGCTGCGTACGCTGCATAAACGGAAATAGCTTCCTAATGTACTTTTTTTTTCTAATTCTACGTAAACAAAGTCGCGGGTTAAAGTTAGCTTTAGCAGAAACTAGTATGTTGATAACTTGTCCGTAACTATATGTCTTGTCCAGCATCAGCCCTCAGCATCTAACGAAGGTGTGGACGAATTGAACATATCTTCCGGTCCGGTGAACCGTGTAAGATAGACGCAAGTTGCCTGTTAACCGAATGAAGGCTTACCCTTACTGCCCTTCTCGATTATGTAGAAGGTAAAGGTACAAGAATTACTTCATACATTATAAACATACAACAAAAGTTAAGTTAAATGTCGGTCAATTATATGAATATATTACAACTTTTATATGTTAATGTATGGGGGTCTACCAATAAGAACGTCCTGGTTTAAAAATTGAATAAAACACACAATTTTTTATGAAAAAATGCATCCGATTGATTTATTTGATAGATAATTTTATGCAATTTATGTTTTAAATAATATATCGGCCGAATGACCGCCGCGGCTCTTTTTGCAGACGGTCACCCGCTCACACCAATTTTCGATGACGCGATGCACCATTTCGGCCGTCGGCTATGGCTCGTCGAATGTTGGTTTTTAGGTCACGAATTGTAGCTGGATTATTGCTGTACACTTTAGATTTAACGTAACCCCGAAGAAAATAGTCAAAAGGTGTTAAATCACACGATTTTGGTGGCCAACTGATCGGTCCATTTCTCGAAATTAACGACTCACCAAACTTTCCACGCAATAATTCCATGTTCACTCGAGTAATGTGAAGTGGTGCACCGGCTTGTTGAAAATAAAGGTCGTCTGCATCAATATCATCAAATTCCGTAAAGAAATATTCGGTTAACATCGAGTTATAGCGCTCGGCATTCACAGTAACAGGGTTTCCTTCGTCACTTTCAAAGAAGTACGGAGCAATGATTCCACCGTACCATAAACCGCACCAAACTGTTATTTTTTGCGTATGCAATGGTGATTCATGAGCCACACGTCGATTTGACTCACTTCAATAGCGACAATTTTGTTTATTAACAAATCCATTGAGCCAGAAATGGGCCTCATCTGAGAAGATGATTTTACAATGAAAATCGTCATCGGCTTCCATCATTTCCAGTGCATAATCGGCAAATTTACGACGGATACAATGGTCGGATGGCTTCAATTCTTGTGCCAAAACAATTTTGTATGGGTGTAGGCCCAAATCCAAATGCAAAATACGCCAGGTGGTCATTGGAGAGAGCCCCAACTCTTGTGAACGGCGTTGAACTAATCGATTTGAATTCGCATCAACACTGACCTGAACAGCTGCGATATTCTCTTCACTACGGGCATTTCTTTGTCTCACAGGCACAGCAGTATCGTGGAAAGTGAATTCACTTTCAAATTTTGTTATTATGCAATTTATGAAGGAGCACTATAACGACCGTTTTTTGCGCGAAGCGCTTTTACTGTAGCGGTAGGAGAACGCGAATTTGCGTAATAATTTTGGACAATTTCCAAGCGTTGGTTTAAAGTGAAACGTGACATGATAAAATGGCAAACCTTACTGAACTCAAATTTCAAGAGACGAGACATCAAACATGACCGGCTTTGAGCTGTCAAACCACTTTGACATATATATACCACACATACAATAGTAACTTTATTAAATAATTACTAGAATAATTACAGATATTGAAGCTCCCTGAAAAAATTGGTCATAACATCTACTACTACAACCACATTTGAAATCAACTCATCCTAAAATTTACGGACACAAAATAGACTTAAGAGACACCTGTATCACTAAAAATAATCTACTCTAGAGAACATACTGAATCACTATAATTTAGTTACATACTCAAAACCTACCAATATATAGGCTAGGCAAGGTAAAGAGTACTTGTAAAAACTATTAAAAGTTATTCAAACCTAATAAAATGCCAGGATTAGATAAGATTTCCCTTTAGAAAGTCGTTTACACCCACACGCACCATTTGCTGGTAACTAAATCGTAAGACTACACCCACAGGAAAAAAGCTTAAATGCCAAAACAACCTTAAGGGGCTACCGTTTACACAGAACTATGTGCGTCACCAATTTACTGAACCAGTGCTGGAAACAAGCATCAATGCACTCTATGTAAAATTAGCCTATGATTGTGTTGCCACTGACTGCGATCTATTTCAAATTGGAACGTCTTTGGCCTTCACTCAATTATAGAATATACAAAGACTTAATCTAAACTGAACAGGAGTGGTGGGCTCGATGCCCACTTAGTGCAAACATCTGTATGTTACGTATGTATTTAAAAAAATAATATCTTTAAACTTTCATCTGTATTTAAAAATATTGTTATGAGATTTATCAAAGTCCTCGTTTATATCTAATTCATACGTATTGTTAAAAACGTTCAATCATTACCATTACAACAGCTAGGCAGATAAAAATTTACTAAAATTATCTCAGGACCAGATATTGAATTTTATTTTATTTTTCGACATTCGTCGCTCCATACATAAATATAATAGAATAATCTTTATTGGTTAAATTCTAATATCAATAATTTATCCTTGTCCGATTTGTAAATTGAATTATTTTTCATTGAAGACTAAAAGGTAGTTTACAGTTAAATTATGAGAGTGGCTAAATACGGTAAGATTTAAACCCTTTTAAATCTGATCCGTTGTTTACCAAGTTCCGACTATTTTAACTGTCCCTCGCCCAAACGTGGCTAGACTCACAAATTTCCTTTATCCGATTTCAGTTGTACCTGCACGGATATTTTGTCGAGTTTGTTATAACTTACGAATTAAGTACAAATATACATAGACATTATATATAATTATTGAATTCGATAAGTTTTATGTTACTGCTTTAAGTTTTAATATTATAGATGGCCTATTGATCTAGGGGTTAATGATTTTTAATGCTAAGGCAGAGGTCGTGAGTTCTATTCCTACCCAGGACAAATAATTGTGTGATGAGCACGATTATTGGTTCTGTGTCTGGGTGTTTTTATCTATAATGCTTATATTTTTAGAAACATATAAGTATGTTTATCAGCAGTCTACCTTAGTACAGGCTCGGCAATGTACTGAAGTTTTTAGCTCAGTAACATCCAGCAACGCAACAAGATTTCAACCATAAAAAAGAAAAGAGTTGTTCCCTTGACTTATGTGATGTAACTAAACAGTTTATGTGCTTCACATGAGCATCATTCCACCTTTTAGTTATAAACTATATTAATTACCAAAAATAATGTACGAGTACATATTATAATACAATATATTTGAAAAAAGAATGTAAAACGCGTGTACGTTAAACGGCTCTTGCATTTTTAGAAATTTCGAGACTTGTCTTTTTACTAAATCCTTAATAATTGCGCATTTTATCGGATAGTTGCAAATATTTTTGATAGCTGAAATCCGATCGGTGACTTACAGCATTACAAAATAACATAAATCTCTGTACATGAACTACTCCATCCACAGTACAAAACCCACATATATTCTCAGTTTTTAAATGAAAATATTGACCCATAGCCAGTGATTCATAATTATGACGTAGTAAATTTCATTCATAAAACCTTAAAAACAACAGTTTGAACAAAAACAACAAATAAAGGTATGCGTAAATTCTGTTTAACTGTGAAACCAATGCATATTTAAGATCCAAGATTTATAATACTAATATTTTAAATTTCACAAATGGCTCCTGCCTCCTTTTTCGGTATTCTGCACACCCAGATTACCTAAGCTGCTTAGAGGTTTTTAATCAGACGGCAATTTCTCCTGGGAAGGAAAAAAATAAAATAAAAATAAAAATCAATTTCGTAAACAAAAAGGACTTAAATAATTCTTTCTACGTTATACACATTATTGTACCACTATATGTTCGTGAATTGTCATTACGATTCACATCATCATCATCACCTCAGCCTATGCTTGTCCACGCTGGACATAGGCCTCTCCCAATGATTTCCAGCGGGGACGGTTGATTGCGGCCTGCATCCAACGATTACTCAAATGTAATTTAACAGAATTATGTTTCATTTTCATTATTTACATGCATACATCCTCATGTCGACATCAACCTTTGACTGCATGGAAAGCTTTCTTCTGCAATGAGTGTTGTGGGTTCGATCCCAACTAATACAACACTTTGAGTTAGTACTTACTTACAAATACTTAGAACGACAGTTTGTGAATCACAAACTGTCGTTCTAAGTATTTGAGTTCTTTGTGTCCGTTTCATGTATGTTTGTAAAGTTCCCCGCGATACAGGATATAACTATAATATATAAATTTAACCATAATAAATTCTATTTTAAAAACATTCGTTTCTTTTATTATAAAAAAAACCGTCAGAAACGAGGCGAACTCGTGCGCCGAGGGTTCCGTACTTGCATAGATTTTACGTAGATTTTCGCGAAAATTTGTAAGTGCCAAAATTTATCTTAATTTTCAACTTTTTTTATTTTTTGGAATTTTCCTTTATTTGTGCTATAAGTTTCTTTTTGCCAAATTTCTTGTTCTTTAGGTTTACCTAGAATTATCAATTTTGGTTAAAAGCAAGGTCTTACAACACAAGCAAAGAGAAAATTCTGAAAAATAAAAAAAGTTGAAAATTAAGGAAAATTTTGGTACTTACAAGTTTTCGTGAAAATCGAAATTTACCCATATCTTTTTATCGTGTTTACTCAGACTTGATTTTTATACACCTCATAGGGACCATAGTATCATAGGTGTAAATTTCAACTCGCTAGGTCTACCCTGAGAAAATCGGTGGTGATACACGGACAGACGGACAAGAAAGTGATCTTATAAGGGTTCCTTTTTTACCTTTTGAGGTCCGGAACCCTAAAAATCAATATATTGGATTATCGTGTGCATTTACTTTTCTGCTACAAATATATCATCATCATCATAATCATCAACAACCTTTAATAGTCCACTACTAACCGTGTAGTGACGGATCAAGAAGACGGAGTGTCAATTCACCCCGTTGGTGTCGTAAGAGCCCAATAAGGGCAGAGGCGTAGCGTAATATCATGGACTAATATAGACGTGGGCGAAGTCGCATCAGCGAGGCCCCTATTCTTTCGATCCCAAGACTTCTACATTCTGCCCAATACATCGCATTTAAAGGAGCCTTGCCCCCATAAGTGCTAGGCCGTGGGCGACGACCCACTTTGCCCACACCTAGCTACGCCACTGACTAAGGGAGCAAACTCTGCAGGTTAACAGTACTGCAAAGAGAAGGTAATCTTAAAACAAACCCTTTTTTTTTACGTGTGGAAACCCCATCGGGGTTTGCCGCGGTGTGGTGTGTCGGAATCGGACCGACTAAAACCACACGGTGTGCCACTCTGCGCCTGTTATAAGAGAGATCCGGGAACCGCTATTATTAAGACATCCGGACCCCTCCTAGCGTCTGCCCGCAGTGGCGCTGGCACCAACTTCGGGTACATTCTCCATTTAGGCGACATCCAGCACACGCGGACGTCGCCTCCTCGCGGCTGGCCGTTATGGCAGATGGAGGGGAAAACCCGTCCCGTCCAGGCGAGGCGATGGTAAGCGCGCCTTCGCCGCCCGGTTCGCCGACGACGGATTGGGTCCGAGGGGAGGTTGTCCTCCCAGGCCCTCTCCGCCGCCTCCTTCCGCGAGAAGACGTCTTCGCAGAAGGATGCGACCGCTGTAGAACATCTGTCACTACCGGCCATGGAGCGTATGACGGCCGGTAGCGAGAGATCCCCTCCGATGACTGCAATGAGGAGTCGGCGCTGCGGCGCCCAAGCCGGGCAAGTTGCCAGCGTGTGCTGAGCCGAGTCCTCACTGTAATCGCAGTGGTGACAGGCGGGACTCAATTCCCTCCTAGCGACCGAGTGCAGGTACTTCCCGAAGCAGCCGTGCCCGTAAAGGACCTGCGTCAGCCGGAAGGAAAGGGTCCCGTGCTGCCGCCCTGCCCACTAGACGCTAAAAACAAACCCTATACCAACCCCTCTGGTTAGCGCGGTATAGTAGGCCTAAACCTCCTTTCTAAGGAGAGGCCTATGTCTAGCAGTGGACTATTAAAGGCTGAAGATGATGATGATAACTGATGATAGGCCTCTCCGGTATAGTGTATGTATTTATAAATGTATAACTATGTTTATTAAGATATATCTTTGATCGGTCGAGGACAGCGTTTACCTTTGAGGGCTTAAAACGCCTCACAGGCCAGCCTATTTTGTTTTTTATTAAGCCTATGCATCTATCACTTCGGGTATAAAGTCGTGAGTGTTTTTAATGCATATACTGAGTTTATATAACTAAAAAAAAGAGTTGCGGACCATCCAGAGAGCGCGGGAGGTAGACTTTGATAAGATTAGCACCAGACAGGACACCGTTAGTAGACAAGTTATAGGCGACGATAAAATTTTAGTATCAGGCGCTGGTTAGAAAACTTAATGTTGTACTAAACCAACAAACTCCTGAAAGCTATTTCACTTATTTTATTGGCATGACCTGATTGACAGGTAATCTCAAAAGTTTAATTGAATACACGAATGGTGTTCTGATTTAAGATCACCACCGCATGGCGTTTGTAGTTTCGGTTACCAAACAGTACTACATTATTTATTAACTATTATTTCCATAAAATACTTTTCTTTGCAAATAAGTACCTTGACACAATTAATTGTGTTTTCATTATTTTTTTATTTAATCACGTTGCTTATCTTAAGAAATCTGCTAAGGCGCATCTGCATCACTGTGATATCACTGTGTATATATTCATGTTGTAAAAGCAGATATTTACCTTATAA
Source organism: Arctia plantaginis (assembly GCA_902825455.1). Lineage (NCBI taxonomy): Eukaryota > Metazoa > Arthropoda > Insecta > Lepidoptera > Erebidae > Arctia > Arctia plantaginis. Next base: position 11,919,715 of record CADEBD010000422.1, read on the forward strand.
AATAAATATTCTGTGTTAGTGTGTAATATTCCGCTTAACATGTCAGTGTGAATGTGTCGCGTTATAAATTGCCAAGAAGATTGTAACAATTGTACTATTGTGCCAGGCTCCACACTTGCGTCATCAATCCGATTTAAAATAGGTTAATGGTTGTGTTTTTCTGAATAGGCACTACTAAATAAAATATTCATGAAGTTTTCTTACTAACGTAATATTTTTATGAGGTGATTTACATATGAACTTTCGGTTTTTTAACTACAAATGAACGAAAACAGAGCCCTTATTAATTTTTCGCAAGTTGACTGAAGTTAATTTTTCGTGCTTGTATATCATCAAAGGATCAGATAAAACGACATTAAATACACCCATGTTTTAATGGCAATTTCTTTCCGGATGAAAAATGATCAGCCTCAATGTTAAAAAGGTACTAGATTCAGATCATTGGTAAACGCAATTGTGCTGAAAAAAATTATATCTGCTATGCTCTAGTTTTTAATAGTAAGCATCTACGACACATTGCCATTCGTGCTTCTAACGCTCAGTTTACAGTTTAGTTAACTCAGTAACTTTATTTAAACCCAGAATAAATCCCCAGTAAAAGGTTTGCCAGTTTCAACGCTTGCTTTCAACGTCTTCTAAATGAGGATGGCAATTCTTCTTAAAATAGGTTGAAACATATTTTTCGTTCGAATAGCAGCCTGTAATTGCCGCTTTAAAAAAGATCAGCTAGCACTACTACCATATATATACGAGTATAATCAACAGAGAGCCTAGAATAAGTTTATTTCACTCTCTCGTTCTCGTTCTCGACGGCGAGCGCGTTTGGCGTTGCGATTGGTGGAGATTTCAGTGCGGACCAATCATAACACCAAAATAAACTCAAACTTGGGTCTTAGAGCTTATTGATAACACATAAGTGACATCGAAGGAATTGCAAGTTTTGTTCGACATTGGTAAGCAATTACTAAGATGGACCCAACTTGAGCTTGTTTACTGCAATCATGTTTAGCAACTGAGTTATAAATTAATAAAACTTGACCTTTCATTTCAGAAAAGCTGTTCTTGGATAGATTTCTGTATGTGTATGTGTGTGAAAGTATGGCATTATCAAAAAAAAAAAACTAAAATATATTTAAAAAAATATTCTTGTCAGCTGCAAGTCATCCATGCTGTAATTAGTCAATCGCTAATTATGATCATTGACTATAATGCTTTAGTTAAAATGATTACAGGCAGCATCTGAGATTCATTTATGAGATATGGAGGAGTATCTAAATTACTATTAGACAATGATGAAAACATCTAAAACTGATTCCTAGTTGATAGCCACAGCACACATTTAGTTGAAAGCTACCCAAGAAAACTAGGAATGTTAAAAATGTTTAGTGGGAATAATCTTTTAGTGCTCTTAAGGTTTATTGCTTTTATTTAATACCTATATTCCATAGTACCATTACATAGGTCATATTTTCTTGACTTCATCCAAATGTTTGCAAAAATCAACACAGCTTTTATAAACATCAAACATGACAAAATGTTAAACACATTATTTTGAACAGACATCGAAAACTGGAGCTTTGCATTACACGCCCTAAGGCACATTACTAGAACATCAGGGTTTGATATTGAAATATGTATAATATCATAAAGTCAATCCAAATATAAGCGGCAGGTTTATAGAGTGTAATCCTGTTCTTATCTATTCAGTTACCCAACAACTGTGACGTATGTTAAACGCTACCAAATCTATGCAAACACAATACGTGATTGGTGCGTGACTTTGAACACCGAGAGGCATACAAGATTAAGAATTTAAGAGACGACAACCCTGAAATAGTTAACCTCGAACGTCACAGCGTCACGCATAGGTACAAATGCTTGAATAAAATATTCACTCAACTGTTATAATAACGGTCATTAATCAAGCTGTCGGCATCTATTTTTCGACCAAAACTTAATTTCGTCGACCGCCTATTATATCTGATGTAGTAAAATATTCGTAATTTGCTGAGATATAATTATTTCAGAGATAAACACAATACTAGCGTGATTACAGGGTTTTACCGCGCCCTGATAACCCTAACTGTAAATGAAAGGCAAAGGAAACGTGGCGTGACCTTTATTTTATTATTTCTTCCAAATTTATTGTTAAGAGTAAGGACTTGTTCACAAGTTTAATGCGGCTATTTATAACTACGAGTACTAAGACGGGTCAAGCGATGTAGATCATCAATCTCTGGCAATCGTTTAATTTCGTGTGGTTTGACTCCATGAAAGTATAGTTTATAATTATGCTATAGACAAGGTGATTAAAATGACATTGACGGTGCTTATTAGACTTAGTACGGACATATTAGAAACATGATATCTACTATGTTATTGTTGGGTATTAGTTTCCGATATTTATCCGAAAATAAACCTGATGAACACCCTATTTCTAATAAATGATGAAGTGAAAATTACAATGTTAGTTTGAATCAATACACTAATCTACTATTCACTATATAAAATGTTTTAACACACACACACACACATACACACACTTTGAAAATGACAATTATAATTTGTCAATTTTCGGAGACATTACATACAGAGGCGTTTATAATGACTCATATCAATAGGCATACTAAGAAAAGCTGCAGATCGCCTTGTGATCAAATTTTGATCATTGTCATTTTTAACTATACGAGTAATGCGTGTGTATTTAAAATTATCTCAGCATGTTTATCAGTAGTTTGGTTACCTATATAACCGGCACTGATAATTTCGATCAGATGGCCGTGTGTATTAGGTGTCAATACTATATTAATAACTTGAGCCATTATTATAGTCACGGTGCTATGGCAATCAATATTTATTTGTATACGTGTGGCTAGCTACACACGTATAGGAATTAACTTTTGTACAAATTGTTTAAAGTAACTTTCCGTACTTCTGCTGCATAAAAACGATTACCAAATTAACATTATTTCTGGTTTCATATTCTTGTTTTCTTCTAATTCTCGAAGATACGAAACTAAATGTTTACTTTGATTCAACTTTACCTACCTTAGGTACACAAACTCATTATAGCTTTAGTTGCAGTTTTGACTGAACTCAGTCTTGTGAAGTGAAGAGAGCTTGAGTGTAGCAAAGTAAAATGGGTGTTCCTTTATCAAGCAACGTATGTTTAATATATGTATATAATATATGTTATGAAACATGAAAACTATTTAATTCTTCTCTCGAGGTTGATTAAAGTGTTACTGGCTTTTCTAGCCTTAGCCAAAGAGAATTGTTGTAAATATTTTTCAGGCTCGGATTTGTAGGCAGTAGATTTGAAGATTCGCGAAGTAACTGTTGCATTGTATTACCGAATCAATAGTAGCCTTAAATTGTGTTTATAAGGAACTTAAGGGGAAGATTAAAAGTCAGTAGATCTTGCTAAGTGTTTTGGCACCTAAATCAAAATCACAATCACCATATTACCACTAGATCATATATAAAATAGAGATAAAATCTCTCTAGTGGTGAAAGATCTCGAAATTTAGCATCAATCTTCAGCTGCAAAAGATCTTGTGATTGAATTATATGAAATTTATTTTATGAAATTATAGACCTATGAGAGATTTCAAAAGAGTTGATTACAACTCTCTTTTCAAGGCCCTCAATAAGATATATAGATCTAAGCCCAATACTATCAATGAGTGACATTAATGGGACTGTTGACTTACTTATTTCCACCTTAAATAAAGAGTTAGAAATTATAGTTAATTTATATATACGTGTACCTAAAGGGGTTATTAAGGTGTATAAGAAATAGGGACAAACTATATCAGATGACAAAAAAAGATCCTAGAAACGTAACGTATAAGCTGACCTATACACGATATCACGATATCACAATTTCACTAATTCACTAATCAAAAATGCTAAAAGAGAATATGAGAAATCAGAAATCAATAACGCTAAAAACAAAACGAAACAACTTTGGAAAGTAATAAAAAATGTCACAAATACTAATCAGACCTAAATTCCAGCATTAGACTTGACAACCAACAATAACCCTATAGAATCAGCTAACGCTGTAAATAAATACACGTACAATAACAAGTATTTGAATGATCATAGGAAGGAACATGCAGATGACTAATTTACCAAATGGTTATCATCCCGTGGCTCAATCGCAGTCATTTGTGCTTCGTCCCACAGATACTCATGAAATAGACTTGATTATATCTAAACTTAAGAATGATTGTGTTATGATACCTAGATTGTATTTCCAATAATTTCAGAAAACCCACTGGTCTATATATGAAATCTGGCATTCTCGTCCGGCATCTTTCTTAAGGCATGAGAACGAGCACTTGTAAATCCTATTTATAAAAGTGGCGACAGAGACTCTGTAAATAATTATAGACCTATATGCTTCATCCCTGGCTTCTCAAAAATCGTTGATAAAATTGTCAACAATAGACTTGTTAACTACATAGAAGCAAAACAGTTACTCTCGAATTCCCAATTCGGTTTTCGCAGAGCAGGTCTACCGATGACGCGATCCATGAGCTTACAAACCATATAGTTTCTATAATAATATAAATGAAAAAAAAAGTACTAGCTATATTTTTAGATTTAGCCAAGGTATTTGACACGGTCTCTCTCGGGACAGAGACCGTTTCAAATGCTTTGGGCTACTGTGGGCTACTGTTCAATAAACTGGAACGGATGGGTTTTCAAGGCATTCAACTGCAGTTTTTCGCAAGTTACCTCACTGATAGCTTGCAGTGTGTTCAAATTGATGGTATACGTAGTCATGAGCTCCCTATAGACATAGGTGTGCCCAATGTAGTATCCTCGGAACGACCTTGTTCTTAATTTTTATTAATGACCTTTGCCAATTAGATATACCTAACACTGGAAAAAAAATCACTTTTGCAGACGACACCGTACTGGAATCGCCTTGAAAAATTCAAGGCGATTCCTAGAAGGATACGTATCAGAAAGCTCAAAAGGAAATGAATCGAGTCACAGATTGGCTGAACTGTTATCTTCTATCGTTGAACGTCGATAAAACTAAATACGTAACATTTCAACTAAAAAATAAAAAACTACATTTTGATACACCATAGCCCATCATTGCCCATCTATGTCATAATCGAGATGTTACTTCTGTTCTATGTACCTAAGAAGAACTAAAACTGGTAGATACAATTAAATATCTAGGACTGTCATAATTGATAAAAACCTAAACTTCAACGCTCGCATAGATGTATTAACTTCCAGAACAAAGAAACTAATTTTCATTTTCAAATACTTGAGACATTTTTACGAATAAAAGGTACTTAAAATAACATATCTCGCCTTATGTCAATCAATACTGATGTGTTGCATCACATCCTAGGGCGGTGGAGCTAAAACCATTTTGGTCAAATTAGAACGTGCACAAAGGGCAGTCTTAAAGGTAGCTAAAAGGTAGTTTGCCTACCTTTTTTGTATCCCCCAAGAGACTTATTCCAAAAGTTTGATGTTCTTACAGTTCGACAACTTTTTGTTTTTCGTCTTCTTAAGTCTCACCCATAAACTAACTACGATCCTCTAATCATGGCAACAAAACGTCGAAAACATAAAATCTTTCAAGCTGACATAATCCATAAAATCACTTTATCTCATAGGTTCTCTTGTTTTTTACTAATGTTAAAATAGGTAAAAATATATAATAAAATTAATGCTATCCTTTCCATATATTCCTGTAATAAATATAAGTTAAAAACAGTATTAACATCATGGCTACAAAACCTAATATATGATAATACAGAAATCCTACTTGTGCCACTAAGTTACACACAGCCTATTTATTTATTTAATTTGAATTATACAAATAAGTACCGCACACACACGCACACACGAACATCCTGTTTTGCTATTTGTTATTGCTTTTCTCTTGTTTGTCTACTTATATCATGTTTTGCAAACTAGTACATGCCACAAGAAATGTAACTAAGTTTAATAAACCGAAAACCATTCCATTATTTATTGTACTTCGCTTTTCTTATCTGATCAATGAAAACTAAACGTGTTTTAAATTAATTATCTTATTTACAAGTGATAAGATTTATTGCAGTTAAATACAGTTCAGTGCCAGCTAATACAATGACTCAGCCGCCAAAATTTATATAAAGTAAAACCAAAGAATTCTCATCTTAAAATAAATGTAAATATTTAAATAAGAATGTTGTTTATTTTAAAACAGGTAACGGCTGCTGGAAAGGCGGTTCTTGTTACGGGTTGCGACAACGTGTTAGGCAACGCTTTAGCAAGACGTTTAGACGACCTCGGCTATCATGTTTTTGCTGGATTCCAAAGCAAAGCTGGAAATATTGATGCCGATATGCTGAAAGAAGACTGTTCTGGAAGATTGCATACCCTACAATTAGATATCACTTCGGAAACTCAGGTACGTGTGGAAATCCCCTCGGACCGTCACCCCTCCGGGGTTTGCGGCGGAGTGGTGTGTCGGACTCGGACCGACTAAAACCACACGGTGTGCCACTCTGCGCCTGTAACAGGAGGGATCCGGGAACAGCTGTTGTTAAGACATCCGGACCCCTCCTAGCGCCAGCCCGCTCCTGGTGCGGGCTCCGTCTCAATATTTATTCCTCTCTTTAGGCGACGTCCGGCACACGCGGACGCCGCCCCCTCGCGGCTGGCCGAACTAATGCGGGTGGAGGGGAAACCCACCCCGTCCACCCGCGGCCACACTCAGGGCGGCATGAGGCTGTGATAGGCGGGCCTCCGCCGCCCGGTTCGCCGGCGGCGGATCGGGTCCGAGTGGAGGTCGTCCTCCCGGGCCCTCTCCGCCGCCTTCTTCCGCGAGATTACTACCTCGCAGAAGGTTGCGACCGCGGTAAAACAACTGTCGCTACCGGCTATGGAGCGTACTACGGCCGGTAGCGAGAGATCCACTCCGATGACTGCAGTGAGGGCCCGGCGCTGCGCCGCCCATGCGGGGCAGACCGCCAGCGTGTGCTGGGCCGAGTCCTCACTGCAGTCGCAGTGGTGGCAGGCGGGACTCAGTTCCCTCCTAGCGACCGAGTGCAGGTACTTTCCGAAGCAACCGTGCCCGGAAAGGACCTGCGTCAGCCGGAAGGAAAGGGTCCCGTGCTGCCGCCCTGCCCACTCGGCGATGACCGGCTGGAGAGCCTCCACGGCGGCGAAGCCAGCGCGTGGAGTCTCCAGCCGGAACGACCAACGAGCCATCGTGGCTCGGCGAGCGGCTTCGCACCACTCGCGCACATCCTCGGGCGGAGGGCGAAATCCGCTCTCCGCCCGGGAGTCAGCCACTCGCCGATAAACTTCGGCGAGCACTTCCGCCTCCAAATCCCACGGGGGAGTTCCGGCCAACGCGCATGCCACCTCCGTCGAAACGGTGCGGTAACCGCGTATGGCTCTGACCGCCATTACCCTCTGAGGGCGCCAGAGGCGTACCCTATTCTGGGCGGTCAGAGCCGCCGCCCACACCGGTGTACCGTACAGTGCCATTGACCGGACAACCCCCGTGTACAGCCGTCTTGTCGCGATGCTGGGTCCACCCATATTGGGCAAAAGTCGCCCTAGGGCAGACGCAGCGCCGACCAGCTTTGGAGCAAGCTGTCGGAAGTGTTCGTCGAAGAGCCACCTCCCGTCGAGGATCAGGCCCAGATATTTCATCTGGGCCCGAACCGGTACGAGGACCGAGTTGACCACGATTGGGGCGCCAGGGGGTGGACCACGACGGGGCCCATGAAATAACAGGGCCTCCGACCACCAGGGAGACTCCCCCTGTGGCCAGGCGCGCCGCCTCTTGGAAAACCCTATACCAACCCGTCTGACCAGCGTGGTAAAGTAGGCCAAAACCTCCTTTCCAAGGTGGGCCTCTTCTTGGAAAGGAGGTTTTGGCCTACTTTAGTACCTAGTCCAACAGTGGACTATTAAGGGCTGTTGCTGAACTGCTGAGTTATTTACCCGTGCAGACTACCCCTATTCAAATAAATGTCAAATAATGTCAAGAATGTCATGTCATGATAATTTAATAAAAATTGCCGAAAATATACTTGTACTTTATTGCTTTTTATAAATTTTTCGATGTTTAATCACTCCCTTAACGCTGTACGGATTTAGAATAAATTTAAAACACAAAAATATTTTACTGTGAGATAATGTTTGCACACGGCTACCGATGTTCACACGGAAACAGCTACGGGCAGTCGAAGTTTTACAATTCAGTTTATTGAGAGATTAAGAGTTTCTATTTTTTTGTTAAGCAGACATAAAAATATGTGATTGTAATAAGTTATTATAGGATAATAATAAGGTTATAGGGTGCAAGTATATCTAGACTCAATTCTTTCGTTCCACAAAAATCATTCTTAAGTACCTAATAATCATTCTTAATAAACTTAAGTAATGTAAATATTTGATGCCTTATATAAAAATCTACTTCTCTATTCTGCGTATAAATTTTAGAGACGAAACGGATATGCGGTCACCATCTAGTATTCTCTTTAGAATTTCTGGTCAACTCAATTTTTATTATTTTTGAAAAACCAAATATCTTTGGACAGACTTCCTAAGAACTAATATTATCCATACTAATATTTTAATGGGAAAGTGTGTTTGTCTGTCTGTCTGTTTGTTACCTCTTCACGCTTAAATCGCTGAACCGATTTAGACGAAATTTGGTACAGAGATCGTCCGAGTCTCGGGAAAGGACATAGGGTGGTTTTTATCCCAGTAATCATTGCTCAAATTGAGCAGGATCTATGAGGAAAAGACATTGGATTCCCGCACTAGGAATAAATCCTGTGTCGCGGGGGACTTTATAAACATACATGAAACGGACACAAGGACACCCAGACTCAGAACAACAAATAGTGGATCACACAAAGTGTCGTCCCATGTGGGGATCGGACCCACAACAGTCAGCGTAGCAGTAAGCGGCGTGGCGACCGCTTAAACCACTACGCCATCCGTGCAGTGCAGAAATTGGAACACTCGGATCCGTGCCACCGTAAGAAGCTGAGGCGGGCATTCAAACGATGCCATATTCCAAACTTAATGGCACATATGTGCCTCTCAAATAAGAAAAGGATTTTATTTATTTATTCAGTCTTCCTGCAAACATAATGCATAAGGCGGACTTAATGCCTCAGGCATTTTTGCTTGTTGTTGCAAAGCTGTGTGTGGCAGTTGTATATTTGGGACAGGTAAAAATGAGACTGAATTAAGCCATATCACAATGGCAGACATACATATACATACATATAGTTTATACATATAAATATCATAATAAATGACAAAATATATATAATACGAAGATAATAACTATACTCTTAAGGTGTTATTCTGATGACTCCGTCAACAAGTCTCCATAGAGCTTCCGTACTTTAAGCATAAAAGTGTATCGATTAGTGGACATCCTGATTTCTAGTAGGAGTGTATTCCAAAGAGTTACAGCTTCAACAGGGGAGAAAGAATGGACCATACTGGAATTATGTGAAGGACAAAGAAGGAGAAGATTGTTGGAAGAGCGAAGAGTTCTGTCATGATTAGAGCAGAGATATTGGAAGTGGGATTTTAAGTAGGTGGTTGAGTTAGGTGAGTGGAGAAGAGAGTGTAACACAGTCAGAGCCCTCGAACTGCGGCGCTGTCTTATAGGTAACCATGACAGTTGCGTACGGCAAGCGGATATGTGATCGTACTTTCGCACGTTGAAAATGAATCGAATGCAATTGTTGAGAAGTCGGTCTAATTTATTGAGCAGATTTGCATTCAAGTCGAGATAACACACATCACCATAGTCGATAAGTGGAAAATTTTTTTTTGCTTGCACAAGCATCGTCTTTGTTTTTATTGCAAGGAAATTTTTAATGACTGACACTAGTTACCTGAGTTTGCCAGTTCAGAGTCGCATCGATGTGCAGACTGAGATCCTTGACCGATGTACTAACAGGCAAAACGGTGTCATTAAAGATGATGCCAGTAATATTATCAGGATCAATTCTGCTTGTCATTCTAGGACTCCCTATGATGATCGCTGGCATTTTGATGGGTTCACCGTCAAACCGAACCGAACCGGACCAGTTTTTTATGGTCTCTAAGTCTTGATTAATACTATTTACTATTTATTTTTTATTTGATTTTGTTTACTTCGCACAGCTTGTTTTATATCATTTCAACATCTACCCGCCCTTATTGTAAAATCTTTAAGTTGGAGATTTTTAAAACGATCATTTTCATATTTAATTATCTATAAAATTCAAATAAGTTTTATTCGAATCCCATTTAATTTTAATTTAAAACTCAGTCCTTTGTTTTAGATAGTGTTTTGTTCTTGTGAAATTGTGGTAGTTTTTGGCGCGATTGATAAACTGAAAATTCGTACAATTTTTTAAAATATAAGTTCCTTCTAAAAATACCGATGCGAAAACGACACGAAACATTAACGACGTGTACGGGCCTAATATTGCTTGCATAAAAACGGACCATCGGTTCTATCGTTTTAGATCTGGAAATTTTGGCTGGATCTAAAACGATAGAACCGATAGTAGAAGCGGATGCAACTCAATCTATGACTGAGCTTGCTACGGGCTTTGGAATGAGTGTCAAACTGTGAGACAAAGTGTGAGAAGCAGTACAAAACGCTTTCGCTAACTTCATGGTCCAGCAGACTTCTACAGTAAAGGTATAAACAAACTGCCATCAAAATTGCAAAATTGTATAGATAATTTGGGCCAGTACTTTGATTAGCTAAAATAAAAAAATAACATAAATTTTTATTTTAAAATTTTCCTACAAATTTCCAACTTCTTAGGTTAAGACCAAATAATAATCACTCACAAATCTCACACATGGCAGTCTGATTCCAAACTAGGCAGAACCTGTGCTATGGTAACCAGACTGCTGATAAACATTCTTAAATATTTCTAAATGCATACACTTTGTTGATATCTTACACCCAGACAGAACGAACGATCGTGTTCATCACACACTTATTTGTTCTGGGTGGCAATCGACCCCACGAACTACTTTATGCACTCAAAATATACAATGGTGGACTTAATGCCATAGGCATCGTCTGCCAGTCTACCTTAGGGTGGTGTAGAAAGGAGTAATTAGGTACACAACACTTAAATACCCACACTACACTACACACTCCACCACTACACTACACTACTTAAGTCCCAAAGTAAAAAATAAAAACCTAACTAAGAAATACATTCAAATACGATACGACCTTAATACCTTCAAGAAAAGAGCGTACTGCTTCCTAAAAGGCCGGCAATGCGTTTGTGACTCCTGAGTTGCAGACGTTCATGGGTGATCACTTTCCATCAGGTGACCCGTCTGCTCGTCTGCCCCCTCTAACATAAAAAAAAACACGAAAAGATAAGAGGAAAATTGGGCAAAAGGGGTAATATAAAAATATCTACATGTACATTCATACTTTCTTACACACACACATAAAGTATGAAATTGCCTACTTGTAGTGAAAAATTAAAACTCGTTTTTTTCTAAGATGGAACATATTTATGTAGTGAAAATATTTACCCTCAATATTTATACATTGCTGCCATATAAACGGAAGTTCATTTATGCCTTTACGGTAGATCTCTAGGTATGTAAATTCGACAAACTGTGTGAAAGCATTTTCTACTGCCTCCTGGGAAACAAAAATTTTAACACGTACAAAATTGTCCAAATCACGAAAAAAATAATAGTCCATTGGAGCAAGGTCTGCCGAGTACGGAGAATGACGTATTTTGTCTAACTGCAGCTCCTGTAGTGTTACAAGGGTTTCTCGTGCAGTGTGAGGTCTTGCGTTATCATGGAGCAATAATGGCAAAGATCGATTCACGAAACGGGGCTGTTTCACTGCCAGTTTCGCCGTCATTGTTCGAAGTTCGGCACAGTAAACATCCGTTGTTATTGCCTGACCAGACCTGAGAAAGCTATAGTAAATAACACCATGAAGAGACCACCAAACAGTTACCATTACCTTTTTATTGGTAAGCTTTGCTCGTATTAAAAAATGACTCGGATTTTCGAAGTATCCATCTTTCACGTCTAAGATGAATAGAAAAACAATTAAAAGACGAAAATCTAATTTTGCCCATTTTTTTATATAAGAACCATGAAGGTTTTATGTCCATTCAAAGTATCTATTACAATACAATGGTTACGGTTATATTTCATACTTTAACCCCCGGTTATGTAATACTTTATATATACATACAATATACATACACAATTAATATATAAAGTATTAATCTAATGATGATACAGGTACATTAAGTGTTAGGAGAATTCGTACTTTCGCCTTGAATCACGACTGGAGGCTTTTCTAATTTCCTGGGAAGAGCGATCCAGAGGAGGACAGACTGAATGAGGAAGGAAGAATGAATACACTCGGAAGTATGAGAAGCGCATTGCAGAAGACGATTATTTATAAAGCGAAACATTCTGTCATGGTATTAAAACAGGAATTGGAAGAACGCTTAAGTATATAGATAGGTGAATTTGATGAGATAAGAATTGTATAAACAGTGGTCAAAGCCTGCAGATGAATTGGGAACCAATTCAACTTAAGATAAAAGGAGGACACAGTTAAATTTATGAAGTTTAAAAATAAATCGAATGCAGTTATTCAGCAGTCGGTCGTATATGTTGAGAAGTTCTGAATTCAGATCATAGTAATACACATCACCGTAATCAATAATGGGGATAATTAAGGTCTGTACCAACATCGATTTTGTCTCAGACGGTACAAAGTTCTTGAGTTTGTAATTTTCTGGCTGATGTTAGCGACCTAGGTATAATATAGGCTAACGTTGATGTCAACAGAAAGGCCTTGACAGAAGAACTACGGGAAATATTTGATCGATTAAAAAATAGGTGGCATTTCATCAGAGCGTTCTAGCCATCGTGTGGGGTTCACAGACAAACCAAATTAGTTAGACTAGTCTAGACTAGTTTCTGAGCCTGGGTGTTCTTTGTGTCCATTTCATGTCTGTTTGTAAATTCCCTCACGAGACTAGAAATACTCCTAGTGCGGGCAAAAAAACTTTATCATCAGCATAAAAATGATATGCACACTCATGGAGTGATGATATTGTTAAAAAAATAATGAAATAACAAAGAGAATAATATAGAATATGTGGTGTGCCCTTCCTCTCTAATAAATTTATCTTACTGTTTTAGTTGTGTTGTTTTGCGAATCACTGTCGTCTATTTTTTAGAGTTACCTCTTAAAAATAGACGACAGTGGATCGCAAGTTATCGAAAAACTCAATCACAAAAAGTCAAAAGAATACCTAGAACATATCTTAAGTCTTTGTAAATTAATTTTGTACGTGTACCGCTCCTAGCAATACCCAATTTAGGGATGTATTCGAAGTTCTATTATCTAATTCAGTTAGGCAACATAAAGGAAAATGTTAAAATCAGGAGGTCTAAGTCAAAGGCCCACGTTCCCACAACATAACAAACAATGTTCTTTTCTAAACGTTGTAAAAATTAGCCTAATTTTATACACATTCGTTAAAAATGCTTTTATCTTTCTTTGTATTCTACTAACTAAAGATGTCTGATATCGCACGACTTCAAAATATATTTACGATTCAACAACGTTCGTAACTTTTCGTAAGATTAATTGCTAAAATTTTGGAGTAAAACAAAGTTGTAATTTGTCCTGTCGGCCGTATTTTGTATCCAGTTAAACGCAGTTTAGAATATATATATATTTATTTATTATGTACGAGTATTACATTTCATGAACCCATTCAACTAACTAGCTTCACAAATTCTGATTACAAATTACCATTAGTTTTGCCATCATCTTATTTTTGCCTTCATTTTAAAATATTAAGACCGACATACTTTTTTCTAAAGCTTGTCGGTTATTCGTAAAACCGCTTGATATATTACACGTATTTTGATGTGTACTATTTTCACTATGTCTATTTTGAGCACCCAAACGAAATCTTGTGGTAAATTGTTGGAACATTTCTACACTCAAGTTTTCTGTTTAGATACTCTCAGCTTCTTTGTACATCGTGGACCATTTACCAGAGGGCGCTCAGGGCTTGTGGGCTATTGTTAACTGCGAGTCGTGGTGTGCGCTTGGAGAACTAGAATGGGTGCCTTTCTCCGTTATTAAGCGCGCAATGGATGTCAACCTTCTAGGTGAGTAGAGCTACGGTGCTACGCCACGCTACGACAGCGCTACCCTTATAATTATGATGATCAATCTAAAAACCGCTAGATGGCAATAGTTGTTTCAAAGTATAAGGTCCTATTTTTGTAACTAATTCGCTACTGGTGCTAAATAACATTTAATTTTGATATGTAATAGTAAGAGGCAACTAGAACTATCTCTGTGTAAGAAGAGTGTCCTTAAAAACGCGCCCAATAAGGGTGGTGTTGCGGTAGCGTAGGACAAATTTTAAAGAAAGCGACAAAAGTAATTAGAATAAGATAGACTAATAAAATCACGTAAATAGTTGAGGTTTTGTATACTGCCATTTTACTAACTACTCTAGTCATGAAAATTTTTAAATATTTGAACTTAGCACACTTCACTCCGTCTTCAACAGCTATGTTCATATCGTAGTTTTTTGTGCGTCAGCGATCTTTATTTTCAGTATACAGTGTAGACACTTTTTCAACTTTCCCCCCCATATGAGATACTCTCCTAGCCTCTACACTCCATATTATGAGTTTTTCTAAATGAGTAACTACCTCCTTATTTATCGTTATAACTAACATGTGTTTACACATACAAAAACTATTTTACCAAAAACATATTACTCGTATATTCAAATATGAATATCTGTTTACGCGTCCACGTTATAAATACAATGGACTAAAAATATATTGCATATCGGGCTATTGTGTATCTACTTCTGTATGTATAAAGGTGACCTTTGCTCTCTAAAAAGCTTCGATTGTAAAATTTAGAATGTATGAATTATTATTTTCAATGATATAGTAGCGGTATTCAATAGTATTTTCAATGAGAAATATTTTGAATGAGATATACTGAGCAGTTTAGGAACGACAGAAGCAAATAAAAACTAAATAGATTCAGACCTTCTCCACTTCTTTTAATATTATCAATTTAAAGACTAATACATTAATCACCAGGCCAAATTAGGTTCAGGTTTTATGAAAGAATTAAAGAGTTCAAATTAAAATAACTGTACTCGTATTATACTAGGCCCGGCCCGCCTAGTGCAGGTAATGCTGCCACTGGTTCGTCGTGCCCGCGGCCGTGTGGTCCTTGCCTCTTCGATCCTGACCCACGTTGCAGCGCCAGTGCGTGGAGTACATGCTGCCTCACTTGCCGCTCTCGATGCTCTTGCCGCTTGTCTCCGCAGGGAACTCAAACCACGAGGTGTCGATGTTGTAAGTATAGACAAATTGACAACATTGATGAATATATGTATTTCTACTGTGCTAAAAGGCGTAGTAAATGAATAATAAAATCTAATTCTGTTATAAGCATAAGTAATGTACTAAAAAAGCTCTCAGCTTCAGAACATGTCTAGAGATACGTGTGCACCGCGCATAGAGTATGCAGGAACAACGTAGCCAAGTTCAGTCCATAGTAAACCAGTCACAAAGTTGTTACAAAGTACCACCTCTCCACTAGTACTCATTTTAGATAGATAGAGTCTTTTAGTTTTAGGTAAACCTGATAAATCAGCACTACTATAACCTCACCTATATAAAGAACAACATATTTTTAAAAGTGATCTGGTACCAAAAATACTTCTAGTAAGACCAAAGTCATGAATTTTTACTACTTTCTACATTAAAGCTCCCACAAGACCCGAACTATTACGGGCATTTAATACTTATGGAAAGAGTGTTCTTTCCATAAGTATTAAAATTAATCTTTACAATATGTTTCATTACATATACGGATAAGTGGCTGTTGAATTTAAAAACAGATTCTCTCGTAAGCTCTTTTTTTTAAAGTTCTTTAAAGTCCTTAGTAATTAGCAAAGAAGAAGAAAATAAAAGATGACTGTATTTTTAAATAATTTATTACAACGATGTACATATAATATAGAAAAAAGAGATTATCGCAACGATATGCTACGAACGCTAGTATCGAGCGCGCCGCTCAGTCGTCCAGTGGAGGGGCTCGTAACACCCTTGTCACTGGTTGCCCACGCGCTTGATCAGTATCGAAAATGATTGCTACTTCAAAAATATTTTTCCTGCTCCTGGTGGATGTATAAAAAACAAAATAGAATCATAGGAAGAAACGTTTAATGGGTAGAATTACTTAATTTTATAATAAAAAATAAAAATAAAACTGACAGGCTGATTCACTGACTGATCGATCAACGCACAGAGGCAATCGCTGGGTCTAGAAGTGCGAAATTTCGCACTAATGTTCCTTAGGTGACGTAGGTGTGCACAGAAAAGATTTTTAAAATTTCACTCCTAAGAGTACAAAATGGGGTTGAAAATTTATTATTATTTTAGGCTAATAGCGTATCCGCTATGATGTCTGATGTCGACCACCTCGCAGCCAAAGTTGCTGGCAAAAGCTAGTAATTATTTAATACTAGGTGTACCCTACCACATTTCGCTGTTGGACAAAGTGATTATTTTGATAAGAAATGACGAACAAAAGTGACGCAAGAAATAGATAAAAAGATCTTTGAAGCGGGTTGTATTTCGTGTCAAAATTTGACTGCAGAAATTTTGGGATTTGGAAGCGTACATATACCAACTTAACATATATATATATATATATATATATATATATATATATATATATATATATATATATATATATATATATATATATATATATATATATATATAAATATATATATAGATAATAAATAAATAGATATATATATATATATATATATATATATATATATATAGATATGTAGACGATTTCTAGCTTACAAAAAAATTGTCATCAATGCACGCTTTAAACTGTTTATTAAATAAGATTTACCCCTACGTTCTTTATTTTGAATTTAAACTACGTTTCAGAAAATTAGTTGACCTTTAATTAACGTTAATCCTGATTCACTATATTTTAAAATGACAATTAATCAGTAAGGGATAGTCTACCATAGATTTTGTATCGATAACGTCGTCTTAAAATAAATATCTCTTTGAGGAAGAAAACTTATGAAATATAACTTAGATAGAATAATAATAGCTAAGAGTTTGCTTATATCGCTACGAGTAGAGAGTGGAGTCTCTAGAGATTTGCTTTTTCAAGAATAATGATTAGGACTTAACAGAGGCTGGTAAAAAATAATAATCATAAATCTCAGGTATGAACACCGGACGCAGTAATAGCTTTTACCTCTATAGTACTGTATAATTCTACCTTTACAGTATCTTTCTTATGATGTAAAAGTTATTCACCACAAGGTTAGTTATTCACCACAAGGTTAGTTATTAATTGTAAATTTGCCAGTAGAAGCTCCGAGCTTCAACTGGGCACTTCACTCTGGAATTACATTATTAAAAATTGATATCGAGAGTCCCTAAAATACCATTGAGAACCATAGGTATTAAGAAAATGAGACAGAGCTGACAAAGATGTTGGTGCACTCAAAGCATGTACACTATTAGTAATTTCCTAATGTAGGTTCGAATGTACTCATAAGTATAATAGTTAAAAATAGGCACTAGCATCGCAATGACATTCAACACTTTAAATGTAAAAAATTTGGCAAACATGGCAATTCTAAACATAAATGTGAGTTTAGGAATGTATTGAAAAGTCAGTAAAATGTTTTCCTTAAATTGCTTGCCCTTAGTCGGAACAAAGGGCCAGTACACACCGAGATATACTTTGACATAGTATTATTTTCATAAACATAATACGTGGTTCTCGTTGTGAACTGGCCCTAAGACAACAGACCTTAAGACATTATAAAACAAAACTGATATAATTTTTATTCCCTATAGCCTAGCCCTCACCTCTACCTCAATCATTCTTAGGTATAACATACCATTCTATTTTAATGAAAACAACTTTCAATAGCTAAACATTCGGGAATGTTTCTTGGATACTAGAAGACTCAAATAAAAACTGAGATCTCTGACGCACTGTACTTTTATGACGTCAAACGTAATATTTTTATTTTTGAATACATGGGTAACAGACAGATTCATATTCCCAATGTTGTAACGTAAATATCATCTACTACAGAGTTCACGTACGACATCACGTTATTAATAATGCTGACTAATAATACTGAATGTTGTTTCTGAGAAATAACTTTCTAAATCATTAATATTTCCCAGTTACATTGACATTTATTCGTCCAATGGAAAAATCTTAACAAGCTCACAATATTTTGTTTTATTTAAGTCTCGCGGCAATACATGTCTACTAAACCAACTCTTATATTTACACGGTTACAAAGGACTATATACATGATATACATAGATATTAGCGTGTCCCTTATTTTTCAAAGTTTTAAATTTCTAACGCATAGGTCTTAGTCGTTTTGTTCATTTGCTTCTAAACCACCCGGAAATAATTTTTTACCTTATTTGGAGTACGATAACCCTTGCCGACTTGCATCGAATCATGTTCATACATGTTGCGCAGCAGTAGCGGTGCGTATTCGCGGTATTTGTCATTTTTTGACAATTATTCTCGCTATTAACACTTAAATTTTACATTTAAGAGATGGCAGTGGAATTAGGAAGCAATAAAAAGTATTTTCTTAGTTGGTGACGTAAATTATTAAATAATCCTCAAGTCCTTGCAGTACTTTTTTAAACATTCGCGAAGTTAAATTGACTGTTAGTGAAAGCACTAATCTCTTCATTCGAGAGTGTATTATATTTTGGGTAAAAGCTAGAATCCCTACCAGAGCTATACCTAACTGTGTAAAAAAACTTGTGGATCTTCACCTTACTTGGAGGTAGTTGCAAAAAAATCTAAAAAAGATACAAGATATTTAACAGCGCCGTGAGGAGGACTTTAAAAACAATCTGGATAATTTATTTGATAGCATATAGCACGCGCTGATGCTTTGGAACGTATGCAAATCGAAGAAGATAAAATATTTTCACAAAAACAAAGAGAACCAGGACGTCCAAGGTGTTTAGAGGATGTAGACAAAAAGAAGAAAGGGTAAAACAAAGAAAATTAAAGATTTATCGTCATGGTTTATAGTCATCTATTACTACGCAAGATTCTATTCAAACGAAAAAACATAACGATCAACTTACCAGCTCTGATGAAAGCCTTGAGGAACTCTTGCCATCCACCTCTCAAATGGTAAGTTCTGAAACTACTTCAAAAAGAGGAAGGAAAGACTTTATCACGCCTAAGTTAGTTACAGCTTTAGATAGATGTCAATTAAGCATTAGGGATTCTGCCTATATACTTCAGGCTGAAGTAGAAGCACTAGATTTTAGCTGTGATGATTTTTCGATAAACTAATCGTCCATTCAACGCATTCGCATACAGAAGCGAAAAGGTAGAGCGGAATTTATAAAATCAAATTTTCAGAATAATATGCCTGAAATGGTGACCGACCGATGGTATGGGAAATTATTACGTGGACTTGACGTGAGATGTTCTTGATGTGATGATGTTTGAAGAAAGCCTGATAATTCTAATTTCATTTGGAGAAAAGGAACAACTTCTGGCTGTACCCAAACTGGAAAGCTCTTCCGGCCAGGATCAAGCCAAAGCTATGTTGAACGCACTTTATGACTGGAACCTCGATTACAAAGTAAAAATAATGTGCTGTGACACAATTGCGTCTAGTACAGAGCGAGCGAAAGGAGCTTGTGTACTTTTGGAACAAAAACTAGACAGGGAATCACTACTTTTTGCTTGCCGCCATCACGTTTACGAATTGGTTTTAAAATGTGTGTTCAAAACAAAAATCTATTCAAAAAACTGTTAAAAAAGTTTAGAGACAACTAGAAATATTATTAATCCTACGGCCATTAAAGCATACACCGATATATTCAATATTCATTATAATTAAGAACTGCAAAAAAACATTGTACGTGACGATTATCGGGAACTGATTGAACTATCTATTATTTTCTTAGGAGGAGACAGTGAAAAGAAAATTAAAATTAGACCTCCTGGAGCGACGCATCAAGCGAGGTGGATGGCTAGAGCTATTTACTCTTTAATGATATGTTTGTTGCAATCCCAATTAAAAATTAGCTCCAAGGATAAACGAGTACTTTAAGACGTCAGTTTATTTATTGCAACAACAACATCTTTGGTACTTGTCAGAAGAAATTACCGTTTTATCACTCTTTGATGATGAGGTTAATGAACAAACCAAGACGAATATTGTAGTGAACTTACAGAGAGAGTTTTTATAATTCTGGGAAGAGATACATTCCATCTAAAGAAGATATGTCTAATTGTTTGTATGGTAAGTAGGAATGCAATACATAGTACTATTTTAATACTGTTTTCAATAAATTAATAATAATACGGCCTTATTTATTGTTGCAGGAAAATCATTACGTGATTTTGTGTTTGTCAACAATAACAATTTAGGGCTTCTTTAAGAGCAGTAAATGATACAGCTGAAAGAGCTGTAAAGCTTATGCAAGATTTTCATGGTTTGA
Organism: Arctia plantaginis; assembly: GCA_902825455.1. Lineage (NCBI taxonomy): Eukaryota > Metazoa > Arthropoda > Insecta > Lepidoptera > Erebidae > Arctia > Arctia plantaginis. Next base: position 11,940,337 of record CADEBD010000422.1, read on the forward strand.
TCACTGCAAAGGAAGAGCAAAAGCAATTTTTGCTAGGCTGCTTCAAGAGCATACAAAACTCGTATCCAGACTGTAAAAAAGAGACCCTCAAAAGAAAATATCCTGCCTGATCTGGAATTTTATCTTCTTTCAATAAATATTTAATAAAATTTAAATTGATTAAGATCTACATAAAGGGTAAAGGGTTAAAAACAGCAATCTTCAAAATTTTCATAGTTCTCTTCTCAAGGGTTATTGTTGATGTAGGAAGATAAAATTTTGTATTTAAGTAAGTCTGGGTAGTTTAAAAAGAAATGCATTTTGATATTTAAAAAACAATTTTTTTCTCCCATATAAGGGACACCCTAGTATATATGCTTAGTTTGTTACACTTTATTCTAAACATAAAGGTACTTTGGCTACAGCATCTACCCTATTAAATGTAATAGACACTTAAATAGACACACAAAGACAGTTTTATTTTCTTGACCATATTTTTTTTCCTAGTATTCTTTTAATAGTATATGCGTTTACTATTCAATTTCTTTTTCAAAATAACTTTAATGGCTAAAGATACGGCACTGCCGACTGTGTTGCGGATTGACGCAACTAATCACCAGATACAGCTGCCTGTATTAACCTGTAGCATTAAAGCTGTTACGTTACATTAAAACTATACCCTTCATTATTTTAGAATAGTTAAGGAGATAAACTCGCAATGTATGTAAGTATGCCGTGTATTTTTACCCGTGGTGAGATATTTTTCATCAATAATAAAAAATAATATTTAGCGTGGTTTCAAACAAACACTACGCTTAACTAGATAGAATTTCACCTTTCTCATAAAACACTGTATATGAGACAGCCTAAATTCATTATAATATATTCAACGATATTTTAGAATTAAATCAAATTAAATTCCCGAATTAGCTTGTATTCTAGAACACAATAGGTAAGTAATAGAATAAAGATTAATACCTATTCCTATTTTTTTTAACACAGCGGTTATAAAGTACTGAAATTAATAACAGCTTATTTAGAAAAATAAGTCTTATGCCTTTGTAAAAAGATACATTTTCACATGTTGCAACGTACAAGTCAATCAAGAAGCTAAAACTCATTAAAAGCGTTACAAAGAGAATAACATACAGGTATATAGACCTTAAATATCCGTTAGCATGAACAAATAAGCGAGGTACGTTCTAGAGGTACGTAACTCACCTATTCCATATGTAACGGAGCTCATGATGTGTGGGTCAATACGAGAACCAGATCAATACAGATCGGATAGTAACGTGATGTATTAAAACTGTATACGTCTATGTAATATATTCCATGTTGTCAAATAAACATTTTTTGTTGTTTAATACTTGAGCGATTGAACTCTAGCATTACCAAGTGAATACCAAAAGCTGTATTTTGAGGTATTACCTGGCTCAACACCTTAGAAAGGTAACACCAAAGGTAAACAGATTGGTTAAAATATGTGGCTTGACCGTTTCGCTACCAGTGAAAAATTTATTCACTGCAATAGTTCTTATAGCAACGATTGTCCAGATGAACATCAATAAACCTACAGCTACTGTCTCCCGCTATTCGCTACCGTCACATGAGCGTAAGGTGAAAATTTTATTTCGCTACCATCACATGGGAGTAAGGTGAAAAAATTATTCACTGATAATATCTTTACTGTTATACAGTATTTCTTGTAGTATCGAAAAGGCCAAGCCACATATTTTGACTAAGGCGTAGAGGTTGTAAAGTTAGGGCTGTTAGTTAGAAGTTTCGCTCTACATCTCGTCTTGGCAACATTTTACATGAAAATGTTTTTGGTGAGATTTTATTTAGACGAAGAGCTCTAAACAGAAATTGATATTTACCGAGTAATTTTAAACAAACAAACGACCGTTATAAATGATTGCTGAAGCTCTTGTATGTCACGATTTCGTTTACTTCTTTGTTTGTAGATTATTTGTTCTAGTATTTTTAAACTGCAAAGTGAAATTGTTTCTTTTCCTTGATTTAAAAATGTAGCTAGTGGAACAATATTGCGGCTGGTGTACTGCGACATAATTATCAGTATTTTCGTAGTAAATCGCATACTTTAACGCAGTTCAACCTGCACGGGCGATATAAAGAAAATATAAAGATTAACATTTATTCTGATATTCATAGGTCACATAAATAATTATTAAAATGAAATATCTCTTCCATATGTCGTTGTGATGTATATAGTGGAGAAATGAGAGTGTTTCGTATTATTCTTTGAATTTTCATATTGCATCAAGACGCATCTTCATCACACATAACTTTTGGTAATCTAATATATACTCATTCTAATATTTTACAAAGTTTAGTACTTCATAATAAATATTGGTTCTCGTCAATTGGACTTTCAGTCAACCCTATATGGCACACATGCATACATTCACGCCCTCCAAAGGATGGGCACATACGTGTTACCTAAACGTAGCCGTTGTTGTGATTTTGTTAACATTAATATCAGATTAACCGGTACAAAACGGAAAGTATTTATAGTCTAGTTGCCTCAAAACTGTTTTTTGTAACATTTTTGTTCAAATGTAATGAAAATCTAATCAGTTATTTCATCATCATCAGCCTATCGCAGTCCACTGCTGTATCAGTTATATAATTATTAAATATCCATTTATAATTAACTTTTTTTAGTCAGATACATTCACTAATCATTCGCATCATTATTTGCGTCTACGAATGGAAATGACTAAAATTATGGCAATTTTCGCAAATGCGAACGTAAGTTATATCACTAGTATGAAATTAACGGCAGCGGCTTCAATCTTTATTCATATTAATATTAAAGTCGAATATGTGGGAGTGGAGTTGACCTATTCATAAGAAAAATATAATTTGAATTAATATTAAAAACATACCCCCAGGCGATCTCTACTTCTAATTATTCATTCAAACCCTGTATTTATATAGCATAGAAAAACCCTTATATTAGATAAGTACCTAATTGAAATTGTGTTTGTTTTTCTAATATGTAGTCATAAAAATGTTAGGGGTTCGTATCCTCGGGCACGCCGTCATTGCGGCGGTAAGACCCGTTATGGAGGATTGGCTCGAGAGGCGTCACGGGTCCACGCTCTCATACCGATTGACGCAGGTGATCACTGGGAAGGGATGTTTCGGAGATCACCTGTGTCTGATCCGCAAGGAGCCAACGCCTGAGTGCCACCACTGCGATGGCCAGACCGTGGACACGGCTCTCCACACGCTGGCAGAGTGCCCGGCGTGGGTTGAGCAGAGGCGAGACCTCGTGGCGGCCATCGGAGTGGGAGTTCTCTCGCTCGATAGCCTGATTGCGGCTATCGTGCGGAGCGAGAGTGCGTGGAACTATGCCGTCTCCTTCTGCGAGCAAGTTATGCTCGTGAAGGAGACGGCGGAGCGGGACCGGGAGAGGTTTAGAACTCTCCCGGCCCGCCAGGCCCGGGCACGGGCCAGGCAGCGCAGGCGACTCAGGCGCCGGAGGTCGCAGAACGACCTCCGTCCTCCATAAGCGCAGGCCTGGGGGTGACAGGTGAGGCCATCTGTCACCCTAGCAGAAGCAGGCCGGGGTGGTGGCGAGCGCGTTGCGAAGCGCGCTCGCTTCCACAACATGGGGTGCCCACACGGGGCGGGGGTCGTCTACTCGTCTGTAGATGACCCGAGGTATGTCGGGGCACCAGGGACTTCCTTTCTAGGGTATACCTGGTTCCCCGGCGATTAGTACCCGGCGAAGGCGTGCGGTTTTAGTCGGTTCGAGTCCGACATGCCACCGACAGGTGGTATCCGAGGGGATTTCCGCACGGAAAAAAAAAAAAAAAAAAAAAAAAGGGGTTCGTATCCTACATATTTCTTTTTTGACCGAAGCTTCTAATGGATGCTGATGAGTTTATAAGTGTATTTTACTTTATAATTGTATACGTCTATTGTGAACTGAAAACTAAAATGTATTACAGAACTAAGCTAAATTAATTCTTAGATGTAGGCACATCTAAACTATTTACGTATATATTTATTTAAATTCCAGTACCACCGCGTAGCCGTGCGTCTGAGATATTTCTCTTCCCAATTGCTATTTCAATTTACGTACATACTCGTATATATATGTCGATGATATGAATAGTTGAGTGACCAGTGTGTACATTCTCAGAATAACCCAGTGACGGCAATGCGTATGACTTGGAAAATGCCTAAATCGACAAAAAAATCACATTACACAATTAGCTCAGTCTTAAAATTAGATTACCGGATGCTGTGACTCGTTAGGTAAGGACGAAAAATGAAAACTGTCTTGATAAATATGTCTGCTTAAATTTAAATTAATGAGTATGTGTAAATGCATAGAGAGGGAGAGCTTCTAACTTTGAAATTGTAATAAGTTGCTTAAAAAGTTACGTCTATTCTATAAACATAGATAATATTACTAAATTATATGTGGTATAATGATATTTAAGCGACCAAAACCCCAAACCAAATCACCAAGGCGTAGGATTTGCGATCAAATAGTTGCAGATTGGGTACTATTTGATAGCAAGTCTTCTGACATGTACCTACTTTCAACACAAGCATTATCTTCGAAAAATACTAGAACTATAAATACATAACTGAATTTAAACAATACTCGTATAATAGGAGGCCAGAATCAACAAATTCTGTCTCGAGCTAGCCATTTGTGTAAAGTCTAATGTCACGTACCTATGCTTAAGTTTATGATTTTGCGCTTTCGCACCTATCTACAGTAGTAGGCTTTTAATTAAAACGCCTGCGATATCTGCTATTACCATACACACCAGATCTCAAGATTTAAGTTTGGGAAGAACGAACTTATTGTTCGTCAGACTGAGTTTACAACTGATGTATAGTGAATCTCGGCAAGTGATATATTTCGTTGATAATATGTGGTTTTGAAATATCTGTCAGAAGGTATCACTTAGTATTTATGTAGTAAAAATGTTAAACCTTTACTTTGATTTTAGTTATAAAAACTGTGAATACATACTAATGTATGTTTAGGTTAAATAACAAGACATTGCCGTTAGCGTTACTACTTGCGCCCACTTTAACTAAGATCGACCATTAACATAGTTCCTCGGCTTCCTCGGAGTAGAGTGCCTTGGAAACATTACATCGTGAAAATATGCTGCAAACCTTTATGAAAAATTAAATCAATGTTTGACAAATTGAAGGAGCAACACGGGAGAGAAGGATAACTTAAGTTATCAATTATAAAGGAGCACAATTGAAAACCCGATAGTAGGTTATATTATAGAATTAGCTCCCATTAAACCAATCTGTGGCACAAATTGTGTGCCATTGCTGGACCGAAACAACCTCTAAACCTTTAAGAAATGAGTGAATGAGTGACCTACTCCCACCTTAAGTGCCGTAAGCCAGCCGTGAAGGTCGGCTACGTGTTTGTGACTCCTCAGTTTCAAGCAACCATGGGCGGCGGTAGTCACTTTCCATCAGATTTTAAAAAGCATATCCATAATACCTACTAAACTATAAGTCGCTATCTTTTCACCTTTTCTTGTTGGACTCGTAATGAACATTATTTTAACGGAGATCTCTTGTACTTAGAAATGTTTCATATAAATAGCCTGATAACTTATTGCACAGCACCTTTGCGACATACGGAGTTCAATATTAATTTAAACACTATTGTGCCTAAATGTAAATTGTTAACTTTGGCAGGTGATTGTGGCAGCTGGTGAATACACAACTGGAAGCGCTTGGCTTTCGGAGGAGAAACTTCTGGAACAAGCTCGCGATATGTGGAAAAGACTTAGCGACGAACAAAAAGGTGCATATGGTGAAGATTACTTCGAAGAAGCTCTGAGAAGCCTCGAAAAATATACCAAAAGTGCGGTATGTATTAACAATCTTCTGAATTCTCGTCACACTCGTATATACATACTCGTATAACGGACTTAGATTATGCTATGTTACTATATCTTGATCCTTAAGAAATCTCCAAGGGGTTTTTTTTTGAGTTAGTTAACTACTGTTGAAATCCAATTGACAATATTAACTAATTAAATTATTTAAAACAACAAGCCAAGTTTTAATGAAACAAGCAACCTATTTATAAAATAATAGCTGCGCTTTCCTGAACCGTTATTTATTGGTTCCGTGTAATTCTAAGTTCCACCAAACAAAATGTTAAAGCCCTTAAAATTTCACACACAGCTTTCTACAGAAAAAATATACAAATCATTATATAACGAAGATTCAATGTATATATAACTAAACCGCCGTAGTAAAAGTGATACAAAAGTAGCTAAGTAAAGACGTGACTACGCCTAATTTGTGCTCCTTTGTTGCTAGTCTTATATCTTAAAAGTATACGACAATATATGTATTTCGTCGTTTCAATACTTTACGCTTAATTTAACTTAGGTATGTACACGTAATATATTCTATTAGACGATGAGTTTTTGTCGATAGGTTTCGAATATATCAATACATGTTAAATACTGATATAGGTTTTATTTATAATTATTTTATTTCAGATCAAAACATGTAAGAAATAATCTATGTAACATTGCAAAAATGTATAAAATCTTTTCTGAGTCCGTACGTAGTTTGGTTCGATCGCCGGCACGAGTTGTTTCGTCTAAGCTTTTATTGATATTGTTTGAGATAATAATAATAGTAATAACTTGTCACGTTTCAAACACGGCTCTCTGGTCCTACACTAGACAAACCTATGGTAACCAGACTGCTGATAAGATATACTTATATATTTTTAAATACATACTTATTATAGATATTTTTTTATTTATTTATACATCTTTATTATACACCTGCTGACGACCGTACAGGTAGCTATGAAACCAGTCAATTACAGATGGAAATATGTTAAAAGAGCGCAATATTCTTAGCAAGACATCAATTTCAACGGTGTTGAAAGCGTTACTGAAATCAAGGAGAGCAAGGACCGTCAACTCTCCTTCCTCCATGTTGGACCTGATATCCTCCATAATATGATTGAGAGCTTTGGTAGTACTGTGGCCATGACCACAACCCGTTTGGAAAAGATTTAGGAGACAATTTTCAGAAAGAAAAGAGCTTAGCTGTGTGTGGATAAGACGTTCAAGTACTTTAGATAAAAAGGGAAGAATGGATATTAGACTATAGTCTGAGAGCGGAGGAGATTTTTTAGGGAGAGGAGTGATTTGAGCCATTTTTCACGCTGATGAAAAAATACTATAGGATACGGAATAATTAAGAATATGGCACAGGTAAGATTTCATCTAGGACAGGAAGTACCATATTACGGCTGATGTTGTCTGTTCCTACTGCGTTAGAAGTTATAGATACTACGCTCTTCTTGACTTCACAAGCAGAGAATGGACTGAAAACAAACGAAGGACAGTTAGGAGTTGGCAGAGATGAAAGATAGTTTAGCGTAGTAGTTTTAGTAGTTCTCCAAAATTAACGGATGCAGAAAAATATGTATTTAAGGAATTGATTTCAACATTTTTTGAGCGTGATTTGCCGACCCCCGATGTCTTGAGAAATTTCCAGACTTTAACTGGTTCACCGTTTTCAATAGATTTATGAATGTTGGGCGGCGTTGAGCATTCCTACACACCTTATCGCAGTGATTTCTAATATGGAAAAAAATATCTCAGTTTGAGGTACTAGAGTGACGTTCTTTCTCTGTAATTAAGTCAACCAAGGGGCGGGCAGATGCCTTACCTTAATTAAACGAATTGATGCATGTTTGTCATATAAGGCAATTACTCTTTTGAAAAATAGGATTTGAATAACTTTTTCATCAATGCATTGCGTGTTCAACAGCATACTCCAATCAATGCCGTCGGCATCTCTGCAACGATCATCGAGATTCACACCACGAAAATTGCGTTTAGGAGTACGAATTTGATAGGACAGACAGATGAGGTCGTGATAGGAGAAGGAATCAGCAGAGCACTGACCATGTTCAGCCACATGCTCTGCTGAAGAGACAGTAATGAGATCAAGGAGAGAAGAGTTGCGGTTTGCCATATTATGTGTGGGACTCAGTGATAGCATAAAAAGACTGTTAGAATCCATGACAGATCGAAAAAAGCAAAGCATTCTTAAGCAAACATGTGTTAAAGTCACCCATGACTAGGTTATGATTGTACGGAGGTGTTAAATTCTCTAAGATTATTTCAAGTAAACAGAAATAATCTACTCGCAAGGAGGGACTATAATAGATACCGAGAAGTATTTTTGAGTGTTGAAGTACGACTTCTATGAAAATATGGTCGCCAGCATTTGCAGGAGGTGGTTGAGATGACATACTCGTACTAACAACGGAGAAGGGAATGAGAGTACGGATATATATGGCAACACCACCACCGCGACCACACACACGATCATTCCGTCCCAACTGAAAGCCGGGTAACGAGTATGTTGTGGTAGATAAGCATGGCTTTAGCCAAGATTCCGATACGAGGATAGCTTATATGTTCGTACAGTTTAAGCTAGTTAGCATATCACTGAAATGTGCCGGAATGCTTTGGATATTTATATGAACGACATTGAAGCTCCTGGGTACATCAGAGAACTGAGCCGAGATTGTATCCGCAAGCGAAGGAATACTTATGAAACTGGTGTCACTACTAGATACCGAAAAACAATCTTCAGTATAACTGTTCCCGTTAGATGAAGTCATTGGTGCAGCTTGCAAAAGTAAATATATCTCTTGTTTAAATGTATAAATGAAGAATATATATATGTATATATATAATTGCAACGTAAATTTATTATAAATATGACATAACAAATATAAAAAATACAGTATAATACATTTAAAAGTCTACTTTAACTCCTCCAATCATTTATCCGCCTGCCGGTTGTATGTCAAAAAAGTACATGTAAAATAAAGAAAAATTACAAATTAAATTACACCTAGTCACAGAACAAATGATGGTGCTGATCACACAATTATTTATCCTGGGTGGGAATCGAACCCACGATCTCTGGCTTAATAGTCAGAGTCACTAACTACTAGACCAACAGTCCAGTTGGAGTGAAGCTAAGTGTTAAAATTAAACTTGAACTTAATGCTGCGATCTAGTACGTGTCTTTCTTATAGATCACCCGCCTGTTAGGGTTCACCCTAAACCAATAACCAGCAAAACTAGTTTGTAACCGGACGTACAGAACAAGAATCAATACTATTTTTTTTTAAGTTGGACGGGGTTCTAACTATACTAACAAAGAGCACTAAAAACCCAGCAGCAATTGCGGTTGATTTGCTGTTTTTTTACGAAAAGTTCCGTTGTCTGTCTTCGAAACTCATCATCAGATGTATATGAAATTAAAATAGGACGGGATGAACCCTCTTCGAACAAAAAAATAATTCTGAAAATCCGTTCATATATGACGGAGTTATGCCCGAACATACATAAAAAAAAACATCCGAATTGATAACTTCCTTCTTTTTGAAGTCGGTTAAAAATGAACTCATCAAGATTTTTTTAAAGTTATTTAATTAAAATTGCAAAACAATCAATTTCAATAAAATTCTAATGCTGTAACATAGGTTAAATTGTGTGACCGGACTTGCTACGAGTGTAATAGGACAGTAAGCGTTTAAGTAATTCCTCGAGATATTTTGATATTGTCAAGTCATACTCGTAAAATAAAGTAAGACTACAGTTAATATTATCATGGCAACTTTAATTTCAATTTTGTGAAATTTAAATTTTGATTATTAGTATTTTTCCATTTCATAAAAAGTTTAATTTTCTTCTGTACGTAACTATCATCAGCCTTTAACTATTATATTATCTATCGTGGGCGTAAAATGAAAAACTTGAATAATTACGCTTGTTTTAACAATTTCAAAAGCCAACATTTTAATAGCCAAAACAACATCCATTAAAAGCTACCTCTTGGGTAAGGTCAGCAAGTATATTTGAAACAAAAATTTTATATTTATAAGGTGCTTTAGGAAGTATAATTAAAGTTCTATTTCAGACTATACAAAGGACACGTTAAAAAGTATATTTAAAACAGTGATCCTGTTAACATTAACATTTTTTAAATTAGCACAAACCATCAAGAGTATTTATAGACAACTTTTCCATGATACGAAACGTCACTAACGAAGTTATTTTCATATTTAAGAAGTGATTCCGTTACTCATTTAGATGGCTTTTAATATATACAACACCGTAACTGTGATTTGCATGTCTATTAGAAGTGCGATGATGTTATATGAACCTTCTAAATTTAATAGTAATTCTCTTCTAATAGGATTATTCATTAAAGTCATTTATCAATGGTTTTATATTATGTATAGTTTTGTAGACACTTACGGTACGGCTGGTCCACAAGTTGAAAGCCGCTCAACGTGCTATGGAAAGAGCGGCGTTTCTCTAAGGGATCGCATCAGGAATGAGGTGATTCGGCAGAGAACCAAGGTGACCGACATAGCCTACCGGATTAGCAAGCTGAAGTGGCAGTGGGCTGGCCATATTAGCCGCAGAACCGACAACCGTTGGGAAAACGAGTTTTTGAGTGGAGACCGCGTCTCGGCAAACTTAGTATAGAACGCCCACAGGCCAGGTGGAGTGACAATTTGCGCAAGATGGCTGGCAGGAGCTGGATGCGAGAAGCCCAGAATCGATCTAAATGGCGTGCAATGAGAGAGGCCTATGTCCAGCAGTGGACTGCGATAGGCTGATGATGATGATAGTTTTGTGCCTTCCTCTATATTCTTCTCGTCGAATAACCCAATCATTGGATTTTTACCTGACATTTACCTGTCATTTTTACAGCAGTTAGTGTTTTAGAAATTAGTCTATGCCTTGGTTGTTAAAGTACTCATTTTGTGTTACTTGTTTCCGCTATAAATAACACAGCATAAATTTATTTATTGTCTTACACACGATTGGTTTAAAATGTTATGTATACCTATGAATTTTAAGTCATACAATTTATTCAAACTACGTTCTCTGGCTTTTATTAGTAAGGCAGTGATTACTGTATTTCTTATCATGAAAAATATCATCATGTTCAGCAGATGTTCTTCCACGCAGTCAAATAGTCACGCTCGTAAGACACGATGTTAGAATATTATCTACATTAATATTCCTTTCAATTTTTTTATCGGTACATTTAATAACTAGGTATACTATTTAAGTTGAAAACCTTATACATAGCTCGACGAAAGAGACAGTTGAAACCAATGCTTAGTTAAGACTCGCCGTGAGGAGCCACATCTTTATTTCCATAAGATTTTAGAAGAAATTATATAATATAATAAAATACATAATTTAAAACTATATAAAATTAAACAATAAAGTCTCAGAGAATCTGGTAGTCTCTGAGACTTTATTGTTTAATTTTATATAGTTTTAAATTATGTATTTTTTTTCATCGTTGTTAGCTACTATTGACCTTGGAGGATTAAAGATTTTTAATCCTCCCTTATCTCACTACAGTGCGTCGTGTAGTGTATCGCAATGTAATTCCATTAGAAAAATAATACGGTAGAGATAACTAACACGTTGTATTATTTCCACTAGGACGCCGACCTTACTGCTGTTACACGTGCGCTGAGTGATGGAGTGACACGTACGTTCCCGCTCGCCCGCTACACCCCCGTGTCTCCGAGGGAGAAACTCAAGTCCCTGCTGGCTGAACACATGCCGCGCTCTCTCTACGAAGGCCTCTACACTGATTAAATTAATAATGTGCTCAACATATCACCCAAGGAATACCTTGCCTAACTCGTCATTAATCTTTTATCCGATGACTAGAATATCGCTTAATTGATCAAACATGTGTTGAGTTATAAATAAAAACCCAATCTGAAAGGATGGATTGGTTTAGTCTATTTTAGGGTTGATACTTTAGGTGTTGTTAAAATTAATGAAAAAGAGTAATATGATAACGAGTTAACTGTAAAAAATATTCTTGAAATTACCTCCCTTTGCGAAGTTTTTATAAAAAAATTATAAAAACGCAACTAAAACAGATTTCAACATCAAATCACAAATCTAATATCCAAAAGCACCGCATGTGATTTTGTCGTACTAAAGACGGTGTACCTTGAGCTTCAAAAATAGAACTAATTCACATTAAACTAACATCATAAATAGAACCAATATTGAGTGTTAAGTTTCCAAAGTAGACAGCATCTGTCAAAACTTAGCCCATCACTTTTAACATAAGATATTACGAAAGATTTAAGAGTAGAGTTATGACATCGATATTTTAATAGCATGAGTAGAAAAGTCATTTCACTTTACGTTTACGTTACACTTTGAGTTTTTTTAACTAAAAATGTAGGTGTTTTCCGAAGCCATTTTCACAACATGAAAATTAACGACAATTTAGTGTTCGGAGGACAGTTAAAACCAATAGACAGTATTTGCCATTTATTCGACATATATTTTATTTTGCTGATCGTACCTATCATGAAAATGCGATTTAGTTAAGCCTTGTTTTCTAACGACTGAATTGTTCTACAAAGGAATAGATACTTATATTCACGGTGGGTGGATATTTTAACTAAATAGTCTTATCACATTTCAGTAAGTAAACACAAAGATTAAAAGGTAAGCTTTTGTTCTAAATGAATAAACATGATAAGATTACCACAAAGTGTAAATAAGACATTATTAGCAAATGTACAAAATCCATATGAGATCTACCATTTAGAGACATCATGAAACGATTAATTCTTTCGAAATTTGATATAAAAACCATTCAATATATAACTGACTTTAATTTATAAGCGATGATCTAGTTTATTGCATACTAATTTAAATATTCATTGTAAAACTGTGCAAACAGTTAGGCACTAGATAATTACGATTTCTAATTTTAACTGGGTCAAGTTTAAATACAAGAGTGTTTTGACTTTAATTTGAGACCCCAACATTTCAAAAATTGATTTTGTATACTTCTAATAACAACGACACAGGAGTTTCTGTATCGATTCATATACCACTCAATTATTATATAAATACGGTAACATAATAAATTAGTTGTTCTGTGTGAAGTAAGTGTTTAGGTTTAAACTCAATTTAGAGAGAATCGTAACAATTTAAACATTAAAACTGTATCAATATATTAAAAATATTTATTATAATTAAAAATATTTTACAGTCCTGTATTTTACACAAATGTGACTTCGAAAAAAATGTTAGATAAAGTCGCACTGTCAACGTATTTGGCCATACAAAATAACAACCTTCTCGGGTTCATTTTGACACGAGAAACATTACGTTCTGCTACTGCTCTCGAATGCCTCTCTCTTGTTACACTTAATATTGAGCTACTCGTAATCTGTAAAAGAGAAAAACGTTAAAAATATAGCAAGTGTCTCGCATATGTATTTGTTGCTAGGAGCTACATAATTAATCATTCTACGAGATTGCCAATGTATTTTTAAAACTCGATGAATAGAAAAGTAACTACATATATATCTTAGTGCTGTGGTCAGCTTGGCCTGATTATTTGTTGGCGCTCTATCAAATCTATTAATCGCTCATGTTGGCGGCCCGTTCAAGAATTAAATGTGTTATTCAGACTAAAAACTCGTGTACGCATATAAGCATGTAATCTTGAATGGGAGGTTTCTAAACCTTATTTTTTAATTAACTTTTTTACTAGTCATGTGTATTTATAAGTGTAGACAGTTTGTAAGATACTTAATACGTCATTTATAATTGTATTCGTGTTCTGAGTCACCGATATCAGCTTCAAAACTTATAACCCCTTAGTGTTTGGCTGTAGTTACACATTAAGTATTTCAAACCATCATTTATATATATAGATATATTAAAAATTGCTTTAGATGCATGTTTTTGTATTTTGTTAAAAATGCAGCCAGTCTTTAATCATAGAAGAACCCAGTAAGTAAACTCTTATAAATACTTTCACCAACCACTAGCTGCAATTTTGAAGTGCATTTAAGTGCCACGTATAGAGACGTTAATCAGTTATTATTTAGTTTTATTATAGTTCAATCGTGTGTGAGATAATTTTATAAAATGTATTCTTATTAAAGTGAAAAACAAATGCAAGGTTGTTTTATTTCTAGTAAGAAAACCTTTAGCAATAGCTAACATGAATTACTTTAAAATATCCTATTATTACTATCAAATACTTTAAAATACTTTACCAATACTAGTTACAATACAAACAATAGTTCTAAAATATTTTTCTCCTGTCTTCAATTAAAAATAATACAGTTTATGTTAAATAATAATTACTTCAGACCAAATTACCAGAAAGGGTTCATGCCCGGAATATCTGGATGTCTGGAACATAACTTATTATATTAGTCAAGCCGATCGAGCCGATTGGAGATGTTTGGGCTATCGACGATTCGAGTCGGTCTTCGTTGGATACGGTCCAGAATTAGAAGCTGGTACTGAGGTGCCCCTGCAAAGAGATGAGAACAGTATTCCATATGCGGCCACATTTGCGCCTTATAGAGCTGAAGGCGGTGGGCTGGAGTGAAATACTGCCTCGATCTGTTCAGCACACCGAGCTTCTTCGAGGCCAACGAAGCAACTTCGCTCGATATGTCGATACCTAGGATTCCGATACTGGCTGAGGCATTTAGGGAGGTGCTCTCAAACCGAGGTGATACATGGTATCTTCTTTGCGGTGAACGCACAGACCTGTGTCTTTTTTGGGTTGAACTGTACTAGATTTAGTCGGCCCCAATCTGAAACCTCCGCTAAGGAAGTTTCAATTTCAGACACAAGTTTGTTTCGACTCTCGATGACGGTTTCCCGAGAAATATAATTATAAATAAAGTAATATAATTATAAAAAAAATATAATATAATTTTAACTCTTCCTTCCTTTAACTCCAAATTTAAACTTTCAATTAACTCTCCCCAATCAAAGCAACCTAGTAAGGTGGGGAAAAGTTACAGGAAAGGCTTGTACGATGTGCAGTGCGGAAATAGGTACAACCAGGCACTTACTAACAGGTTGTAAGGCGCTATTAGACTGGGGTCATTATTCACTTCGCCATGATAGGGTATCACAAATCATACACGAAGCTATAAGTTTATCATTGTCGAGAGCGAACAAAAGGAATAACAAAAAACATAAGAACTAACATCAAGTTAAAGGAAAGCTCAACAAAAAATACTTCACAAAAGCCGTACTCAATTATAAATACTGCCAGTGACTGGACATTATTAGTGGACATGGACACGTACGAAAATCATTACAGAATACCGGAGGATATCTGTGCCTCGGCGTTCAGACTAGACATATTTTTCTATGCAATGTCAATTATGCGTATAGCACTAGTAAAACTCACTGTGCACAAATTATCTATAACCTGCTTAAAGACCTTGGATTACCAAGAACTTCAGTAAGCTTAAGGGCATAAGAAAAGTCTTGAATGGTATTGCTAGGCTCGTATCAAATATAGTTAGGTAGAGGGGGTAACACAGCAGACAGATGAGGTAAGCGCTGACGCATTGCAAGAAGTACTCCCTAAACCTATTTCTGGGTCGCCATTCCCAGACGCTGTCGAAGTCGAATGTGTTGCCCCATCTATCACGCGATGGACCCGGCACTGGCACGGTGGATCCATGTAACGCTAAGGTCTTAATATTTTAAAATTGAACACAAACTACTATAAACACTACAAGAACTGTAATTTCTTGGGACCTAAAAACTTGACCATTATAATAGTAATTTGTTTTCTCAAGCGAGCTTGTGTACTTATCAAAGAACGTGTTTATATAGATTATATGTTTATTGTATGCTGTAGGCAATTATGCCTATCTTACACGTTAAGCATTTACAGTGCCCGACATCAACTTCAGCCCAGGCTCCAGGCCAGGTATGATACCCGTTCCTCCACAAAGTGTTTGGGAGCTATAAAAGTCGAGAAATAAGCCAACAGTGTAGGTCATTGCTGGCTTATTGGTCTCCTTAACCTTAACCATAGTTAACTTTTCAGAGGAAATGTGGCATATTGCCTTAATTTATTATGTATAACTGAATTTTATATCTATCACTAGCATTTACGGATAATTATGACGCACGGAATTAGGTCAGTATAAAAGATATTGCATGATAGTTTTAGCAGTCTTTTAATTATACTACAAGATGGAAACAAGTAAATATGTACATACCTATTTTTACAAATACACCGGGTTTCTCTGCTAAACAAACAACATTTCAATACATCCCCGTAGCTAAGCAAATATTCATCTAACACTTAGAGGAAGGATATCACAATGCGTATTAGTAGTATTTTATAATGTATTGATGATTCTAAAACGAATTACATGTTAACCAAAGAAAATTAAATTCTGCATACATTCTTGGCTCATTAACAAACAGACTTTAAGGGATGTAATATCATTATATCGGGAGTTAGGCTGTGCCTGGTAAAATTATTTCTATTTACAGTAAAAATAATAAGTTGGCCACAGAAAACGATTTTAAAAGGATTCGAGATTTTTAAATCTCTTAGCAAATACTTAACGTCAAAGTGTAGATTAAATGTAAAAGGTAAAGCCTTTAATCTACACTTCATAATTGCTCACCATTTAAGATGGTGGATTTAATTAAAGGAAAAAAGATAAATTACTAGGTGTATTTACTTTTGAACTTTAATTTATGACAGAATTAATTACTTTTGTGAATCAATTCTGAAAAGATTCGGTTATAATCTGTCCGGTCGCTTACATTATTTTTGTTTAATCATTTCTGTCTAATTCTATATAATATATGAACATGTTTATCATAAACTAATGAAGCAAAATACCTCAAAATGTCAAACAATATAACATGAGATTTATAATGAAAATAACTTGAGACACTTGACACGTGCCCGTCTCCCATAGTGTGGCACTAGAAATAACTTGTACTGTGGTAACCTGAACCAAACATAAATAAATATTACCTCTTCTATAAAAGGTAGATTATTTACATAGACATAATAAAATATATAATGTAATGGTGCACGAATAACAAGAATAGTAATTATAATATCAATGTGACTGTAAAAAAGCGTCTGGTGCTTTGTACCACATTTGTAAAGTTTAAATTTAATCAGAAGTTATGAAATGTTTTACATTCCTTTAATGTTTTTGAGAGACCTATCCAATTATAGCTTTCTAGTACTAACAGCTTCTAAGCTAACCTATGACAGGACGGATACACCGAAACTATAGGTGTTTATAAAAAATATATTTCAAAAGTTCAAAAATAAAAACAAAATTGAAAAAACACAATTTGAACAAACAAACAAAATTAAATCGCTGAAACAACCTGTATAGTGTAGTGAAATAATATAAATGTATACACAATGTTATATTATTCATCACTGACGCGCGGTCGATGTGACCATTGCGCACTGCGTACACATTTTTATATACTACTCTCACTTTATTATTATGATGCTTTTTGTATTGGTGCTTTTGTTCTAAGTGTATTTGCATTTTGTGATATTTTGTGACATTTATTGTAAAGTTACTTAAAATATGTATTTAAAGTTTGATCTAAACTGAGGGAAAAAGGTTTCGTTTTCAACGTCTTACAATTTTTAACGAACCACTTACTGGAACCAAGTGCATCTACAAGATGGGCTAAACTTGCCGCCAAAGTAACATCGTAACACGGAATATGGTGTTTACCAAGCTACGTACAAGCAACTACGGCAACATCGGCCAACTTATGGCTTCGCCGTCCCTGCCTGTTGACCCAGTTTGCTGTAATTTAATCAAAATATGCTTTCAAGGTGGCTTCTAAAGAAATTTGAAAAAATCCTATTGCCTATTTTTTTATAGAACTCATTAGACTGTATTATTTGTACTTTTACTTTTTGTTCTATAGAATCCAAGCCTTAAAATAGAGAATATTTAAAAAAAAAAGGATTGGTTTTTTATTCCCAAAAAAGGTATATAAGTATTCCATTAGTCGGTCTAGTTGGCGTTGTGTGTTAGATGTCCCAAAATATAATTTAAGAGTGATTGATTTTATCATTTACTACAGATTTATGTAAAATTTGGTATTATTGTAAAGAAACCTTATTTTTAAGATGCTTTTATTAGCTTGGTATGTATGTAACGCAATCTTCGAACGTGATTATGTAAATTGAAGCTTTACACACTTATCAAGGACCGATGACAATGCAATAATTTAAAAAAAATGTCACATTATCTTGATCAGGACCTTCAGGATTAAAGGCTTTTTCAATACCTAAAAATACGGCATATGTGATAAACTTATTTGTTAGTTTTTTAATCTTAACAAGATAATAATCATCATTAATGACTAAAAAAGTTAAAAAATTAATTATAACTTAAACTAATTTATAGTTTAAAAATTTAAAGAAACTCTTTTGTAACTAGTCGAACTGAAAAGTACAAAATAACTATGATTTTATCGTAAAACTGCGTGGGAGGATCTCAATTGTTGTAAAAATATTTTATTGACAGATTTATTTTATTGATAGAAGTAAAGTTATTATATTATAAAATATCTTGAAAAGCAAGCCCACGCTTTAAATTCAATTTAATTTGATGTTTTGAAGTGGGTCAAAATCTCCTTTGAAGATTCATATATATACATACCAAGGCAATAAAAGCTTGATAAAAACTACGCTTTTGTGACGAACTAAAAAGTAGGAAATATTTTTTTATAAGTTCTAAAACAAAAATCATTTTATCGTAAAGAATTTGTAGATAGAGATTGTAATTCTATCTACAAAGAATTTCTATCCACAAATTCGTTGTTTAAACAGAACTTTAAATTGTATTACCGACGCAAATACTGTACCGAGTTTCTCCTTATAATCCACGTCTATATGACTTTAGTTTACAGACATACAAGAACGTATATAACATATAACTTAGACTAAAAACGTACGTGTACGCATATAAGCAGTCATCTTGAATGGCCATTTCCTAAGCCTCATTTATAATTTAAGTTTTTACTAGTCGTGAATTACTCGTGTAAGTAGTAAGTACCTACGTAAGATATACAAACATTAATTTTCCTTTATAAAAATAGATTTTGATTGTAATAAATAATTGAAATCATACCTACTTGTAGCTGTTTAAAAATAGAAATACAACAATATCTATGACACCATATTTTTTTAAATAATTAATTTGTACACAAACAACAAGATTAAATTAAAATGCTTTTTATTTTAATGTAGGATTTTCCATATCCGGATATAACATCTCAGTATTCTCTTAGAAATAGTTTCTATACTACGATCGCATTTAAAAAATATGGTGTATATAAATATATATAAACTATAAAATGCGACGTGTAACCATGGAACGCCACGTAGAAATAGTTTAAATTAATCATCGACAGTAGCAGCCTATTTACTCAAACACTCCGTGCCGTAATTCAGTCCTGTCATAATGACGGTTTTCGTGGCAGTTCATCAAAAACCGCAGTTTGATTGATTTATTTGTGGCTTATGATACACTGCTAATTAGATCTCAGTGTCGTATAATTCAATTATCATGCGTGGTTATTATTGCGGTGGTGGTGCTGAATAGAAAAATACCTCGAAACGATATTAAGTAACATTAATTCGAACTTTATTATTTCAATGATTTCTTTTTTTATTTAAAGAAACTACAAAAAAGAGGAACCTTACGGTATTCGCACATGGTGTGTATATCTGATAAATCATCAGCCATGTGACGGCCAATCCTATAATATACTAAATAGTATGATGTTTCATCATCATCATCATCAAGCTTTTAATAGTCCACTACTGGACATTAACCGCTCCTTAGAAAGGAGGTGTATTCCTATTATACCACGCTGGCCAGACAGGTCTTCTCTTGGCAGTGATGTTGTCCTGCGTAGTTCGTGTTCTCTTAGACGCCTCTTACGACACCCACAGGATAAATATATGTTGGGACACTC
This sequence comes from Arctia plantaginis, assembly GCA_902825455.1. NCBI lineage: Eukaryota > Metazoa > Arthropoda > Insecta > Lepidoptera > Erebidae > Arctia > Arctia plantaginis. The sequence goes on from CADEBD010000422.1 coordinate 11,960,235, forward strand.
CGTATTCTTAATCTGTCACCACAAGGATGTTGTTTATTGTTGTTCTTTAGACTAGTAAAGTAAAAATATTTTTTAAATTTTAATGTGAAAATACAATAACTATTTTATAACAGAAAAGTAATAAACAGTGAATACATTTTTCACTTTATACACAAATGTGACAGCAGCAAAACGACCAAACCACATATTTTGACTAAGGTACAGTTTGTGAAATAAGGGTTTGCAGAGTTAGGGCGTGTAGTATAGAAGTGTGGCTCTACATAAGATCTGATAACCTTTTGGCGATCTCATCTTAGCAAAATTTTACATAAAAATGTTTTTGGTGGATTTCACTTCTTTTTGTAATTTGCTTATGACAATATAAATATGTATTTTATTATTTAGAAGTCAACACGTAATTTTCAGACCTCAAATTTCAAAATATGTTGAAGTCTCATACAAACTTCCATCCCCTAGTTTAAGGGGTTGGAGGTTAAGTTCCAAGTTTTAGATTGTTTGTGTACTAATACCAGCTTACGTACCAAATTTCCAGCTTTCTAGGACATCAGGAAGTAATCTAAGATGTTTAATCATCAGTGAGTGACAATGGTATTCCCGATCATACAGTTACATCATGTTGCTTAAAATAGATCTCACAGACAAGCTCAACTTGCAAAATAAAAATGGGATTAGCAATTTTAATTTACTAATTTGTTTCGTATCATTTTTGATGCAAGCTTCTGCGGTGTGCTAGAACAAATTGTGCCACTTTGCTGCCAGCTTTATGCGCCCGTGGAAATCTATGAGGTCAGATGTTCGACCTCGACCTGAATAAAAAGCTACAAAGGTCACATGAGCTGCTGCCAAAGTGAAGTGCATACAAAAGGTACCTCGTAGCATCAATAGCTTTACATAAAATTTGAATAGAGTATTGTTATATTAATAGTGTGTATTCTGACACAAAATTTATTGATGCTAGTTCAATAAAGGCACTGGCACTGGCAATATTGTCTAGTTCTGAGATACTGGTCTCAGAACTAGAAACTAATCGCGCCTCCTGCTCGATGTGACCACACAGTACTTTAAAAAAAATGTAAATATTAAAAAAAAAACACAATACAACATGTATTAGTCTAAAATATTTACATACGTATATAAGACCCTTAACGCTTACATATTTTAAGCTTACCAGACATTGACCAAGTTTATGTGTTTGTAAAATACATAAGAGGAACAAATAGAAGGAGGAATTCATGTGTGGCGTATAAACTTTGTGTGTGGGTGACTCAATTTCCAATATATCGAATATAATTTTATTGAGCATGCAATCGGTACGGTTCTGATTTAATTGAAGCAATGGATTTGATGCTTATGATACTGTTCTATTTGATAAGATAATATTTTTATGACAGACGTTGATGTGGTAAAAAAGATGAGGGTACCAAGCTTTGCGCGTGGGCATTATGGTCTGTTATTTCTTTATGAATATCTACGATTTAACTGTATTTACAAAACGGGCCCTTAGGTAAACCAACTAATCTATGATTTCTGTATAACTAAGAACATGTATGCTAGAATTTTAGACTAGAAATATTCTGGTAATTGACGATACGAGTCACTCTCCGTTGAATGCGGTTCAGTGGGAGAAAACAGTACCGAGGTGCCCCTTCAAAGGGATAAAAAGATAAAACCAGTACCTATTCTATATGCCATTGAACTTGAGCCCCATTAAACTACTGCAGGCGATGAGTCGGAGTGAAATACGGTCTCGATCTATTCAGCACATCAAGTTTTTTCGAGGACAATTTGGCCTTACCCTCCAAGTGACCGCGAAACTGATCTTGACCCAATATGTCTAAGCTAAGGTTTCCAATACTGTCTGAACAGTCAGCATTCGTATCTATATCTGCCGCCAGAAATAGAAGCACTGTGATACATCAAACGGTATCTATTGGCGGTGAACGTGCATACCCGTGCCTTCGTAGGGTTAAAGTGGACCAAATTAAATCTATGACATCTTCAAAAATAGTACAGTAATAAGCAGTACCCAAATCAAAACCGACCCTTATTATACTTTGGCGAACAAAGGTTAACAAAATAATGAATAAGTACATTATTCACATGAAACAGTTAAAAATAGTAATTTTCATCAAAAACCTAATTATTATTCAAATTTTAGATCCCATGTGAATGGCAAAGTTTCCACAGGCAAATTACGTCACCCAGAGTGTAAGTGTGATGTTCTTCTGATGCAGGTATCGTGTCGACGAGACTTTATATTACACCGCCGAGACCGCCCACCTCCCTCCGCATGCCCAAGCTATACATTGTCACTGAAAAATATGACCCATAGAAGTTTAAGCTCGACTGAATAAAATGTATTCGCGTACATTTTACTAGAACAACTTTGGCGTTAGCACCATGTTATGTAGTTTGAGTTTTATACTTTCTCTGAAATATTTTTAACTTACAAACGTCAGGGGCGTGCGCTCCTTGTAGGCAGAAATGCAGTGCTTTACTTGCTATTCACAGACATTTTAATAAAACGTTGGTACAAAACAAAATATAATAACTTAAAAACGCGTACTATTTACAAATAGCATAGCACCACACAAACATTGTTTGCCAGGTGTTTACCGAAAAGCAAGCGCAAAGCAACTCATGCCGTCGCCTCGCGCAGGACATTTGTTCGCATGTGTGTAGTAATTTTGGTGTCCGTGCACAGTTCGCATACGCACACACCCATTTATTTTATATGCCCGACTACAGCCGCAGGATGGCCTTCGGCTGTCGGCTCCCGCGCTAATCGTTGTCGTCAGTATTCGGGTGTAATCGGCAGTGTTCGTTGCCTATAAATCCACCCAATTATAATAGTCAGAAATATAATGAATCATGTATGCGGATTATGAATTTTGAATATGGTAAGGTTTTATTTGTTTAATTAGCAGATATGTTTCTTGTTCGCGGGGGCCATATTGATTTTTTCATGTGATAAGCATTGTTTACTATTTTCTTTCCGCCAGTATAATTATAGTTTTATTTGAAAGTGTGTACATTTAACAGTTTATTACTGAGTTCCGTTGATTTTTTAAAAATGTTATTTGATTGTGAGGTATGTGTGGAAAATTTGTGTATAATTTAAATTAAAAATAACAAGTTCTCACAATTGTCATTCAGTGAAAAGATTAAAATTGTGTCTAAAGGTCTGTAACTATCACTCACTTGGATAAGATATTTGAGGTGGCCGAAATCTTGCGTTTATTTACATTGGGATATAGTAATCTCAAGTAACCTTAACCTTGAATATGTGAATATCAGAAAATTGAAGATGACCAGGTGAGTAGTTATAATATTTTAGCTTATTATTTTACTTATTAGAATTTCCTCCGCCGCGATCTATCGCCGATCTATCGCAGTTTTGTCAGTGTTCCCGTTGAAGATGTACATGAATAGTAGTACATCTAAGAGTTGTTCTGTTGGCATGGTTTCCGACTTAGAGATCCATCGCGTGGCTGTGGCTAAGCTAAAAATCTATAAAAGAAAAAGTTTTTGTGACCGACTACTCTGCCGCATACCTAGTGTCATAATCCTGTGCACGCCGCTGACAAACGTTCAACTAGTTTATAAATAATCACAACCCAAAAATTCCAATGTTTGTTGTAGCCCCTTAAAATAATCAATAAAGAATTATAAAAAAAAAAAAAGATACACTGATTGGCTTCAAAATACGAGTAACAGTTTCATACTGTATTTTCTAATGTTTCACTTTTTGCCTCTATAATAAACTAGCTGACCCGGCGAACTTCGTACCGCCATACTTTTGTTATAAAATTTTCGAAATTCCTAATATACTTGTTATACTACTACTATTTATGAACTATATAGTGGACTAAAAAAATGGCACACTTCCGGTAAATTGAAATAACTTTGATTATCAATAATTCCATATATTGACATTAGACTATCGAATTGTGTGATTGTGTGTGATTGAGTGATTAACCTGGAAAATTAAAAGTACCGGAAATGTCACACGTTGCGTGCTTAATGACAAAAAATGAATCAAAACCTTCTGTTTACAATAAGACCTTGTAATGAATTAAATTTAATAAAAAATAATTCGACCTTAACCTATTACAATACCTTGTAATGTACAATATTTTTCGTTTTTCCTTCTGGAGCGAAAGCAAATAGTTCCGATGGTGTGCCGACTCTCGAGCACGCAAAGTACAAATGCCCATGCGAAAAACACGGCAATTCGAGGTTTATTGAATGATTAACTCATAAATTCCAAATTTATTAAGTCATTGCGAATGCACCATGTTGCAATAGATGTGATATAATATGTGTCACATAGTAAAAACAAATGGATGGACCTCGTTCTTCAATTATATTTGTACCAAATGATGTCATTTGAAACGCACTATTGTAACTTTGAATATTCTGCAAGACATGCTTTGGCAGAGGTTCTTGGCCTGATAGTAATGTAATTTGACCTTTCCATTCGCACAACTATATAGAGATATACTATATATATATATATATATATATAGATTACATCTAAACGCCAAACGTTCATAGCTAATTGTTACGTTTGATCGTCTGTTTTATTGCCTCTCGCTTGAAGTCGATGGTATGAGTTCTTCCGGAGTCATGGTAGATCTCGCTTGAGAAAGTCTCATTATTTTTGCCTCTAAACGCTGCATACTCTCTTCTTCAGTCTCATTGTCTCGAAGATTGTGAACTCGACATAATTTACGTCTACACCGACCAATATTTTGTCCCCGCTCTGGTGGCATTTTTCTATCAAGAACAATAAATAACACGACGGTAAACCACTGAACACACATCAAAACACCATTGTGCTGTTGCTAAAGAAGTGGTAATTGTATATGACGGAGGACCGGTATGTGGGTTGTTTGTAAAAAGAGTGATGTCAGCAAAGCTGACGTCTTTTCTACATTGGCGTGGTTTTATTTTATAAAAGCTGTAGTAAATAACAACAACAGTAAATACAATCAAAGATGTATTCCAAGTTCTTACCAAGAGTTGTACATAGATCAGTTCGGTCCGACGGTAGTAAATAAAGACAACAATAAATACAATTAAATATGTATTCCAAGGTTTTACTAAAGGACGCATTGCTTGTGCACGTTTTTATAAATTGTTAGATTAAGTGTTGTGTTTTCTAGGTGTTTTTGGATGTTCATACAATAAATACATACATACAAAATATTTTCAGAGTTTCTGAGATATTTTCCTTTATGTTTAATTTTATCCAAATAATTTCTTACCGAATACAAAAAGTACTTCTAGATTTCCTACAGTGCATTTAGTTTTAGAAAATCTTATTGCCTTAACGTAATAAGTTATAATAGCAATCATGAAATACATCAGCCTAAGTTCAAAACCAAATTTAAGACGTTTTCTGACAATAATTATTGCTTTTTGGTGAAATATTTAAAATAATTTCACAAATTATCAATCAGTGTCCTCATCCACTTAGTCAAAATTCACTAAAAAAACTTGTTCAAGTAAAGACCGATTAAAGAAAAAAAGGCTCAGGAGAGGAGGAGAGAAAACCCATAGTTTCCTCATAGCAATTCCCCCCTTCTGTAACTTCGTTCTAGATAAAGCTAACACCTCCCGAACTGCCTCAGCCTGCATCGGAATCCTAGGCATCGACATATCGAGCGAAGTCCAGTTTCGGGGTCACTTAGAGATAGAAGAAGCTCGGTGTCCTGAACAGATCGAGGCAGTATTTCACTCCGGCCCACCGCCTTCAACTCTATAAGGCGCAAGTCCGGCCGCATATGGAATACTGTTCTCATCTCTATGCAGGGGCACCTCAGTATCAGCTTCGCCCTCTGGACCGCATCTAACGAAGAGCGACTTGAATCGTCGATAGCCCAAACATCTCCGATCGGCTCGATGCCTTGGCGTTACGGAGAGATGTGGCTTCACTCTGCATTCTCTATCGCATATATCATGGTGAGTGCTCCGAGCAATTGTTCGGACCAATACCAAATTTCCGCCATCGTTCAACACGGCAAAATTTTCATCCTCATTACCTGGATAGTTGGCGCTCCACTACGGGTTATTGTCTGTGGTATTTCCGGACCGATACGACCATCAAACCTTCAAGAAAATAGCGTACTCCTTCCTAAAAGGACAACGCGTTTGTGACTTCTGAGTTGCTGACGTTCATATGCGGCGATATACACTTTCCAGCAGGTGACCCGTCTGCTCGTCTGCCCCCCCTAACAGAAAAACAAACTAAAAGCTTGAGTTCAATCACCTACAGAGAAAATATAATAACTTAATGTATTGCCATAATTTTATTCTATTTGAACCTGTATTTCATAAAACCATTTCAACTATTGGTTCCATAACTTTGTCACTGACTTATCATTTACCGATCATCAAAATTTTAAGGCACACACACTAATTTAAAAAAAAAAAACATTGTTGAACTTATAAAGCAATGAACTTAAACATACCACGATTCCAGCCTCGTTTTCTTGATAGAATACCCTTTTATACATTTTTATTTATTTACGGGTATCTACACAAATAAATAAGTATACAGGTGAATAATTGATCTAAGTAGATAATATTTTAGATACAATCAGCCATATACAAACGTTTATTTTTTTATATACCTACAAATAATGAGATTTCATAATACTAGTATTTAATTAATATCTCAAATTTCTTGGATGATGCATTTAAATTTTGAAGAAAATACTGCGCCTCAAAAAATTAAGAAATGTAAAATTCAGGTTATCATGAATTAATTATATTGAAAATAATTTATATTGATTATAAATTGTACTTAAATGAAAAACACTTTAAAACAAAAAATTAAAGCTGTGGGCAAGTTCTGCCGTCCAAGGCCTTATAGTCATAGTGACAGTATATTAATCTTAGAACAACCTAGACAGAGTTACTCCCATCGCTACGGTTTATGCTTATGCTGAATGTTCATTTTAAGAATTTTATATTCATGATAGCAAAATAGATAAAATTTAGTTCTATTCTGTTTTGCTTGGTTCCATTTTTCCAAGTTCAAATCAATTGTTTCTCCGTGACATACACACAAAAAAAACCGAATTTATTAGTAACTTTAGTGTGGAACTGAAGTTACTAATAACTTCGTTTTTTTCTGTTTAAATTCCAATACTGCTTTCACCAACACAAAAGATATAAATAAAACACACATGTAATGTATGTTAATATTTTAGCAGTCACCAAATATTTAAAGAAGTGCCCAGCCCAGCTTCGCTGTCTACTCTCTACATAAATTATCAAGACACAGTCCATTTGTTAAATTGAAATTCTTAAAGAATTCTGAAAGAGAGAAAAATCAATTTATAACTATAAAACTTGTCAATGTGGTTCTTTGTAAATACATCTTTATTTAGAGAACATTTTGTGAAAATTAAATTAAATCCTTAGTTTTGTACTTGACACTTCAGTTTTAATATATTTAGTGATAATATAAAATATGAAATCATCTTGGTATTAAGACTTTAAATTTAAGATTCATTGTTTGTCTCAATTCATACTATGTATGACGCAGTGCCATGTTTATGTTTATTTTTAAAATGATTTCTTTACGAAAGAAAATGACAGAGACAGGTTCAGCTCGTATTTTATAACAATAAATAAATTCCCACAACTCCTCTGAAATGTGAACGACAAGGATTTATTGATTCAGATTTCCGACAAATATTCGGCTTTCGGGGTTCCCCGAGTGTAAATACTTACGGCTATTTTTTTCAATTTTATCAAGAGCTCTGAAATCATGTCCCTCTTGTAGAGCGATGAAATAACTATGTTATATTTCAGATTTTTAAAGTAAAGTCACTTGAATCCAACAAAAACTTGCAATTTAAAGTGTAAATCTTCACACATGATCACTTTTTGATCACACACATCAAAAAAAGTATTTACGTCCCCTTAATGTTTTTAAAACAGCTATTCAATGAGAACCTACGCTAAGGACCAAACAAAAAAAGATCACCCTGCATTATGTCAACTTTCAAGGTTTTATTTTACCACAGCTTGCTAGTAATAACAGCCGCTAACCTAAAACGACCAGAATGACACACAGACGGACATCTCTCAGGAAGCTCTGAAAAATTGAGCCCTCGCGGGACGTCTGACAGTTGTGAAATATATTATCACACCGTTTTTATGGTTGCAAATAAGTGCACGGGTCACCTGACGGTGAGTAACTGCACCCAGAATCAGAGGGAAAGGTAAATGCAACAAAAGAACTGCTTAACATCAATTTTCTTTGAGGCCCGGGTATTACTCACGTTGAGCTGGGTTCATTTGTACCGAAACATGACTTCGTTGACATGACTAGTTTTAATAATATTTACATTTGCATGTTTTTTCAAAATTACAAAGAAAGTAAACTGTTAAAATACATAGATTTTTTTTTAATTACTAAATGTTTTCATTTAACTCATCAGATTATTGTGGTCAATGATTGATGATAATAGTATACCGGAATCCATCAAATTATTTTACCGACGCCCAACCGGTACCGAGTACCTACAACAGGGAGATGGATTGCGTAAGTTGTTTGATATACCTACTTAGAATTTCCAGATGTTCGTGTTTTTTCTAAATAATATTTAATGAGATCTCAAGACTGGCGAAAGAATCAAAATCTCAACATAAGTAAAACGTTGTCAGATTTTATAATCTTTACGCTGTCATCATCATCATCACCATCAACAGCCTTTAATAGTCCACTGCTGGACATATGCCTCTCCTTAGAAAGGAGGTTTTGGCCTACTATACCACGCTGGCCGTTTTTTTTTTAGTTTATGCATGGGTAAATAGGATAAGACGGTATAAAAACGAATAGATCAGTATAATCAGAGTCGAATGTTCCAAAGAAATGAGAAGTGGGTGTACGGGAAATGGGACGAACCGGATCCATGTATGAGTGATGGGCAAAATGTCACAAACACATTTTGGCGTAACATCTGGTCGGTGCCTGTCACTCATATAGAAGGTGATTGGTTGCGGGATGTTAGACGCTCATATGAGTCTATAACACCTATGGATGTTATAGACTCATATGAGCGCCTGTTTCTATTGATAGGGATGATGTAAGTTGTGCAGTCCGTTCATTACCGAATTGGATGATTTCCAAAAGTTGTGAATTCCGTTTGGACCAGGATAACCTCAACACAACTTTTGACTCAAGTGGTTCCGAAGCTGATATGCGTGTTTGGCATCTCAATTCCAGGCAGCACTGGATTCGGGTTCATTACCAAAATTTTTAACCACTGGCATAACCCACTAACTCTATAAGTCTGGTAGTGTCACGGATCCCAAAAATTTTACACTTATCACATGTTTACCAACCATCTATAAGCTTCTAACATCTATTCTGAGACTCAGAATTACTTTACACATTAATAATAATTCGATTATGTCAGTTTCTCAGAATGGATGTAGAAATAGGACCTGTGCCACTACAGAGCTCCTTATCATAGACATGACCATTAGCTAACAGGTACGTCGTAATCGTAAGAGTCTGGCGACTTGCTGGATAGATTATAAGAAGGTTTATTACTCGGTTCCACATACATGGCTTTTGAAGGTGCTGGAGTTGTATAAAAAGATACAACTCTGTGCAATTTCTTGGAGTCATGTTGTAACCGCTGCACGTGTCAGGCGGCCTGGTCACCGGCTTACCCAGCAGAGAAATACACGAGATTACCTCAGGGCGCCTTGTCGACAACAGAAGGGTATGTGTGCGTGTGGGCAACCTAAGGGACTCTTCAGAGAAACACAACTTACACCTCAGTCATACATACATGTATATTTCATTCCAAATACAGAGTTAAAATTGAATAAATATAAATATAAATAGTGGGTATATAAAAAAAGATCCCGCAGCGGCGCGCGTCAAGGCCGATCTGATGTTCCTAGGAGCCTCTTCGTCAGCAATCCTGCAGGGTATTTCCACACCAGCCCGAGTCGGCTATTTGTATTAGGTATATAGGTAGGTTAGGTTTTTATATTAGTTACATTAACAAAAATTACGTACCCGAATGAGGCTGACCGCTTGCTTGTGAGCCGCGTTACTGCCAGTAATGATGCCAGATGAAACTTAGGAGCTAATTTACGCACAAGAAGGCTGCAGACAAAAGAGCACGCCGTCTGAGAAGTTTCTCTTGACCCGAAATCTGGAGCCCTACGAATGGATTAACACTCATATAATCGTTCAGATTTCTAAAACAAATGACTATAAGAAAAATAAAATTAACTTACCACTGAAGTGGGTACTTAGGACACAGAATTTACTAAAAATGAATAAACAGACAATCAAAATGCTACTTCAGATCGGAAGACTAGAATCACCAGGGTGTCCCTTGCGGCTGGAAGCCGGACTTATATATGCTCGGTTTGTGAAATTTCTAGAAAGAATCCCTTCTTTATTTAAACATGAATGGTAGCCCAATCGAATTCAAATTATCATTGAGGTTAACACGATTCAATTCAACAGTAACCCGCTTCCTACCATAACAGGACACTTTTAACACCAATACACGACGATCCGGGCTAACGTGACGAACACGCCAGTGCTTTTTGTGTGAAAATTGGACCAAAGCTGTGGATTTTATTGACCAAAAACAATAACCTTAGGATGGTGTTTAGTTAAGTGACTATAACTCCGGATCGAGATCAGTGACCCCCGTATATTATCCTGTGGGAGGGTGCGGCTCGGGGAGACGCTTCTTCTGAGCCCCCTCTCGGATTTTTACGACGACTCCCGGAGAAGTTATTACACTTTTTCCGGGGGCCGAATGAGAACCCCGCGGCCACGTGGTCCTGATCCTGATCCCTAGGGAACAATTGTGTGGTGCAGTGCGTGCAGGACAAAAAGCACGATAAGGATTCACAAGAACCAAAACTGTAAGTAAAGTGGTTTACAAAATATAGTCAAAAACCGACAGTTTTAAAATCTGCATTAATAGTGTTCTTTAGGGGTGAAGACCACCCCCAAGTCAAAACCTAATAATCGTGCTTAAGAGGGCATCTAAAGCACGATCGTTTGAGACCTCTCCCGTTAAAATCGGGCAATAAACAAAAAAGTTACAAGACAAATAAACATCGTGCAATAATTTCTAAATATTTTCCGCAATAGGAAATTTTGGGGGCCCATAACTCCGCCGACAAGGGACCTAGGACAGTGCAAACAACCTAGGAACTATTTTTTAGACGACCCCTTTCATTTGAAACCGGAAAATCGGCCCTACACCGAATTTTGGGAAGGGTCTTTTCCGGTTTCAAATTACGTTTTTAAAGTAAAGTGTAAAAAAGTAGCTTCACTTTTATTTAGTTTATCTTAGTATATTCATTGTAAGGGGTTCGATTTCCAGATAGGGAAGACAAAAAGTTGGCCCCGACAGCTTCTCTCTCCCCCCCTACCCTACCTTCCCCACTTCTAACTTTGCCCCTAGGGCACCTGGACCCCCCGAGTTTGGGTTCATTTGAACCGGCTCTTGACGCCCAGTGGATTGGCCCTGCCAGTTTCCTTATTTATGTAGATTATTTTATTTTATTTTATACTTGTGTTCGACAACCCTGCTGCGCAGGAACTTGTAGCATTAGGAACTAAAGTAGCGTTTGCTACTTTGAAATAGAGTAAGTAGTTTTAAGACAAGGCACACTTTGCCCTACTATTTTATTGACAATATTTTGACTAATTTTTTAAATTTATACACCCAAATTTATACACGACACAGACCCCCCTTTACAGGGTCTGAAGACGTCTTACTTTTACATTTTAATTTTACAACAAGACAACTTTCCCCGATACACACAAAACATACAAACATAACAATGAGCATGCACCGCACGCCCACGACCTCTGGCAATACCAGAAAGCCCACCACTCCCAGTCCGGCCACCAAAACCACTGTGGCGCAGGACGCCGCCAAAACATTCATCCGGAGACCGGGTGCAAAAAGAAGATCGCTCGACAACATGGAGATTTATATGAAGCGGCAAACCAACTACGCTGCGTTGTCGAGCGAAAAACTCCTCCAGGAGGTGATGAAGACCTTCGAGGATATACCCTCGAAGGTCCAAGAGTATCCTCAGATGAGGAAAGATATAAAGATCTTCCTGGAGGTTGAATCTGATAAGGGTTTGCGGGCCCTCTACGAGCTCAGCGGTCGCATCCAGCGGCTGGAAACTGGGGGCCTAAAAGACGGCGAACTCGCAGAAGCTTCGTCAAAAGGCCAGGATGACGTCATCACGAGGCTGGGAGTGATGGAGGCGGCGCTGACAGAGCGTATAAACGAGTTGGAGCGGACCGTAAAAACCGAACTGAAGGAACTCGACGACAGAGCCGGCGACCCAGGCTCCGACCTACTGGACCAGATCCAAGAAAAGCTCGATGAGAAAAAGGCGGCCTATGATCAAACGACCCTCGAAATCGGACAGACAGGTCAGACATACGGCCGCCTCAAAGACCTGATCGGCGGACTTGCTGAGGGGATCGTAGCGGCCAAGAATGAGGTGGCAGAAGTCGCGAAAACACTAACAATTGTGAATGCGGCCCCTGTAGCGATCCCGAAAACGTACGCCAGCGCCGCAACAGCCAAGCCTGCCTACCGCCCTGCACTTCACTCGGTGGCGGTCACCCTGGAGGGAAACCAGGAGACCGCTGACGAGGTCCTCACTAGAGTGAAAAGGGCGGTTGATGCTAGAAGCACCGGGCTTAAAATCACTAAGGTCCGAAAGGCTAGGAACCAGACAGTGATTCTGGGGTGTTACACGGCAGAAGAGTTAGGAAAGGTCCGAAGAACAATAGAGAGCCGCGGGGGCGGACTAAAAGTTGCCCCAATTAAAAATAAAAACCCACTAGTTATTTTAAAAGACGTGTATTTAGAAAGTGAGGACGAGAATTTCATTGGGGCACTTTACGCCCAAAACAAAGAAGTATTCACGGGCCTACCTGAAGAGGACGCAAAGATAGAGGTAAAATTTAAAAGACGCACAAAGAACCCGAAGACGAGACACATTATCCTTCAGGTGGGTCCCAGCGTATGGCAGAGGATGACGGAGACTGGAGCCCTCTATCTGGACCTGCAAAGGGTCAGAGTTGAGGACCAGTCTCCGCGCATCCAATGCACTAGGTGCCTTGCTTTCGGACACGGTCGGCAATTTTGCACCGAGAGTGTGGACAGATGCAGTCACTGCGGAGGACCGCATTTGCGCGACAAATGCGCAGACCTCATCGCAGGCAACGGACCGCAGTGCTGCAACTGTTCACGCTCTGGGCTGCGGAAGACCGACCACAACGCATTTAGCGTTGACTGCCAGGTGCGAAAAAAGTGGGACTACCTGGCCCGGGCAAACACTACCTACGCCTTATCCACACGCAACAAACCACAATACACCTACACGTAGCCACAAAACACACAGGAACACAAACAAAAACATACACAAACACGAAACACACAAAAACACAAACACAAACAGATACACAGATTGTATTATAAGCATACACGATGGTATCAGTACAGGAACACAAACACATACACGAGCACAAAAAGTAAAATTTGGTATAAAATAAGAAGTTAGCAAAAGAATTGTCAATAATAATAATAATAATAACCCCCCCGGGGGATCACCTTGCCGTGGTGGGGGGGCTTACGGGTATCGGGTACTGGTTATGATCTTAACAACTCATCATTGTGTTGGGTCTCTGCTTCTGGAGTGGCCGGAGACCTGATACTAGCACCTATCCAACTAACGATCCCAAACCCATTCAATGGAGCACCTTATGGAAACTGAGAAGAAGAAGTATAATTTACGGTCGCTTCCCGGGGAGCGCCGGGGCGCATCTGGAGCCGATGCTGGGTGCCACAGCATGCGAACCATCGGTGGTGGGACGTTGAGCAGGCGGACTCTCACCAAACAATCTACTACAGCCGGTCGAGGTGAGCTGAGCAGGCGGGCTCATCGCGTAGAAGCTACAGCCGGTCGTAATGAGTTGAACTGGCGGACTCATGACGTTGAGGTCACAGCCGATTCTTCAGGCGATGATACAAAAACATTATCTTCTTCCATCCCTCAAACTTGCCTTCCATACATGACAAGAAGAACAGCAAGATTATCAAGCACTAGCACCAATAACGCGTATGCTATGCAACGCCGATCAACCGAGCGATTACCTTCACCCTCACTTAGTAAAACACAGTAAGAACATTCACTCTTCTCTAATATACCATCACCGTCTTCAACACATAGCTTATTTCGATCACCCACCTCATCACTATCATCTACTTGTACATATTCATCCCGAACTACAAGGTCAACGGCTGCTGTGCAGGAGGCATTAGCCACTAACCCTGTACCCACTGCTGGCCCTTCTCGTACGCGAAAGAAATGGACTGAAGATATGAACCGTTTTATATGGCGTACATACCTTTTAATAACAAACTGCGAGACTTCACAAATGAACAACTATTTAGAAGCTTTGCGTCGAGAATTTGACAATAGATATCCCGACATGCATGCCACTCGACAACGATTAGGAGACCAAAAAAGAGCCATAATTAGAAGAAAATTACTGCCACAACCTGTGTTAGACGAGATAGTTTTTGAAGTAAAAGAGCAAATAGGAGATAAAACCCTTAACCATTCACAGATACATAGTCACGACGATCACACAACACGCACTAGAGCAAATGTTTTCAACAACAGTAGAATGAAATGGACTGAAGAAATGAACGATGATGTTATAAGATGCTACCTTGAAGCAACAGAACTGGAGACAAATAAGACTGCCTACCGTAAAAAACTTTATGATTTGTTTTTAGAAAAACATCCGAATTTATCTAATTTAACTGAACAGAGAATAGCAGATCAAAGAAGACTAATATTCATTAATAAAACATACACTAACAGAATAAATAAATTAAAGCATGAAGTACAGTTAAAGCTAACAGATCAAAATAACCAAATTTTACCTAACCTAAACGATTCTATTACTGAACAAACACACAACACACACGAAAGCCTAATAGACTGTACACTAACACTGACTGAAACAACCACAACAACTAATGCACAGAATAAAAACATCACGATTCATAACACGGATAGTAATAATAGTTTAGATAGTAATAGGATAGAAATAGAATTTAATAAAGCTCTTACACGTTTCAATATAATTGATCCAGAAGCAAGACCATATATTCCAAAACAAAAGACGTCACGAAAATTTGCTAAAATTACTCAATTTCTAAATATCAATATTTTACCGAAACACTTAAACCACGAATTAGACTTTAGTTCATTACACACCTTAATATATTCAGCAGCCTATACAGCTGCTATTTGTAACGGCACTAAATTCAGCACTGAAAATAGTATAACCACTTATAAACGGAATAGGACGCCTGCGTGGCAAAGAAGAATTGAAAGCAGAATAGAAAAATATAGATTAGAAATAGGAAGATTAACACAATACATGTCAGGAAATAGAAGTCAGAGAATACTAAAAACTGTAGAGGAAATAAAGAATAAATATAAAACTCATTAACAACACGAAGAAGCTAACACAGAACCACAACATTTTCTTGACACACTAAAACAGAAATCAAACGCGACCGCAAATAGACTTAAAAGATATTTAAATTGTACTAAACGGAAACAGCAAAATGGAAACTTCATAAATAATGAAAAACAGTTTTATAGAACCCTAGGACATAATAATCAAATAACATCAAAAACTACAGAAATCCCCTCACCACAAAACCTTCATCAATTCTGGGCTGGCATTTGGGAAAACCCAGTGCAACACAACACTCATGCCGACTGGTTACAAAAAATAGCAGACACATCAAACATTAACCAAATGGAGTTTGAAAACATCCCAGTTGACACATTCATTCAGATCATCAATCGCACACATAACTGGAAGGCACCAGGCACCGACAATATACACAATTACTGGTATAAAAAATTAACCTGCACACACCCATTGGTCCACAGTCACATTTGCAAATTCATTCAATCACCGCACACTTTGCCAACATTCATAACACAAGGAATCACATACATGCTACCAAAAGGTTCAGACTCCAAAAATCCTGCAAATTACAGACCTATCACATGCTTGCAAACTATATATAAAATTATTACAAGTTGCATTAGCAAAATTATTTACAGACACTTAAATGAATACAACGTGCTGGCAGAACAACAAAAAGGGTGTAAAAAAAATAGCCAAGGTTGTAAAGAACAATTAATCATAGACTCAATAGTAATGAGACAAGCCCAAACTAAAAATAGGAACATCCATATGATGTACGTCGATTACAAGAAAGCATTTGATTCTGTCCCCCATAGTTGGTTATTATATGTATTGGACCATTATAAAATTCACCCTAGTCTCATAACATTCTTAAGCACAGCCATGCTTCATTGGAAAACTAAATTAAAATTAATAAATAACGAGTTAACCACTGACTTGATAAAAATTAAAAGAGGCATATTTCAAGGAGATGCGCTTAGCCCGCTTATGTTTTGTATGGCACTCAACCCCTTATCTGAACTGCTAGATAGCACAAATATAGGATTTAAATTAAGATGCAATAACTCATTCCACATACTCTCACACTTACTTTACGTGGACGATATTAAAATTTATGCAACTAATAACACTGAACTTAATAAACTAACTGACATTACACAATCATTCTCGACAGATATTCATATGCAATTCGGGGTAGACAAATGTAAAACTCACTCAATCAACCGCGGCAAGACAGAATACAATTTTTATACACTTGATACAGGTGAACAAATAGAACGAATGGATGAACATACGACGTATAAATATTTAGGATTCCGCCAGTCTAGACAGATTCAGCAAAAACAGACAAAATTAGAGTTAACACAGAAATTCAAAGCCAGAATAAGTCAGATTTTGAGAACCTAATTAAACTCAAGCAATACCATCAAAGCCATCAACACGTATGCAATACCAGTTCTTATTTATTCGTTTGGGATTTAAGCCTGGTCCCAGAGCGATCTCATTAAATTACAGCGCACAATCAACACACACATGACAACCAATAGGAAACATCACCCGAGATCGTGCACACAACGTCTTACATTACCACGGCAAGATGGAGGGAGAGGTCTCATCGACATACAGAATCTACACAACAATCTTATAGATAAGTTACGCAAATATTTCTACGCCCAAGCCGGACAATCCCATCTTCATAAATTCTTAACCGATATAGACAAAAAATTAACTCCGCTTAACTTAAACGACACAAACATTCAACCAAAATTATTGAGCAAACAGCAGAAAATAGACTTATGGGCACAAAAGTCTCTACACGGCAGACATCTCGCCGATCTCAGCCAAACACACGTCGATAGAAAAGCGTCGAACGAGTGGCTGCGGCGCGGAGAACTCTTCCCAGAAACCGAGGCTTTTGTGATCGCTATTCAGGATCAGGTTATCGACACTCTTAACTATAAAAAACACATAATCCGTACCCCTAACCTTCCTACCGACTTATGTACACGATGCCATAGCAGTTCCGAAACCATCCAACACATCACTGGTTCTTGTAAATCTATTGTACAAACTGATTATAAACACAGACATGACCAAGTTGCAGCAATAATCCATCAAAATCTAGCTCACAACTCATTTATTTCAAATAAAACTGCTTATTATAAATATAAACCCAGTACAGTTCTAGAAAATAATGCATTTAAAATATATTGGGATAGGACAATAATTACCGACAAAACCATACATTATAATAGACCGGATATAACAATACTAGACAAAACTAACAAAATAGTTTTTATTATAGACATAGCAGTATGTAACACACACAATCTCCTCACGACGCACACAGAAAAGATGACTAAATACACAGACTTAGCAACGGAAATAAAAAGGCAATGGCAGGTAGATAGAGTTAAAATAGTACCCATTGTCATATCTACAACTGGTATAGTACCGAAGACTCTTCAAGATAGCCTCAACGGAAATGCCAAATGCCAAACAAATGGAAATGCCGAAATCCTCTCTCATACTCTTACAAAAAGCAGTCCTTCTTAACACATGCCGTCTCACACGCAAATTTCTCGCTTCATCCTCATCATCTTAACTTCATATCATCATCCCTTCTTGGCACACTTGGCTAAGGCCCGTGTGTTAGATTTTGTTACCCCTTTAAAATAAAAGGGAGACCAGACAAGGTATAAAATGACATAATAATAATAATACGCACATTGAACACAATCACATAATAGCAGAAGAACAAAAAGGATGCAGGCGGGGACACATGGGATGCAAGGAGCAGCTGATCATAGACTCTACTATCCATAAACATGCTACTACAAAAAACAGAAACTTACACTGCACTTACATAGACTATAAGAAAGCGTTTGACAGCATCCCACATTCTTGGCTTATAAAAATTTTACACATCTATAAATGCAGCGATGTCAGGCAGGATATCGTCTGAGGAATTTTACAGAAGAAACTATTAGACGATATTAAACTATATGCAAAATCCGATAAAGAAATGACAAAACTATCACAAAACACAACAAAGTTTAGTAAAGATATAAATATGGAATTTGGACTGGATAAGTGTAAAACGTTACACATAATCAGAGGGAAAATACGCCCTGGGGACTACGCAGTGGATGAGTCAAGTAAGATAGCAGCTATGGAGTCAACAGATTTATACAAATATTTAGGTTATAAACAACTTAAAGGGCTAATAATATTAGCTACTGAATATGAAAGTCGAACTAACACTTTATGCAAAACCCAACTTTCTGCTAAAAATCTTATAAAAGCATTAAACATATACGCTATTCCAATATTAACCTACTCATTTGGCATTATAAAATGGACAAAAACTGACATAGAGCAAATAGAACGAAATACACGCACTACATTAACCAAACACAACAACCTACACCCTAAATCCGCCATAGAAAGACTTACTATCAAAAGAGAAAATGGTGGCAGGGGTCTAATAGATATTTATCATCTTTGGCAAAAACAAGTTTATAATCTAAAAACATTCTTTCGCACAAAATCACACACAAGTAACATCCATAAAGCCATAACTCTAAACGACTACAATTTCACACCACTAAACTTAAATGATCACACTGGAATACACAACCCTAATAACATAGACCCACAGGCAGACAAAATAGAAAACTGGAAGAAAAAGGTACTACATGGAAGACACCCTCATGATTTAGAGCAACCCCACATTGATACAATAGCGTCAAATTCATGGCTTAAAATTGGTAACCTATTTCCAGAAATAGAGGGATTTATAATAGCTATACAAGACCAAATAGTTAATACGAAAAATTATAGAAAATATATAATCAAAGATGCAACCGTTACAGATGATAAGTGCCGAAAATGCCACATTCAATCTGAAACCATTCAGCACATTACTGGACCATGCATTACCCTCACACAAACGGATTATACATATAGACATAACCAAATAACTAACATCGTAGAACCATCCACTATAACAGACCAGACATAACCCTACAAGACAAAATTAACAAAACCACCTACCTAATTGATATTGCAGTACCGAATACACACAATCTACAGAAAACCATCACAGAAAAAATTAGCAAAAACACAGAACTAAAAGAAGAAATAATACGAATCTGGAGACAGGAGAAAGTTTACATAGTACCCATAGTTCTATCTACAACAGGAGTTATACCTAAACATCTACATCATCATCATCATCAACAGCCTTTACTAGTCCACTGCTGGACATAGGCCTCTCCTTGGGAAGGAGGTTTTGGCCTACTATACCACGCTGGCCAGACGGGTTGGTATAGTGTTTGTGTCAAGTTTTCCTTCTCTCTGCAGTGCTGTTGTTCTGCGTTGTTTACATCTACACCATAGCCTTAAATTAATCAATTGAAATGAATCCGTGTATTTTAACCTACAGAAAGCAGCAATATTGAACACTTGCCGAACAGTCAGAAAGTTCATGGATATTGAAGAGAACGGAACAGCACAACACACACAGCAACCACCATCTACGTCTACATAACAAAGACACACACCTCACTGTATTTACTTGGTTTTGGCCCGTAAATACAGTTGAAACCAGCCTTGAGCTGAAAAAAAATTAAGATTACAAAAATAATAATACTTTATTCAAAACCTTGTTACATTTTCACAATAATTATACGCTAATGGCTACAGTAGTATAAACTGTGTCGTAGCCATTAACGCCCACATCCGAATCCAACAGTACAAGTGCTTACAACTAAGTTTACAATTTTTACAACGAGTAATTAAATGTGTTTGAGTGTATGTTAAGTGTAGGCGAGTGTATGTCAGTGTACATGTGATGAGTGTAAGGTGTATACGTTTTCATGCTATGATGTCTTCAGACTGACTGTACGTTAAGGAAAGAAGCCACACTATCAATTTGTGCTTACATTTTTTATAGGTTAGGGGATATATATTTAGCAACCTAATTACCCTATTATATAGTTTGGGGCTAAGAAAGTAAAACTGCCGGGATGCCAGAGCAGTTCTATGTGGTATACTAAAATGTACTCTGTCGGATCTACGTGTATTTTTAATAAAATTAATGTCGGGGAGGCAGTATGCTTACGCAGAATAGCCCGCAGTATATATAATTGCCGCACCGTTAGTACCTTACAGATACTGTAAAGCTCAGACGTAGGGAATCTTCTAGGCTTACCAGTCATCACCTTAAGTATACATCTCTGAGCTCTTTCCAAACGAACCATATATGCTTTGCAAGCACCACCCCAGGACGTAATGCAATAACCGATTATAGATTGAACTAGCGCATAGTAGACCATCTTCATGGTGTTAAGATCTGTAGCATTTCTCAGCTTTTTAAAAATATACAACAACTTTCTAACCCTTGTAACAATTTGTTCAATCTGAAAATTCCAAGTAAGATTATTGTCGACTATTACCCCAAGATATTTAATGCAGTTACAACGAACTATAGATGGACAACTGCAGTTGTAGGTGTTAAGGGAGCTACATATGTGTGCCTTGATTTCGAATGAGGGTGGCGGTTGGGAAGATGCATTTGGGGAAAAAGTCATGAACCTGGGTTTTTCTAGGTTAAGGTTGAGTAAGTTTATTTCGAGACATTGCATTACCAAGTTCAAAGCGATTTCAGCATTACCACGTGCAGAGTTCCAGGTAGGTCTATCCACTAGCAGGACAGTATCGTCGGCAAAGGAAACAATTCTACAGTTTTTGACTTTAAGGCAGCAAAGCTCATTCACATAAATAAGAAACAGAGTGGGACCGATTACACTTCCCTGGGGAACCCCATAGGTCAGTGGAACCTCAGAGCTAGTGATATTATAAGATTATCCCTGGATAAGTCAAGGAATAAGCCAATGGTTTTTGTATTTTTATCAATATTAGTTATAACCCCATTACTTACATCCAGGACCACATCTTCAGCGGATTTTCCACGTCTAAAACCATATTGTGATTCTGCGAGTAAATGATTCTTCTCTAAATATTGTATTAATTTTTTGTTTAAAAGTTTTTCAAGTAATTTGGAAAGTGATGATAAAACAGAGATAGGCCTGTAATTATCGATACTGTCTCTATCTCCACTCTTGTGGATAGGGTGAACAAGAGCTTTCTTGAATACCTTTGGAAAGACACCCGAGGACAGGCAAAAATTAAAAACATGCTTGAGCACAGGTATAAGTACGTGCCTTGAGGTTCTAATAACAGATGATGGGATTCGATCCCACCCTAGTGCTGTGTTATCTTTCAGTGTTAATATAATCTGTTCAAGTTCAGACTCATCAACCTCAGTCAGAAACATTGAGTGTAGAACAGGTGGGCGATAAATTAGTGCATTTAGCTCATTAGGAGTTTGTTGACGGCTAGATCGAGTCATGAGGTTATTCGCCAGTTTAGCACCTATCCCTGCGAAATGTTCGTTTACCTTACTAACGGCTGTAGACGGATCCCTATGGTGTTTAAGTAGTGATATAGGTGCAGATTTGTCGCTAGTGGTATTAGTATTTTTTTTGAGTATGTTCCAGGTAGTCTTGGTATTACCCCCGGCCTTTTGTAGTTCTATTTTGTGGTAGTTCTGTTTAACCGTCTTAAGGAGATTATTACAAAAGTTGCGATAGCGGATATAGGTTAATTTTAAAGTTTGATTCAAGGGCTCCTTTTTTGTATTTTTTTGTAACTTATCCCTGTGGCGAATGAAACGCAATAGACCGGGTGTAATCCAATTTTGGTTGCGTGTGGGTAGTAGATGGGCAGGTAGCATACCATTGGAAGAGGTCATATTTAAATATTGATCTGTTTCATTGTTCCTATTTTGTGGAGTTCTGTTTATGTTCAAGTCCCCAATTAGCGCCAGGCATTTATATGATATGCAATAAATATATATAATATATCTTATTGCCTAAGTATAAAGCGTTCTAAACATAAGGAAGATTAAGAATACACAACATTTAACATAACATTTAAGAATACATAACACAACAAACTCAACAAACCGCTAAATAAAATTGTATAGAAAAAGTAAATATTGATGTAACACATAGACGTAATATATAGATGTTAAATAGATCTAAGAAATAAGAGTAGATAATAAAAGAGTATACAATAATAGGTAGACAATAATAGAGTTAAGAAATATGTAAACATTACTATATAGTAAACAAGTAGTTAAATAATATTAGTAAACAGTAGTAAATGCTAAAATAACAATGTTATACAAGTAACCGTAACAATGTAAAATAGTAGAAATAATATAAAGCGGAAATCCCATCCAAGGGATTGTGTGGATACAACATTATATAAATAGATAGGCATCTGGTACAAGTGTAACAAGGTCCCGATGTAATATGATTGGGGAAAAGCGAATTTAAAAAAACATCAATACAATTTGACAGGATAAATTATTACTACGACTTACCAAAAAAACCACGCCATCTGGTGGTCCGATGGCGGACGAAGAGACATCAATACTAAAGTTACAATCTACTTCGGACAAATCAATATATGCGACGCGGGGCGATAGGTGTCACTGTTTACAAGTCCGTACGCAATACAAATATAATGGAAAAATAACTGTTACAATGTATGAGGCAATGGAAAACAGCACTTCGTTATCCAGGATGTCGGCAGACTGCGATAAACGATGTAGGTGTAGACGAGTCCCTTGTGGTTTTGTATCGCTTGAAATCCTCTTAGCACTCTATTAGAGGGTTCAGGGTTAGACAATAGGTTGCAGAAAGATGATCAAGTTATATCCCCTTTATCTACTAGCCCCCACTAAATAATAATTGACAGCGTTACCAAAGGTGACGGAAAACTTTAGTAATTCTATCAAGGTGGAATTTGGAAGGCCGTGATAGTAGAATCTGAAGGAACGATTCAACAAAACTCAGATCTCTGTCTGCCACTGAAACTTACAAGTATCTAGGTATACCTATCACAGTAGTTAGGAATACCAGAATCTGACATGAAGCAAACGTTGCAGGAACGCTTTTTTGGCCGCCTGCAAAAAGTTCTTAGAAGTCTTTTATCGGAGGGCAACAAGGTGCGGTCCTCCAATGGTTGGGTCATGCCGGTTCTGATATGATCCTTTGGTATACTTAGATGGACTTAGACCGAATTAGATGCCCTTGACAGGAGAGTCCGTACACTGCTGACTGCATTCCGAATGCACCACCCACGTTCATCGGTTATGAGATTATATATCCCGCGAAAGTTTGGTGGTCCCGGACTATTAAATATCAAGGCCCTACACAATCCCGAGATATACTATCCCAGAGAATATGTGGGAGTGCATCTCAATGTAGTTGCAGTGGATGCCGGATTCACTCCACTCGCTCTGGCTAAAGAGAATTGGCGCAAACCTGTAGTACTTAGTTCCAATGATCGCATTTCGCAGTCGTCTCGCTAACGGTTAATATTTGTACAGGCACAACCAAGTGACCAGGATCGTACACCAACAGCTTGCCGTTAAATACCAACTTATGAATCTAGAGGTGACATACTACAGGTATGTGCCCGATCCAGTTCTCGAGAATGGTCGGGGCACGTTGTATTGGGAGCGATCTATTATCAGAGACAGAAGAAGAAGAAGAAGCCACCTTGACAATTCTTTCTTGCATTTTAACTTCGTCATAGCGTATATGGGTAGGATGGCATTAATCTTATTTTACAAGTTAAGCTTATACAAGGTAAGTTAGAAAGAGAGTAGTATTGATTTAAAACGTCTAAATATTATCTATTACAGTTATTTTATCATAGTATAAAAGACGTGAATCATTACAAAGTGCTGAATTGAGTTGCAAGTATCATACTGGTACGGACTATTAAGGAGGATGAGTAGTAGGGGAGATTATATTGATCCTCGCCCGTCGCGTCGCTCCGTGACCGAACGTAACCCCCACGGCCGCCCTTGTATACCTGGCCCTCCACTCCTCCGATCGCTGGTTTACATTTTTATACCTATATTAAAGGCCATTATAAGATTAGACATGAATATTTATTACGAAAAGTACACACTTAAGCAAACCTACCTTTGTCGTGAAAGAATATAATGCTCGAAAACATTTTATAAAATATTTTTAAAACCAAAACCAATTCCTCTTAAAGTTCTTATTATATTAAAATGAATAATAGAACTAAATAAATGTTATGATGTCTATTCAATCACTTTGAAAATTATAGTAGCTGTGATTTGAGACAATTTTAATAATTATACCTATTGCAGTTGGGGCACAAAATAACAGTAGATACGTCGCAGGTATATAATAATGACTACGAGAATTAACGAGGTTACCATGGGCATTAAGCATTTATACATAAGAAATGCCTAACGTTTTGACCAGATTGTACTAGTGGTGGCTACAGGATGCTTGACTGACAGTCAGCCTGTAGCCACTGTCAGTGTTTAATACCTACCGTGAGCGCATAAATTCTGGTAAATATAATAATATATTATTGAACGCTATAGTTTAAAAGTTGATAAAATATTCATAGGTACCTAACTAGTTTAAAGTCTTAAAGGTAAATAGACAGGTATATTGGAAAGCTTTATAAAAGAACTTTTACTTGAGGCTTCGCTCACGTGAGTGCTTATAGATTGTGTCAATTAAGTCAGGTATCTCTTGGAAACAATATTTTTTTCTAATAAAAATTACTTTAAATCCTTGACTATGTAAGTCACAAGTACGGAAAAGGATTTATTGTACACCATCATGGTGTCTCCATGTATTGTCACCGAGGGATAGGAGAATAACTTTTACACGAGTGAGGCCTTGAGAGGAAACTAATAACCTACTTGAATATGTTTCATAAAACCGTCGAAATACATGTGACAGCAAAATCGATGCGATTCCATTAAAACTGTTCACGTCAGTTGGGTAAACAACAGGGTAGGTACATAATAAAAAAGTTGCTGCGATTCTGTTCTCAGAACCCCAAAACAGCTATTATATAATATAATATATTGGTAGGTACCTATATCCTATACTTTTACGAAACTGACAAATAAAAATCATCGTATCCAATAAGTATCTTAATCATATATACCTAAGTAAAGTAATTTTATTATAGAATACAACAACATTTTAGAAAAAGAAATATAAAGTTGTACTAAATTGAACCTAATGTTGCTTTGCGTTATTATGTTTGCCCCTTTAGAAAATTTTCATGACTTTATTTAATCTTCTGTGTGTTAGAATGTAGAGGATAGGTACCTATATGATGCTATTATAGAATTCGTAGCTAGATATAGGTACGGGCAGTCGCCGCGCGCCTTGGATCTAGGCGAGACGGGAGTTGTATTCAGTACCTTCATTGAAACAGTCGTTCATAGAAAATAAAGTGCAGTTAAGGTGAAATCCAATTGGTAACCAAAGTTATA
Source organism: Arctia plantaginis (assembly GCA_902825455.1). Classification (NCBI taxonomy): domain Eukaryota; kingdom Metazoa; phylum Arthropoda; class Insecta; order Lepidoptera; family Erebidae; genus Arctia; species Arctia plantaginis. The sequence continues at coordinate 11,986,214 of CADEBD010000422.1, forward strand.
GTTGACTAGATTTTAAGTCAGCATCATTTTACAAAAAAATGTGATAAAATTTTATGTTTTTACTCTGGCAATTTAATAAACGTCAGATCGACCACTTTGTAAAGTACAGCCAGCCGACACCGACACGATACTCGACGTTTGTTGAGAATTAAGAGATTACCGTGCATAGAATGAACAAAAACTAATTCCAATAACTTAGAAGCCGTCAGTTACTTTTGAAGTAATAAATAAACTCTCTAAACCTCTATAATGGAGCAAGATATTATCAGACCTTATAAAATTTGTGATGTGAACCGAGATAAAAAGAAAGGAATAGTTGCATCGTCACTTGAAGATTTACTTACAAAAGTGCCTGATAAACTAGGAATGCCGTCGGAAAATTTAACAGTCGTTTTGGAGTCCGATGGCACTGAAGTCGATGATGAAGAATATTTCTCGACTTTAGATCCTGATACATCGCTTATGATTTTACATGGAAACGAGAAGTGGGCTCCAAATATGCCTAAGTGTCAAGTGTCTTTGGACCAAACTGACGACATAGCTTTAGGAGGTAAAGGACAAGTAGCTAATTTGGTTGGTCGTCTCCAACACAATCTATGTCACATCTCACTATTAGGTGGTCAAGATTTGGAACTATTATCAGACATGGATCCAGATAGTCTTGCGGATATTGTAACAGACAGAGACAATAGAATAATTTTGGAACACATCAAGGAAGCTTCAGGAAGGTAAATGTCTTAACCTTGAGTATGTTAAAATAAATATTTGCCAGTTTATCACAAAAATACTGCACTGCAAAAAATTACAACATTCTTTGTCAATGTGTAGAGTATTAAAAACAATAATGTGCTTTGTCAACTATGACAAACAACTTATTATAGCAAATATGAGTTTTTACTAATATCTTTTGTTACAACTCATTACAGAATACTGCTAGAAAAACGACAAGCACAGGATGCAATGGAATTGTTGAAATTGTACCATCAGAGTGTAGCTAATGGAACTGAAGATTTGACACCACCAAAACAAGAGAGAGTGAATGAACCTGTGTAAATAGCTGTTATCATCGCACATCATAACTTGATTCAAAATATTTATCATTCAGTTACCTAAATCCTTTTTTCATTGTTGTCTAAAGATTCAGTCTTCCTACTCTCACGAGTTTTGAACTATGAGGAGTCTTAAATTATTATGTTCATTTTAAATATTTAGTTTATTACATATGAATCAAGCTATGATGCATATAATCAAAACATAACCCTTGATTTATTTCCAAGGAATAGTTTACCTCAAAAGTTTACAAATAAAAATTAGTATTCTGTACATTCCTGCTCATGTAACAAATAATTAATTAAAGCCACTGAAGGTATGCAAAAATAAGACAACACTAAATTGACAATTGGTGGGGAAACTAAATATTGAGGCCTTTTTATAATATTTAGTTTGAATTTTATTTATAAACGCTTTGTACAATAGTTTAGCAAAATCTCAGGAATATTTAGCATGCCATTTTTTACTGGTTTCATTGGCCGTGTGAATTCTGCAAATATTTTATACCGCAATCTCCTCTACTGGCATAAAATTAAATTAATATTTAGTCTAAGGAGGTAATTTAAATGGTAGAACTTAGTGATAACACAACGCTAATCTTATGAATATGAGCTGTATTTGAAAGTTATGATAATGTCTTAAGAAGCATGTAAGTAAATGTAGTTATATGTTTATGTGCATTAAATTAGCATTACACTATTGTGGTACATAACAAGTCAACTATTAGAATTATCTATATAAACATTATTTAAACTTTTAGATGACCAGGAACAATTGTTCGTCAACTGTAATTTTCTGAGTAAATTAGTATTTCACTAAAGTATCTAAAAATATTGATATAATTACTTACTGTTTTAATAACCGATCTGATAATAGGCATGCTAGTACTAAGCATTTACTGTTTTATAAATTTAATCTGAATTATAAAATTTAATTCCCATTTTGTAAACTTTTGAGAAACTTATTGCTACATGGTTGATAATCAGCATCAATGTAAAAGACTGATAGTTGGTAATGTTTTTTTTTATATAGTTTTACCCCTAGTGTAAGATTAATTCATTTAATTCCAAGGTTGCTCAAACATTTTATACAAGATAATGTTTTCCTGTTTGATTCTACTGCCATATGTTATATGAGCTAGATGTTTATTTGCCCAAACTCATAGCTGGGTATAGTTTTAGGCTTGACTGCACAGATGTTGCAATGGGACAAAAGTCATATAATTTATAAATACCTAGCTGTAGTCTGGATGTTCTTTGTGCCCCATTATTTAAATTTTACTGGTCCCGTAAAACAGGAGTGGTTCTTAGTGGTTGTCTTTAAAAAATGAAAAAATATTTTTAGTATTTTGTGAAGTGATAAAGATTTACATCAGTTACTGGTACGGAATTATAACATGACTAGGTCACTAATTGATGAAGGAGTATGTTAGAAAGACATATTGCATGTCAAAATGTTTGTGATTTTTAGAAGAGTGAGAACTTTACTTTTTTACATTTTTGTGACTAAAAATTACATATGCAGGCTATACCTCAAAGTATAAGGTCACAATTAAGTTCCAATAATTAATTTTATTTACATTAGACATAATGGTCTATGTGTCAACTCCCTAGATTGGTCTCTGCATAGGACATACTAATGAATTCATATTATCTTCCAAGTCCTTTATAAATTGTTGGTTAATGTTATGTTAGCATTACTTTAAAATTATTTCGAATATTGTAATAATAATGTTTATGTTGTTAGAATACTAAATTGCTGTGCTAGTATATATACATAATAATAATTACTATAATATAGTCCAGTCAACCAATATCATTAATAATAGCTGGCTAGTTCTTGTTTCCTGCACATTGCATTTCATACCACAATGATATGGTAGGTGGTTGTGTATGAGTAGGAATACATTTAAAGGTATTTTGAGTTTTGATTCTTAACTAGCAATTGGTTACTGATTAAGTAAATTGTTTTAGAGCTTTTTTGAAAACTATTCTAGAGTGTAATTAATAATTGTGTATACACATGTTTATTCAATGCTACATACTGTATACCATACAATTAAATGTACATGACAACCGATCAAACACTTCAATATAAATTTATATTGAAGTGTAATTTAGTATTGTTAGAAATATTATTGTGTGCATAATGCATGTTATATCTTGTATACTCTATGGAATACACTTATAATTATAGTAATTATAACATTTAAATGTTAACACCAAGAAAAACCCTAACTTTGAAATTTTTGTAAGTAATGTAGTTGATAATTATTCTAGTAGTAGTTTGTCTTGATATTGTGTTATCGCATTACAATAACAATACAATTTGAGTTACAATTTAGTGGCTTATGTGATATCATTTAAACTGTAAAAAGCCAAGCTAGGTACTAATTAGACCTCTGTGTAATTAAATATAAAGTTGCAAGTGTCAAATACCTTCTTTAACATTTCTGGAATTGGTAGCAGTCAATAAAATGCCTAATAGAGGAATTGGAATTCAGTTTTACTGTGCACAAATAAAACATTTGAGAAAACAAAATGTTAATTTATTTAATATCCTTTATACCAAAATGATTACATTAAATAATAGAAATGAAAACATTTACGTTGAGATTTAAATTTGTCTACATTACACCTTTGATACAAATAGACATACTGTAATTGGAAAAAAAAACCATTTACAAGCATTTTTATAGCTTCAACAAAGAAACATTTACAGAACAGTGCAGGAACTTTTTTCACGGAAAGGGTTGACTTTTTGACTAGAGAATCCAACTAGCAGACAATCCTCTTGTTCGTGTTCATTAATGAATTTTATTATGTCAGTGACGGCTACAGAAACAGGAATACGTTTTATAGACGCCTCGCGTCGCAGCTGTTCTGTAACAGCTCGCTGCTGTTGTAATGTTGACACCATCATATCCATAACGGCAGTATCTGATAGGCCTATGTTGAAAACAAAATTAAACGCTTTGATATATAAAACAGGGCGTAGCCGCACTCCGATGGTTGCCTGAAAAACAAATAATTAATTAGTTCCCACTTTTATAATATGAAAATAATCACAACAAAATCATGATCAGTCACAAGACACTCACAGCTAAAGTAATGGATGACGTTTTTATTATTTTGGATAAGAATTAAGAAAATTCGTAGAGTTGTTGAACAATTACGGACTTTGACAAATTAAGTCTGATTCACTCCAATCGTCCAATCCAAAACTTCCCAGAGTCATTCGTTTCATTCAAGTCATCTTCCTTTTGTCTAAATAAACGCTTGTAACTGAATAAGTGGCTTTTGGGGTGAGGCGTAAATCATTACCCGTGGGAGAAACATGACCGGAGTGATACCACGGACAAAATACAGAGCTCAAAACCACTGTATGAGTGTCATACAGTTTTTTACAACTAGTTTTCTGATTGGTGTTTTTTTATTAACATAATCTATCATAACAAATATTTAATGATTTACTCCCAAATCACTACGTGTAGAGTAAATATGGCTAATTTATTTTTTATCATAAATTTTTTTGGTAACGGCAGCACTGATCAATCTGATCATTAATTTAGAATAATTTAGATTTGTTGTGCTGTGCTGTGCCTTATGTGAAAAGAAGTCGTAATTGTACGTATAATTTGATAACTTTCATTCTTAATAGCTTTGCATACGTTTTATCTAGTATAAAAAATATTGTTTTATTCATAGTTCCAGCCCAGAAATCAAATTCGTACCTAAAACCCAAAAATGGATGGCGATGGAACCGACACTACAAGCCCTAAATCATACTCTGGAATACCGGAGGCTGTATTTGTAGTAAGTTGCAAATGGTTAGATTAATTAATTCATCACTTCTTACATTCGACTCACTTACTATAGCATGCCAAATCTTGGTTAAAATTAAAAATAACCAAGATCAAAATGCTGTCGGAAACATTCTGTTAGAATTAATTTGCTAAAAATGGGTTTCGGCTTCTTACTGTTTACCTTATTTGATATTGAAGCCTTGTATATAATATTACTGTAGTTACAATTTGCAAGTCTTAGTAAACCTTACCTGAGACTTGCAAATTATCTACTAACCTAATAGTTTTATCTAAATGTATGTAAATAGACATATAGTAATTAATAAATAGTATTATTGTAAGGTAACTTGTTTAAAAACTTTCATTTTACTATAATTCTGTAGTAATGTAAAATCTATCAATCTTTAACTAGGATAATGTTGATGAATTCATGAGCAAGCCAGAAAACTCCGGTGGTGTTGATAAAGTTTTGAGAAATCTCGATGAACAACATGCTAAATACAAACATATGGAGTTATCACTGGCTACTAAACGCAGACGGTTACGACAACAAATACCAGACTTAGCACGGTCTTTGGACATGATTGAAAAGTTGAAAATCCAAAAGGAAGAAATGGAAACAAAGTTCCTTCTAAGTGACCAAGTATTTGTAAAGGTAATTATTTTGGTAAATTCTCAAACCTAACTACCCAGTTATTAATCTTTTAAAGAGTTTGTACTAGCGTACATAGGACACAAAAATAGACATGAACATAACCTGAAATACCATTTATAAAATGTATGTCATGTAAAGGTACTTTATATCTTTTGTAACATGTTTACATCTAACAGAAGTACCTATTTTATTTTTAAATAAGAAATGAACACATGCACACACAAACCTTTTCTTAATAATAATAATTTTAATAATATATTTTTTTTTTATTTGACCAATATAAATATTACAGTGTAGGACATTTCAGTTTAACATAGATCTTAGACAATAATTAGACTAAGTTATTCTAACGTAAATATATAGTAGTGTTTCTACACATAATGATATTGCGATTTTGTTAAAAACTTTAGTCGCTGCCTTAAGTCTTGGCAGAGATTTGAATAAAAGTAGTAAAAAGTACCTATTTTATTTTTAAATAAGAAATGAACACATGCACACACAAACCTTTTCTTAATAATAATAATTTTAATAATTTTTTTTTTTTATTTGACCAATATAAATATTACAGTGTAGGACATTTCAGTTTAACATAGATCTTAGACAATATTTAGACTAAGTTATTCTAACGTAAATCTATAGTAGTGTTATTTATGATTTTCTACACATAATGATATTGCGATTTTGTTAAAAACTTTAGTCGCTGCCTTAAGTCTTGGCAGAGATTTGAATAAAAGTAGTAGTTACCTAAGTATTTTGCAAAATTAAAAATTAAAAGAATGTGTTTTTGCAGGCAAATATACCACCTACAGATAAAGTGTATCTGTGGCTTGGGGCAAACGTAATGCTAGAATATGCTTTAGAAGATGCTGAAAATCTACTATCATCAAATATGGTCACTGCTAAGAAAAACTTAACTCATGTGGAACATGATTTAGATTTCTTAAGGTAAAAATTAATTATGAAAAAATATAAGTAATTTTTTTTAATTTAAAGTTTTGCAATAATAAAAAAGATAGGTATAAGGTACTGTAATCTCTAATATAACAGGTAAAGTTGATCAAATGTGGTAATTACTTGTTAAAATAAATTATGTACTAAACATAATTTAGGCAATTACCATATTTAGTACTCAACAAGTTTTTGTTATATAGGATTACAGTACAGTGACTACAAAAATATATAAAATGCCTGGTCTAGTAACATTTGCTATTACTGGTGGAATATCTCTAATTCTAAGCAATGCAAAATGCTACTAATATATTTTCGGGAAACTAAAATATTCTTACATTAAACTTCCATTATTCTATTTTTGTGGGTCAAATAGGCCGGCTAGACTGAGTGATACAGCCTCACAGAAAACTAGTGTTAAGCAATTCCTTCATTGCGTTTCACCATGGGAGTGAGGTTACCAGTCTTAAATCCTACCCTCCTTATATTCTGGATGGAGGAACCAATGAACACTTGTGACTTATGAGTTGCAGGTGTCCACGGGTAATGGTAGTCACTCACCATCAGATGTCCCGTCTGCTTGTTTGCCTCCTTATATCATAAAAAAATGGGTTAAAAATATTGAAATTCAGTGTTTCCAGGTAGTGGATCATATAAAAATATACTACACATCTAAAAATAACATCTGAATTACTGTTGGACTACAAATCACATAACAATAGAATTAAACATAATTTGAGAGAAAGTGTTGTCAGCATTTCAAAACATTCCCAAAAAAATTATAGTCAAGTCATAGATTGATTTAAATTTACTTTTATTTGCAGAGATCAATGGACAACTACAGAAGTAAACATGGCTAGAGTCTATAACTGGGATGTGAAGAGACGTCAAGCTGCTAAAGCATCTAGTTAATATTCACAAACGGCACTTTTAAATTATATGCAAAGAAATAATTTATAGAAAATTTGCATACTGATTTTGTTTATGTCAACTTTACTAAAACCTTTCAGTAATTGCAGATGATACTTTAGAAAGAGTATTCTAATAACATTAATTATCAATTAATGACAAGATTATTGCCCATGACTTTGCTTGCGATAAAGTAGATTTCATGAACTAATCAAACCTTTCAAATCACTACTTCTTTTCTGAATGGAAGGCTGACATTTACCAGGAAAAATTCTTAAAAACAGATTGAGCAGTGAAAGCGCAAGAGAAAATATCGAATAGTCTATATAACTCTGTCTGACATGCTAATTAAATTGAAATACGTTTTTTTCCAGTTATTCTGCAATTGTTCTAAAAGGAGCCACTAACATTGTTTATAAAAGAGCCATATACTATATTCAGAAAATCACTTTTTACACACAATATTGTTCTTATTATGGTCAATTTACTTACCTATATCTTACATTTTGCAGTCTTATGAGGCAGTATTTACTTTATTATCACTGTGAAATGTAAGTAAAACACAAAATAAAAGTATTTCAGAATTATTAAACCGCAAGTTGCTTAATAAGAAGTGTATTATTTTAGTTTATGATTTAGTTACGAGTTTTATGATTTATGATGACCACGTTATAAGACTGCTTTTAATATATTTATTTTATTTAACTTTATTCACTTTTGTTCATCGGCGGACTTAATGCCCAGGGCATTCTCTTCCAGACAACCCTTGGGTGGTGTCGAAATCTTGTAAGGTAGGTGCACAGAGGTTACGTCTTAATATATTAAGTAATAAGTGAAAGTATATGTACCGGTTTGCTACATATATAAACTCCGACATACACATATTTGACACAATACATCATAAATACACATATATTATATGCAATTATACACATACAAATATCTGTATTCAATTATATTTATATAGATACATAGACATATTATATTCGCACACTATGAATACCGGAATATGAGGTATACTATGGATTAGATAGTTCTGCCATCTCGTTGAGAAGGAGATCATATACCTTTTTTTTTGAAAATAAAGCGGTTTGTGGACATCCTGGCTATATCCTGATATATTAGTTTACAAATTCCTAGATTTTTTCTATGATTGTTTTGCAGCTGATACTATATCATACTATTTTTATTTTGCGAATTACCTGTGTCGTTCCTCAGTTCCCGCGCACATAAACATAGCTTACCTTGGATTGATTTAAAAAATTCAATCCAATACAAAAAGTAAAGAAAATCTTTAGTTCTTGAAAAACTAAAAAAGTTAAAAATAAAGTATGTACCACAATAAAAAAAAAGTCAACGACCAGGGAAGGCGATCTGAGATCGATTAATCTAAGAATCGATTTCTTAGGCCAAAAAATCGATCTTTACATCGATATGAAGCACTGAATCGATTTGGTGGATCGTAATTTCAATTTAGAAAATCGACTTTCTATTTTTCTGTTTTTTTTTTTTATGTTAGAGTAGGCAGACGATGGAATGTCCTGATGGAAAGTGACTATCACCAAAAAATTATTCACAGCTAGTTGAATGTAAGGTCATGCGGGGCAAGGGCGCCATATTTTTTGCATAGATGAATTCAATGCAAAATATTTTTCTTTTAAGCTGACTTATAAGTGTATATATTTTAAATTGTCATTATTTGGTATGTTGTAGCTGCAAGAAAAGACGATTCAATGTAATCTATCAACATTTTTGTGATATTTTATAAGAATTTGGAAAACATTTATATAGGCGCACTTGCCTGGAAAGTGGGGCAAGTGCGCCGATATAAAAAATAACACTAAAATCATATCTTACCAGAAAAACAGATAATATACTCAATAGAACATAAACAACTAAACGTATTACTCTGGGTTTCTTTTTAATTTATTAGTACTATAGGTTGCTGCAGCTTTCTTAACAAATTTGGGGTATGCGCGCCATAGACTTTAAATCAGGGGATCTAAACCTTTAATGCTGTTTTTTATATAAAGTAAATACTAAATTTAACAGGACAGCTACCGTAAAGTTCACAACCAGATAAGTCCATACTCATCTAGCGTGGACTTTACGGCAGCTGTCGAACTGCATCTTTTTGTCGAAAGATCTGTGGGCAAGCTAGTGTCAGAGTTGTTCAGGCTCAGTCTGAAGGTCTCTGACATGGCTTAATGACTGATGTTGAATAATAAAAGCCAGATCAATGATTTTCCGGCCACCCATCCAAAGACTCATCGCGAACTAGCCTGACCTCGATTATTGCTGCCGATTAACAAGCTTAGGTCTACCTAAGCGCGCATAAAGTAACGAACAAAGGAAATTACAAGTACTATTTATTAACTGTTAGCACTAACTTTAAACGACTTTTATACCGGGTGTCCAAACAAATGTCCTATTTAATGTCACTCAAACAATTCACTCAAAAATTTTTTGAAAATACCTATCCGTTAATAAGTTATGACTTACTTTTAATAGAATTAACAACTTATTCGTGTAACAATAGAAGATTTTAAACGAAAATCAGTACTTTTAAATGTTATATGAATTGAATAAAAGTTGACAACTTCTGCTTTGGGGGAAGTGCGCCATACTACAAAAAAGTTAGGCGCGCTTGCCTCACTTGATTATTTTGAGGGTAAGATTTTAAATTCTTTATTAAAAAAATATTTCCTTATCTAGGACTAAAATACAGACATAGATTTAAAGAAAAACTATTAAATTCTGTACTTAAATCATTGGTTTGCCGCAGCACGTAAAATATTTTAGATTTAAGGGGATTAATTAACAGGTGTTCATCTCTGGTAACAGGTTTAAATTACACTAAAACTAAAATGGTGGATACATCAAGTTATGATGAACAGAGACTTCTGTGATCTAAAGTGGAACTATGTTTTTGTTTGTTGCATTAATGTAAGATGTCGTAAGTTGTCTAATATCAGTGGTTTTTGATATTTTTAGGGAAGGTGCGCTTACCCCGTCGGCGCACTTGCCTCGCCTGACCTTACTCAAAATTAATAATATGTAGACTAGAGAAGCCCGAAATCAAACCAAAGCTATCCTTACATGCATCCATAAAAGTTCATCACGACGAGTTAGGCCTAAAGGCCCCGTTTGTGTCGCTTTCGCAGCTCTACTATATACTATTCTCCATGTTACTCGACACATGTAAAGAAAAAGCAGTTTTTCACTTAATTATATTTATATGACTATCCCCTGTGCCTTGAGAGCGCTTTTTATATCCCATATCTCATTTTGATATCCCAGTAAACTTAACAGTGTTTTTTAAAAGCTTAGACATCAAGCATTAGGAACTATAAGATTATTCACGGTGTAAGGTACATCGTAACGGATATTGAAATAGTGTATTCAGACCATCATTCGGAGTCTAAAATCATTGGAATTTTCTGCCGGAAAATTAAACTTTTTATGCAATCAGCTGTCAAAGGTAGAGGTCATTCCCCGTAGATATCGCACAAAAGTAATAACTACATGTGTATTCCATGCCAACTGTCTACGCACACTTACACAAGTTGGTGGCCGGAGGGGCTGTTTGATTAATTAAATTGCAGTGTTTGATCGTATTCGGTATTTATTAATTTGCTTTCGGTGAAATGTTCTGTTTACTCATTGTAATGATTTTCTGGCGGGAAATTGCAATGATTTCGACTCAGAATCATGGTCTAAATACACTACTTCAGTATTCGTTACGATATCCCTTACACCCTGTATAATATATTTTCTAAACCTTTAATGTAACAAGTAAAGGACAATGGCAGGCATGTATGGGACTTTTGTACCGCTTTAGGTACCGGTAGGGATTATTTAAATAAAACTTCTTTACGCTTGACTTGGGGAATAAGCTGGTGAAAGTCAAGGGTGAGACCAAAAATTTCAAAATTCTCCTACGCACTGCTGGAAGTCAACAAGACTACTGATCTAGCAACAGCTCTGGTCACCTACCACGCCTATGCATATTCCTGGTTTCATTTTATGGGAAAATAGCACAGATGCACCTACTGTATTTTTTTAACAAAAGAAACATGAGAATTTTATTGAATATAGAAGAAACAGAACATGTAAACCCCATTTCCAAAAGCTAATAATATTAACTTTGCCGTCTATATACATTTTATTAATTGTAAATTTGTCCGAAAATACCCGGCACACTACACTACTAGAGAAAACATACAGACCAGATACACACTAAGGCACAAAAATAGACTTAACCTACCAACCTCCCCTCTACCAATGCATTCCTTAGGCCCTTGTTGTATGAAATGATATTGCTTACTTACTTACTTGACTAACCAATTTATTTTTGTATTGTGTATATGAACGGGATTTAATATCCTATTAACTTTATTAGATAATAATTGATATTCACATCGCATTTGCCCAACTTATTTTTGTATATAAATATGTGAATGACAATTAAAATAATATAATATTTACTTAATAAAAATTAAAACAAAACCAAATTTACTATAGTTGAATCAAATTTTTGTATGTATACATTTATAACAGATACCTAGGACAGCAAATTTATCTACAACTTAAATTTAAATGGAAAATATTTTAATAGATTAAATATAAAAATAAATGAAATTAATTTAGATGTGAAAGGTATAATGACTCACCACAGGAAACCGACCGAATAGTGCAAAAATGCCATATAACATGTGTGCAATAATATACATGAAATTACAAACTCTTCCTCTCTCCTAACATTGTGCCAGTGCCCGACAGGGTCCATAATTGTAACTTAATTATAAGCTCGACATCTGTATCACATTATGGAACGCAATAAATGAAATGAGTATCGAATGCGTGACGAGAGCGTTACGAAAAGTGTGATCAGGCAAGGCGAACGCAAGTTGAGAGGGAGATATAAGTTAGTGAAGATAAAAAGAGAGAAAGTTGCGTTTCGTACACATTGTTTTTTCTCTTTTTCTCATAGGCAAGAAGTTTTAATTGGTGTATTTATTTGGCTGTTGATATTTACAATTACAGTCTTAATAAAAAGATTTTTAGAACTGCTTTCAAAAGTTATTTCAGTTTGTAGTTTACATATGAACGGTACTGAAGTCGATACCCATGACAGTTTGCCATTGCTGTCAACCTCAACAAGTTAACGTAGCATAGGTACCATAATACTAAAATCTTATAAACACACTATTGTTGCTACTCCCTCGCGGAAGTACATTAGGTGGCCTGACTCAAGGGTTGTGGTGTCCTCCTCCTCTCTTTGGACTTCACATAGCTCTAGGATATGCCACCTAATCTTGCCTAACCTAATCGTGGTCGCTAATATGACCAGGAATAGCGCGGCCGCCGGGAACTGGGGGCCGTGGCCTTTGTTGCGTCTGCATGGGGAGGATTTGTCGCACCAGTAACGCTGCTGCCCGTCACCGGCCTGTTGTATTTAGGATTTCACCTTTCGCCTATTGGGATGGATATACCGCCATCGGTCGGTCGTTCAGCAGGATGCAGCGCGGGCAGATGAGGTTGGCTTGGGGCGAAAGATGGTGGTTCGCTCCTCACACCCCACACAATTAACTGATTTAAAATAATTCATTCCTTTATTACTTCGTCTAATCAGTTCAGTCACCCTTAGTAGTAAAAAATGTTTGTTTTCAGCTGCTAAATACATTAGTGAGCTCATTCGTAAATAGCGATTTAAACATCGTTTTTATGTAATTTATATTAAATATATTTATATTACAATTTGACTGCACGGATGGCGCAGTGGTTTAAGCGGTCGCCACGCCGCTTCCTACTGCGCCGAGTGTTGTGGGTTCAAACCCCACATGGGACGACACTTTGTGTGATCCACAAATTGTTGTTCTAAGTCTGGGTGTTCTTTGTGTCCGTTTCATGTATGTTTGTAAAGTCCCCCGCGACACAGGATATATTCCTAATGCGGGAGTTGTCTTTTATAGAAAAAAAAACAAAAACAAATTTATATTTTATGCATATTAATGAAGATTAGATTCGATTCGATTTAATAGTTCGAGATTAGCGCGTTCAACTAAACAAACAATGAAACTCTTCGGTTTTATGATATTACTACAGATAAGAGATCGGTTATTATGGTACTGTGGTGTTCACACAACATACGCATAACGAACGCCTTTTAACGAAGTCGGTTAAGAATCGCGTTATGCGCCGGCAAGTGACGACGATGACGGAGGCGCTGGGATCAATGTTTTAAACCTCGATTTTTTTGTGGATCGATTCATAAGCTTGCGATTTGAATCAATCTTTTCGGAATGGAATCGCCATCCCTAACTACGATCACGCCGTACTAATAGTGATGGAAATTATTGCTGCTTTCACTTTGAATCATAGTCATATGATGAAATTTTCGGATATAGCCACTGTGATTTCACCTGTGATAAGTCACTTCTGCTATTTGGTCATAGACAAAGATAAATGCCATCAAAAACGTAATAAATTAGTCACAGGTGTGAGTTCATGATTTATAACAGGTGATTGTGATTTTATGCCAATCCTAACAAAACAAAAACAACAAACACAAAAAGAAAACGCTAGAGAGGTACAGCAAAATCTTATATTTTGAGTTGTCAACTTGGACGTTAGTTTTTTATTCCTAGTAAAAGCCGTTATGGCTCAAATTACAGTGATATATAACAACTAAAATTAGGAATTAGTTAGATAATATTTATGTATTCCTGCATTTAAGAGAAAAGCGAGAATGCTGCAGCAATCACATGAATGTAACTTGTAAGAATTCAATTTTACTAAAAACTTTTCCCAATATTATCACCATCTGAAATCAATCAACGAAACGAATGCAATATTCTCCAATGTATAATTTTAACCTGTTTTATATAATTCCGTGTGGTGACGGATTAAGAATACAAATTGTCACCACCCCAATTCATCCCGTGGGTGTCGTAAGAGCCGACTAAGGGAGCAAACTAAGCAGGACAACAGCACTGCAAAGAGAAGGAAAACTTGAAACAAACCCTATACCAACCCGTCTGGCCAGCGTGGTATAGTAGGCCAAAAACCTCCTTTCTAAGGAGAGGCCTATGTCCAGCAGTGGACTAGTATAGGCTGTTGATGTTGATGTTATATAATTTGTTCAATTTTATCCCATAGGAATAGGAACCCGAGAGACTGCTAAATAGGTAAAATATAGGTAAATTAGATAAGTACTATTTTGCTTAGCTACCTACGATCGTGATCGTTTTTGTGACAACCCTTGCACATTTTTAGACGAGGCAGTCTTTTAGGTACTTAGTGGTCTATCAAAAAAGTTGACTCACTATTATTTATTATGAGAGTAGATATATTCTTTGATTATTACACATATGGTGTTAGTAACTGTTAAGAAAAAATAGATAACTTATGTAGGTAGCCCTTAACTTGCTTAAGGTAAAAAGTAAAAAGTAAGATGACATGACCAGTGTGCCCGTTTACGGTAGAATTTCTACTGCAGCAGTAGATTTCCAATGAAAATTTGACCAGTAGTTTCCAAACATCTAGTAGATTTCAGTAGATTTAACGCAATAATGGTCCTGGCTGCAAGGACTTGTGTCCAAGCCTATAAATAATGTTGGCAGCAATGGCAGCGCGCGCGCGTTAGTATTGTTTGTAGCAGGTGCTTCCCCGAATGTATACTTTTAAGCCCGACTTACACGGAATTTTGCATTCTAATGTTTTGAGAATAGAGTATATTTTAATAATTATTTTAATTACGATTCAGAGTATCGTTTAAACTAGTTTAAAGGGTAATTTCCCATTATATTGCCTTATGACAATATGTCATTCTCATACATAATTCGTACAGATCTCATGGCAATCGGATGCAACATGTACTTATGATTAGAATGAAACGTAAATTTGAACAAAACTATCGCGCTGAATGGGAACAAAACCCATTATTTGCTTCGTGGCTCTGTAAAGATATACACAGTAATAATCATGCTTTCTGTAAAGCTTGCGGTGTTTAAATTTTAAGCAGATTAGCATCTATTAAAGAACACAGTGGTAGTAGCAAACATGATAACAATATGAAACATTACAGTGGGCGTTCAAGGGTATGTAAATTTGTTTATGTTATCGGAAAGTTGATAACTATTCTATTATATTATTAATTTAACATTTTAATTCATATTAATCAAACATTTAAATTTTATTTTATATTATTCAAATATTTTAATTCAGCAAAACAATAATAACAATCAAAAACTTCCAAGTTTTAAAACTGGTTTATCATTTTTCTAGAAAACTTCCAATGAGGTATACTATGCTAGACTAAGATGGTTTTGTTTTGTAAACACAAAGTTTTAAAACCATCTTGACGATCTCCGTGGCAGAGTGGTTTATAAGCCCCGGTTTCAAGGCGTCGCCATATCTAGAGGTACTGGGTTCAATTCCCGGTGGGGGCAAATGTTTGTGTGATGAATACAGGCATTTGTTAGAACAAATTTTCTTTGAAAGGTCTTTGATGTTTATATAGGTATTGAGTATATTATGAATATTTGTTTAAATATATCTGTTATGTATATTTATCCGACATCTAGTATCCACAACATAAGCAGCATAAGCTGCTTACTTTGGGCTTGTTGATAGGTGTTATTGTCAGAAGATATTTATTTGTTTAAAATATAGTTATTTTTATTGTATGCATTCTAGGTATCTAGATGTTTTATTTATTGTGAATTTAATTTTGTTTTATCAGATGAAAAAACTAAAGCCGAGCTCATGTTTTGCGCTGCACTAGTTGAACAAAACATACCTTTCAGATTCATGGACCACTTGAGCGACGTCTTAAAACGAGCATTTCACGACTCAGAGATAACAAAGGCATTCACATGCAAGCGAACAAAAGCAGCTCATTTTATATATGACGCTATAGCACCAACATTCGAAAAAAAACTATTCGAAGATGTTGTTTCATGTAAGTCGCCTTCAGGGAAAAACATATTTTCTATAATAATTGATGAGACTACTGATGTTAGCACTGACAAAATTCTAGCTGTAGCAGTTATGTATTACTCCACACAACATAAATGTGCTGTGACTAAATTTTTATTTTCTATTACTTTAGAAGGAGAATCTTCACAAGATCTTTTTGATGCGTTATCGAATGGCTTAGAAAAAAATAATTTAAATGTAGCAGACGTAACTACGTCTACTTCTGTATTCGCGGCAAAACCAAGTGGTTTTGCCGCGAATACAAGTAATGTAATTTTTGGTACTAACAGGAGTGTGGTGTCAAACATACAGTCTATTAATCCTCATTGCATTTTTGTAAAGTGTGTATGTCACTCTGTTGCGCTATTTGTAAGCTATGCATGTAAAGAACTGCCTCGAAATATTGACCAGATTGTTAAAGATGTTCACAACTATTTTAGTCAAAGCAGTAAGCGACAACGAGAATTTTCCGAATTTCAAAATTTTGTTGACATCGAAAATCACAATTTATTGCGACATTATGAGATCAGATGGCTTTCTTTACATGCCTGTGTAAATAGAATAATTGAACAATGGGACGCTTTGAAATTGTATTTTAATAATCGATATTTATTAGATCGCAATCCTAATGCTGAATTTTTAAAAGTTAATTTTGATGATTAATGTATCAAAATTATACTTTTTGTTTTTGGATTATGTGTTACCAATTGTTAATAAATTTAATACAATTTTCCAATCGGCATATAGTGCTGTCCATCGATTATATAGGGATATGAGCGATATGTATAAGGCCTTACTGAGTGGCCTATAGAAAATATTGATCCTAGCAGTGAAATAAATTTGCTTGATATTAATCAAATGTCTAAAAGTAGCAAAATTAATTTTAAATATGGGTAGGGATCATACACAAAGAATTCAGGAGTTTTTGAGAAGGTCGCGGTTATTTCTAATTGAGCTATGCATGCAATTGAAGAAGAGACTGCCAATAGAACATCATTTGTTTAGGGAGTTAATATTTTTAGACCCCCAAATAGCAGCGTATGTGCAGTTTTCTAGTCTCGTATCACTGACTCAACGGTTTCCTAATTTAGTGTGTGACGAAATTACACATCAATTAATTGACTAAGAGTATCGTCAGTTAAAATATGACAATAACTTACAAAATTTACTGGCGTCGTCCAGTGACTCTGCAGTATCACAGGATACTGATAAGTTTTGGGCGAGCGTTCATAAATTAACAGATAGTTATAATAAATTGAAATATGATAATATCTGTAAATTCGCAAAAGCGGTGATGTGTTTGCCCGTATCGAACGCTTGTGAGCGAATATTTTCGCAAGTTAATTTAATTAAAACTAAACATCGTAATCGGTTTTTAAATACACACATATCATCGCTTTTGAACACAAAACAAGGGATAATTGATAGTTTAGAAAATTGTACAAACTTTGTACCTGATTCTAATATGATTAGACTAGCTGACCCTGCAAACGTTGCTATTTCAATATTTAAATATATAATTATATTTTTTTTTTAATTTCTTAAAATCGGTGAAAAGAATATTCCTATCAAATTTCAAGTCTTTAGCTCTAATGGTTCCAGAAATATCGTGATGAGTGACTATATACGTGGAAATCTCTTATATATATATATATATATATAGATTAAGCAAAAATTGTAATGAAAATAAATATTCTCAATCTAATTAAAATAATAAATCATGTTTTATTTCAACCACAATGTTCAAATGCATCAAAATGTAGGTTGGTAGAATTTCGGTAGATTTTTTTTTACTTCAGTAGATTTCAAAAAGTTGCCGAATTTAGTAGATTAGTAATATTTCATAACGGTCACACTGGACATGACACGTGTTTGACAGTTGTGATGTAAAAACATTGTGAAAGTTTTCTGTTTGCACCATAATACATTCTATTTTTATAAGTTCCAACCGTTCTACGTTATTTGCTGAATAAGATTTGTAGTTACAAATAGACATCATTACATAGTTTTTAAGGGTTATCCTTGATTTATATAGAACTAAAGAATATGGCCCCATCATCCGATTGGGACGAGATAAAAAGATTAGCTGCAGATTTTCAAAAGGCGCAGCTTACTTCTACGTCCCTGAGGTAGGTAGTCACAATCTTTTTTTAAATAATAGGTTGCCAGGCAAGTACACGGCCAGTCGAAAAATAGGTTACAAAGAACGTTGCCAACCATATCCCATCATGGTGCTACAGAGAGTTTACCAGAGTGGCGTACTCTTACGTGTATACCACTCTAGCAGCCTTCTGTTAGGTATGTATCCAGTCTAGCAACTTCAATTCGAGACTAAATATGCTCATATAAACAATTATGTAATCTATAAACTAAAGAAAGCTCTGTAGGTTTAATATTTTCATTATATAAAACAATTTTTGCTTCGCCTCCTGGAAAGTCATAATAATTTTTCCATTTTCAGATTGTCTGAGAGAAACTGCATAGAAATTGTTACTAAACTGCTTGAGTTGAAATTAATTGATGTTATATTTACTACCGATGGCAAAGAATATTTGACTCCTCAACAACTTACTAAAGAAGTAAAAGATGAGTTATATGTCCATGGAGGGCGTATTAACACTGTTGATCTTGCTAAAGAGCTGAATGTTGACCTCAGTCAGATTAACCATTGTGTAGCAGACATTATCAAAGGAAAAGAAGTGCAACTTGTTTCAGGATACTTAATAGCTCATTATTATTTGGAAAAAGTTGCAAGAGAAGTAAACGAGAAATTACAACTTCAAGGTCAAGTATCTGTGGGTGAGTTGACACTACAATATGATTTGCCAGCGGAATTACTGCAGCATAATGTTTTAGAAAAATATTTGGGAAAAATCATTATTGGGAAACAAGATCCATCAGAACCCAGAACTTTCTATACTGAAGAATACATTACAAGGACAAAGGCGAAGATTAGAGGTGCACTAATGGGTCTACTGAAACCTACTCCTATAGCCGTTATAGTTAATCATTGTAATTTGACTGATCGCCTCTTCTTGTCTCTGTTTGATCAAATAAATGCACCTGGGGTACTGACTGGTCGTCAGGCAGGAGCATTGTATGTGCCATCATGTTATACTAAGACTCAAAATGAATGGGTAATGAGTTTCTTTAAACAAAATAATTATTTAGAATATGATGCATTGTCCCGATTGGGGTTATCTGACCCTAAAGGTTATGTCAAAAAAACTTTGATAAATGAAGATTTGACTTTTCTTAGCAGCTGTGTTATAGGTTCTCAAATAAAAGGACAATTGGAAACGGCTCTTGAAGAATGTATTGCTTCTAAAAGTTATTTGGATGTTGTATCTTTATTGCCATCAGTTTTAACTGATACTGATATAGAAAATGTGCTTGATGACCTATTAAAGAAATCAAAATCGATAATGTTATTTGATAATACAGGTAAGTGAATGCTCTTTTTAATCTGACATTTTTCTATGCATTACTTCATTCACATAAGTCATTAAAGCCTATATTTTCCAGATCTCTGACTGTTAGTAAGACTGATTCAAGATCATTCATCATTCAATTCAGATCAATTAAATCAAATTTCTATTGTTATTATTCTTTGAAAGGTGAAAAATATAAGACAAATTGACACAAATCTCAAACAGATTAAAAGCAAAGGTTCTGTGTCTAACATTTATTAACTCATTGTACTGTTTTGTAGGGATTCTGTGCAAATATTAATATATTTCCACAAAAATTTAACTAGTATAAAATTTTATTACAGTTTTCAGTAATCATTATATTGAACATTTAAAGCAAAATTGCATGCCAATGACACAAGAAAAGTCAGAAAAAGTAGTCAAATCTGGCAAATATCAACAATTCTACATGGAGAAACAATTACAAAAGTCAGTGGATATACAGCTAAGTCATGTGGACCATAAAGCCGAGAGACGAGAAGAACGTAGAAGAAAAGCTGCTTCTGGCAAAGGAGGTGGGGGTACTCAAGGTCGAGAGACTAAAACAAAGGCAGTTAAAAAACATGCAAGATCTAAACAAACTGCTCATGATTCCGATTCTGATGATGGTGTAGGTATAAATAAAAAGGCACAGACACAATTAGAAATTGTATCTGTTGAGGACATTGAGAATATTATCAAGGATGTCCTAGAGAATGAGGGTCTAGAAGATTTAATTACTAGGGTGGCAGAACATCTTCAAGTGTAAGTAGAATTAAATAAAAATATATGTATTAAAACAGTGTGATATTAAGGGTGCTAAAGGATAATCAAGTATTTTTTTGCAAGGATACAAATTATCTTAAATTATCTTTTCGTAACAAATGGTATCCAAATTCAAATAATTTCAAAACTTAGATGTTATTAGAATGAGAGAAAAACATATTACATTTTAGAGAATTAAGGAGATTGTGGTAAGACTTACTTGTGAGTGTAGGGTACAGAAAATGATTGTAGGTGTGAATGAGTTTTACTTTCACAGAAAAATACTAATAAAAATAAAATACATACATGCTAGACATTATGTTACTACATAGTAACATAATGTCTAGGAATAATATGTTACATGTAGTACTTTCTTCTAAATAAATCATTTTTGTTTTACACAATAGAGTTACATCCCATTGCATGTAATAATGTTAAGAAATATTTAATAAAATCAATTAGAACTTCCACTAAAGTAAATAAAAATATTGTGCAATTGCTATTTTTCTTTAGATGGCCTATGTTATCAAACTAAAAATTACAAAACAAATGAATGAACGAAGTACACACTAACATTTTCTTAAATTTAACTTTTACATTTTCAGGAGCCTTAACCAGATTGGCCTAACAATAGCTAAAGAAACTGCAGATAAATTGCTTCAGGATGCCAGTCAAAATAAGAAACTTAGTCATACATCTGCTCAAGATAAAATTAATGTTTTAGTCAATGATATGAGACTGTATGAAAAGGGTCTAAAGTCCTTACCCTCTGATCAGCAACCCCAGTTTATTAAATATCTTCTAAAGTCACTGGGGGGTGATATACTAGGAGAGTTTTGCAAGTATGCAGCAAATCAGTGTAACTTGTCTGTACCAGGTGATGTGCTGTCTGTTGAGCAACGAAATAAAATAATTAAAGATTTATCTGATGAATTTACAAAGCCAATAGTATCACTAAATGCTACATTGACAGAGCAAAATATGGAAGCATTCTACCAAGCTGTAGATGTATGTTTAGCAGAATTTGGTATGATTTTAAAGAAAGTTGACAAGAAGAAAGATAAGTATGTAACAGCTAAAGAATGTTTTAGAATTTATTTGTCATACCATAGTTGTATTCACACTATAATTACTTGTCTTATATTTTCAGACTTCTTATCCAAAATCACAGAGAGAAACTCATTTCTGAACTGGAAAGCTGTGATGATCCAGCATTAAGTTTACACATAGCTGTATTGGCAATTTTTACAATTATCACTCAAAATATGCTTCATGCATCTGGTAGACAAGTATCAATAATAGTATCTTATTTAAAAACCCAACTTAAAGAAGATGACTATGAACGACTCCAACTGGTTCATGGTAAACTATTTTCTTCTCTTCTACTCACCTTTGCGCTCAGTCGACTATCTGCATTTTTAACTAACAATATATGTAATAAATTGTGTATTTTATATACTCGGCAATTTAGATTATATATATACAGCGTGTCACTTATGTTTTCACAAAGCTGTAAACAACATATTCTGCACATTATTTCTAGACGATTTGCAAAATATGAACAAAAAATATTCAGTGGTTTAGAAACAGGACATTTTGTTTGTTTTCGTAATTTGCAACATCATGTGTACATGCAGTCATAATACATTGACCTGAGCTGTATACGCGGTAATCACACGTTGCCACTTTTACTACACTCGAATCGAACGAAATATGATGATTATTGCATCATCACGATGAAGGACACGCGTTTTTAATTAGTTCATCCAGTAAGGACAGCAGTCGGCCCTTGGCCACCGGCGAGTGTTATGCTATTCTGTATCCTTGTAGATGCGCTCACGACAAATAACCGTTATAATAATATTGTTGTTGTTCATGAGATACAAATTTGTTTAGAAAAGTTTTCTTGTGGGAATAATTGTTTAGTCTTATTGCTTTCGTCATAATACACGGCAATGGTGTGAACAATTAATGTTATCGTGTGCGCAAGACTTCGTAATGTAACGAGTCCTGCTAATTTTATTTTGAAAAGTGAAAATATTAGGTTCTGTGTGTAGTGCAGTGTGAAACTGAGTGAATTATCAGTCTTTTAATTTTATTGGGTTATCGGTATCAACATCCATAATGCCGTGAGTGACCTTCACAGCCGCGGAATATCCTGCCATGATGTTAATGGAAAACTCTATCAAAACGCATCTTTTGCTTTACGGACAGGTATGCAGTCAATCGTGTATGTCCTACTGACTGCCGAATTTTTAAAATAGCGGTTCAAAGATTACGAGACAACCAAAGTACCTACTTTTTCAAGGAGTGACACGTACTGCCGGGTCCGAAGCTAGTCGAGCATTCCCAAAATAAACACGTAAATAAAATCGTATTCTTAATAAATAGATTAAAAAAAGCAAGTGAAGTGATTAGTAGGTAGGTAATAAGAATGTAAAGTTCGCCGGCTCGTCGCGGCGGCGGCGTCTCTTTGATGTCGCCGACATTTAGACGCTGCCGTGTACAGTTCACCGACTCATGTTATCAATGGTGTTCTAATTCGGCAATTATTTTATTGTATTTATTTTGTTCTAAATTTGCATTTCTGTATTTTCGTACTATTTTTTTTTTTAATTTTAACCGACGTATATTGAACCGTGTTATCTGTTATTTCATTTTTTGTGATATGTATAATAACACCCGTTATATAAATATAAAAATAGGAAGAATAACAACAATTACTTTTATCTTTAATGTACTGTATCTTTCTGCCATCCATATCAAATTAAGTTTACAAGATTTACCTCATCTACATAAATATGACTCAACTTGTAGCATTCCTTGCATTCATCATCATCATCAACAACAGCCTTTAGTAGTCCACTGTTGGACATCTGCCTCTTCTTAGAAAGGGGGTTTTGGCCTACTATACCACGTTTTTTTTCGTTGCATTATTGTCGGCTTATTGTAGCATTCTTCATAATGAAGTTATAGGGAATACAGTGGCGGGGAGGGAAGGGTAAGGTCAAGACAAGAAAAGCCATATTGCTCCAAAAATGACATTCCTTTCCTTTTACCCATTTATTTCATTTTATTCTTTGCTGCCACTTGGGCAATGTAAATATAAAACTCTGAAATTTTACCTGCCTACGGCTCATAAGATGAACAAACAGACCCGCAGCTTAGTCTTAGTAATCAGCTTCTGTTGGCATTCTTTGGGTACAGAACCCTGAACATTACTCAAATCATCATCATCACGTAGGTTTTGGGCTACGAGTACTAGACCAAGATGGCCAGACGGGTTGATATAGGGTTTGTATCAAGTTTTCCTTTCTCTTTGCGGTGCTGTTATCCTGCGTAGTTTGCTCCCTTAGTCGGCCCTTACGACACCCACGGGATGAATAGGGGTGGTGACACTTCGTATTCGTAATCTGTCACCACACGGACTCACCCAAATACCCTTGTGGGAGTCGAAAGGGCTTCGTTTAGGCTGGTAATATGTATGTGAGAGGACTGATAACGGTATTAATTACATAGTCACTGTATTTATACGTTTTCGGTTTTCACGATATACAGTTAAGTAAAACAAATCCATGTCAATGTCAAAGTATTGAAAATACTTTTTTATTTACAGAGTTAGTTTCAAAATATTTAACGTGCACTGAAGACGAAAAGAGCGCAATTGAAGAAAAACTTGATCAAGAATTACCTGCCCTAAAAAATATGGTTCTAGAAATTAAAAAGTACAAGTGACGTATTTTTCTACATTGTGTTGTATAAAGTTCAAATTGGTGTATTATAAACAAATATATACATGTCTATATGAAGTTTGTTTTTATATTTTTATATACCTTTCACATTAATGCTTCGCGGATTAAGTACACCGCACAATGCAGGTATCAACAAGCAGCAAGCATAATCTTTACATAGTATAAAATGTTTGCTTAGATGTTTTTAACTACGCAACGGATTTTAATGCAGTTTTCATTAGTAGAGCGAGTCATTCAAGAGGAAGGTTTATATCTATAATACATGCATATAGAAAATCTGGACAATTAAAAAAAAATGAAAACCTACTTCGTCTACGTGGTCAAACTGAGTAGTCAAACTAATTTGTCCAACAGGCATAATTTTCCAGATGGTCAAACTTCTCGGATAATGGATTCTTTTTATAATTGTCAAATGCAACAGCGATGATGTGATGATTAAATATTTGTCATTTGTATCATATTGCCACAGTTTTATTACATTTGCCGCGACTCCCACATACGAAGAAACAGAAACATTAATTCCATCCAGAGGATCCTCCCTTTGTGTTGGAGGGACATGACACCCGTTCCTCCACACTTTGAATTATTTTGAGTCGCTTGCAATTTAATTACATTATACGATGGATATAAAGTACATAAATCGAAGAGGAGGCACTATTGGCGGTTAAACCCTAAGGCAAAGTAGGCACGTGCTTGGTGGGTGCGCGCGGAGATTTTTTTAACATAAAAAGAGCTGTGTCAATAAGTATGCACATACTTACACTATAAACAATCACTTAATAATTCTACATATAAAGATTATTTTATTTTTATTATTTGCTGCTGCAGCTGTAGTGAGATTACTCTATAAGTTGTAATAATAGACCAGGGTTGTCCAGTCAATGGCACTATACGGTACAACGGCTTTATTCTGGGCGATCCGCCGATATAAAGGCGGAAATGAGTGGCTAAAGACCGTTTACCGAGCCACAATGACTCGTTGGTCGTCCCGGCTGGAGGCTCCATCGGAGACGGTTCAACAGTTCATCGTCTAGTAGGCAGGGTAGCAGCATGGGATCCTTCCCTTCCGACTGACGCAGGTCTTTGCTTGCCTCGTCTGTTTAGAGAGGTATCAGCAGTCGATCGCTAGAAGTGAATTGAGTTGCGCCTGTCACTACTGCGTGCAGTTTGAACTCGGCTCAGCACACACTGGTCAACGTCAAAAGATCAATCTGTGATCATAGTGCTTGTATTAGTAGGATTAGCGAAAAATGCCTGAAAATCCCGGAAAATTCCTATTGGAGTGAAAAAAATATTTTATTGAAGATTCAAATATCAGGAATTGATTGCAATAAAAATTATAACAAAGTATTGTCAGCTAAGGTAACAAAACAAATGTTTAAAATTTGTTTTGCCTACTCCTACGTAAAAAGTTTAATGTAACAAATGTGCGGAATAAAAAACAAAAAGAATGAATCCCTGAAAGTTTAACTACAAATATCTAAATTTATAGATCATTTGATAAACATACATTTGTTTTAATAGACAATAAAGAACAGGTACTTTTTGGGTGCGCGACGGCTGAGCGAGTGTAATGGGCAGCTACCTTGATGTAGCTTTGCAAATGCTGATGTGCTTTTATAATATTATGCATCGGCGGATTTTACGCCTTAAGCATTCTCTGCCA
The DNA here is from genome assembly GCA_902825455.1 of Arctia plantaginis. NCBI lineage: Eukaryota > Metazoa > Arthropoda > Insecta > Lepidoptera > Erebidae > Arctia > Arctia plantaginis. The sequence goes on from CADEBD010000422.1 coordinate 12,012,195, forward strand.
GTTGACCGATTGGGCGATGCGGAGAAAGACTGAGGTAGGTGGACTTATGGGGAGGTAATAAATGATGGGATTTTTATAAAGTACATCTATTTTGTCCTTGGAGTAGATAAATATTAGCAATAATATATACATATACCCAAATATACATACATATACACACATACATATACGCCCCGTTGAATTCGCCCAGCAAAACCGAACTGCCTTGCCTCACGCTTAAGTTGTCAGATTTCTTAAATATACACTTACTTGACCACTACAACTTAATTTACATATACGGTTGATATTACATTATATTACTGTCCATTAAATTTGCCATTTTTAATGGACAGTAATATAAGAATACTAGCTGACCCTGCAAACACTGTTTTGCTATTTACATTTGTTTTTTTAAATTTCTTAAAATCCTTTCTTAGCTGACCTCTACTCGGTGAAAAGAATATTCCTACCAAATTTCAAGTCTTTATCTCTAATGGTTCCAGAGATATCGTGATGAGTGACTATATACGTGGAAATCTCTTATATATATATAGATTACATTACATTATTGTCTATTAAAAATAGTAATTTTATAGTTTTGCATGCGGACTCGTTTCTTTTGAAAATGTTCAAAAGAAACGAGTCCGCATGCAAAACTTGCGTCAAGTCAACGTTTTAATGGTTATTTTTGTAAAAAAGTTTTTATTAAAAGATTACTATTCTGGCTAATGATTGTCTCTGTAACTTTACAAATTATATGTACATCATCTGACGCAAAAAAAAAACACCTCAATTCCGACTTGTCAGTTTACTTTTGTAATTTATATAATTGGAATAAAATGAAAATGATTGAGGTTAGAATCAAACTTACGCTCCATTTTTCGTTTTGAATTTACAGCTTTTCATTAAAAAGAGTTTACAGTTTACGAAAATAAAAAAAAACGACTCAGTATTCCTTATTAACCAATCAGATTCCCCAGCCAAACCACAGAACTCGACTAGAAAGAGATAGAGGGAACTAACTAGCATCCATCTCTCTCGTTGCCTTTATTGCAAGAAAGTAACCTCTTGTTTACTTTGTGCTTATATCTCTATGGTATATACAGTATTACGTAAAACACATTTGGCAATAAAAAGTTACGATTCATTTTATTGGCTGTACAGAGTCATAGATGTTTTAGTTTTAAGAAGTCTTTACAATATAAACGAAAACAGGACTGAACAAATTAATATGCATTTATTTTTTATTATTATTTCAGTGCCGTTTAATTAAACGAAAAGCATAGAATTAAAGTGAAATGAACGAATTAAAAAATAATGATTAAATTATAACGAAGACGATCTCTGATTAGCAAGTCTCTTGATAAAATAAGATTGGTAAAATAAATTGATTACGCTTTACCACAACGATTAAAATGTAACAACACTAAAATTTCAAAAATCAAATTATAGAACGTAACCTTTTGACATCTCGCAGGAATAAAGAATCACTTGATTGTTTAAATTATTTGTAAAAAGTGAAATATTACATTCATTGAACTCAGTAGTAGAAATAATTACTTATTTAAAAATTGTTATAATTAAATTAGGATTGTTTTATGTTTCGATCATATCGTACAAAGTTGCGCTCGCTAGTCACAGAACCGCAGTTTAACCTGACAAAATGCACGTGGCTTGTATTATTTACTATTTTGACAACTTTGACGTTTGTCACTAGTTTTTTTTTTGTTTGTGGCAAACTGTGCCGATGTCGACAATTCTGCCAAAGTCTAGTGTGTGTGTATTACCTTTTTACTATTTTGACAACTTTGACGTTTGTCATTAGTTATATACATGCATACTGCCTGGTCTAAATATGTCTATAGTATTCAATGTTGCCAACCTAGTGGATTTTCCACTAAAACTACTGGTTCCGACCCCCTTTTAGTGGCGAAATTTTGCTTTTAGCCCCTGGTGGATTTTTTAGTGATTTATTTATTTATTTAATACTTCCTGTAAATACATTGCATAAGGCGGACTTAGTGCCATAGGCATTTACTTCCAGTCAACATTTGGGTAATGCAGAGCTGTGTGTGGCAGGTGTATAATTGAAGCTAGTGAATGAATTACCAGTCAATGTCCATCGCAAAGAATATAATATATAGATTTATTAAGTATACATAAATACATTTTGTACGTACTCTAAACTTAAAGTTAAATCGGCTGATGCACATCCTGACTTCTAGTGGGAGGGCGTTCCAGAGATTTCCAGCTTGAAAAACGAAGGAAGAATGAATAATACTCGAATTATGTGAAGGACTATCAGAAGAGCGGAGATTCCTATCATGGTTAGAGGAGAGATATTAGAAGTGAGATGTTAAATAAGTAGGTGAGTTAGCTAAGTAGAGAAAGGAGTACAACATCGTCAACGCCCTTGAACTACGGCGTTGTCTTATAGATAGCCATGATAGTTGCGTACGATAGGAGGATATATGATTATGCTTTCGTAAGTTGAATATTAATCGAATGCAATTGTTGAGAAGCCGGTCTAGTTTATTGAGCAGATCTGCATTCAGGTCGAGGTAACACACATCACCGTAGTCTATGACCGGTAGAACCAAGGTCTGTTTTAACATCATCTTCATTTTCGTGGGAAGAATTTTTTTAGGCGATAGAGGCTCCGCAAAATGTTCGTGACTTTCTGACTGATACTAGATACTTATGGTTGCCAACTCAGAGTTGAGTCTATGTGCAGGCCAGGATCCTTGACCGATGGACTAATGGGCAACACTGTACCATTGAAAACGATATCAATGATACCATCAGGATCAATTCTCCTCGTCATTTTACGACTCCCTATAATGATCGCTTGGCATTTAGACGGATTTACGGTTAAACCGAACCTGCTGGCCCAGTTTTTTATGGTGTCTAGATCACGGTTAGTGTTAATTATAGCTTCGTCCAAATATTCATGAGTTATGAAATCGATGAATAGTGAAAAGAGAAGAGGAGAAAGAATGCCGCCGTTTGGAACACCGGAGTCAAGTTCAGTCACCGGACACCGGAGTCAGTTCACCGGAGTCATGTCGATGTTGATTTATCGATTCGGACAGACTGCTGGCGTACACGAAGAAAGGATGAGAACCATTCCAGGGCATCGTCTGAAATCATGAAGGGGGTAAGGATGGCTAATAGGATATCATGACTCACGATGTTGAAGGTGTTTGAAAAGTCAATTAGTGCTCATACGGTAATTTTGCCGTCCTCCAGCGCCGCCTTCACATTAAGAGTCTCCTTGGCTGTCCCTGCACTGTGTCCAAGTCGGAATCCTGACTGATATACGTTTAGCAAATTGTTTCGGTAAATAAATTGTGAAAGTTGCTTATGTACACAAGCTTCTAGGACTATTGAGAGAAAAGGGAGAATAGATATTGGACGAAAATGATTAGGGAGAGAGAGATTAGGTACTTTGGCCAATGGATGTACATAGGGATGGAAAACATTGGGAGTCCAGAGAATAATCAATTACGTGAGTAATGGCGGGTAAAAGCTGTTTCAGGATAGTGGTTACCATGTAACAGCTTATATCATCACAACCAGTAGCATTGGACCTGATAGAGAGTATGAATTGTTTGACCTCGTTGGGTGAAACTGGGGCAAAATTAAAGGACTTTATATTAGGCCTAGTCAGACGCGTCACAAAATCGATGGTTTCAACCTTGCTTTGATGATCCAATATAGAGGGAGTCTTGAAATGGCGATTTAGTAGTAATGGTAAGGTTGTAGAGGACTTAGGAAATGCTGTTGAGAGATGAACTGTGAGAACTTTTTGTGTACGCAAACCTCAAGAACGTTTGATAGGAAAGGAAGAATTGGGATTGGATAGAAGTGATCAGGAAGGGAAGGATTATTAATTCAAGGCACGATGGGATGATGTAGACTCTGTACCAGAGAAAGGTTTCGGAGTCGATAAAGAAGTCAATGATGTCGGATACAACTTCGAGGACGTAATCCAAGATGGTAACTATCATCCTACGGCTTGAAACCATTGCGTTATAACAGACAAACAGGATGATCTTTTTGATATCCCCAGAACACATAAAAAAAATCAAAGGACAATATTGGGTCTGGGCAGACTAGCTATATAATTCAAGGTACGACTCTATGTTTAATGATCCGGTTGAGTAGCAGAAGAAAAATGAACATTGATATCACCCAAACCAATGCAACTCAGTTCGTTGTTGTCTACCAATGTACCAATGCGGTTCGTTGTTGTACAATGTGCAACGTGTTACGACACCTCCACATACTAGAGGCGTTGCTCTTTGAAGATGCCTAAGGGACCAAGGGACTTCGTCATTTGAGGAATTGGCTACCTTTGGCATTATTCTCTTAATACTACCTCATTTCAATGCCGATGTTAAGTTGAGAGACTATAAGTATATATATATATATATAAACAGACGAATAGAATAGAAGTTGGAAGGAGAATGGTGCAATGTTGTATAACACAATCGGTACCAAAGAATCGTATTATTCTGAACCCGATGATGAGGGTGCTGACAAAAACGATTAGTATCAGTATTAAATTTTAATAAAGGAAACTTGTTATGAATATCGTTATGGTGTTCTTTCATAATTACTAAAAAAACTGTTTAGTGGAAAATTTTGTGCCTACTGGGGAAGGGTCGTTTTTCGTTAGTGGTTTTCTGGTGGTTTTAGATGTTGAATCTGGTGGAGAGTTCATTTAACTGTTGGCAGCACTGATGGTTTTATTATATTTTGGTCAATCAGCTTTATTCAGTCAGGCAGTTTCAGTGCTCAGTGAATTACTCATGGTAGGAGTGATCTTGTAAACTACTGTCTTGTTATTGTGCGAAGGCTGTAGTTTAAGTATTACATGCATTTTATTCGAAATTTTATAAAAATAGCTGTTTTAATATTCTCTTACAAGTAGATTAACTATTGTGAGAGTACAAGCTTAATAATAGACAATTTATTTAAGAGCGCCATGTGCTTTTGAAATTTGTATACAACTTGGTCAATTTGAATAGCTGTGAGATGGATATAGAACCTAAGGAAAATTCCGATTTACTGAAGAAAATTAATACTACTGAAACAAATGGTAACTTAAATCATGAAGAACAAGGGGGTCCTCCAGATGGAGGATTTAGAGCATATGCAGTCTTGGTTGGATCTTTCATGACAAACGGTCTTGTCTTTGGAGTGATAAATTCATATAGTGTGATATTTCCGGTTGTGGAGAGCTATGTACAAAGTCAAAATGTAACGAACGCATCAAGTTGCGCATGTAAGTTATTTAATTTATTATTACAAATCACTTATGGCAGGTAGTTTAATATGCTTAAAGTCTAATTTAATTAGAAAAGCTTTCCATGTAGTACAATTGCCATTGGATAATCCTTTTCTTAAAATGAGCTATCCATAATTTGCTTTTAATGGATTTCATAGTAAAAAGTCACACATAATTATTCTCATTGTTCTTATTGAGAAAAAAATACTAATATTATTAATGGAGTTAAAATACTTAGGAACTACTAAGACAAAATATTGTACATGTATTATAGTGTATAATGATATCTAATGGTGTCATTGTCCTTATAATTAATTTATCTTGCACAACTTTAATACAAAAAAAAACAACCACACTAAAAACATAAATACACCTTTCTACTGATTGTATTTTTATGTAGGTACTTAAAATGCAAGTCTGAAGTTATCTATATTAAAGTTAGTTTATCAAAATCCCTGAAACCAGAAAGCCAATTCTCGCAATAAAACTTCGGTCTCAATTCAGTTCTGATCAACTTTCAATTTCGATTATATCATATTGTAACTGAAAATTGAATCTGTAATCTGCTGGTCTTAGTAAATATTTTACAAAAAAAATACCTTTTATGACAGTTGTGAGATCTGAACTGTTATTACGAGAATTGGTCTTCAGATAACACTTTTGCTTAATAATCAGCAAATACATAAATGCAACTTTTAAAGTTTTTAACCATGTGTTTCTCTCTCTCTACAACCTATTATTGGTTAAAAAAAATGTTTTTTGAGCAATTTTATTTTCATTTTTAAATTGAAGACAGTTTACTTCAGTAGAAAAAAATATTTTGAATGACAATAAAGATACTTCATTATCATACAGAATAGTAATGATTATTCTGCCATCATAAAATCCTTATTATTTCAATTTTTACATATTTTCAATGAAACTTTAATTTTAAAAAACAATGGTATTGTTGGTTTTTCAAATTTATGATACATATAATAATAAGTAATACAACTAATAATAAAATCTTTATTGAAAACTATAACAAAAGCAAATGAAACAAATAAATGATTGATACATTGCATGGAATGTAGTACTGAAGCAATCAGTTAGATTTAAAAAAATATAATTTTATTTTCCCTTATCTTATGAGAAGAAGATAAATTAAATCATAAAAAATAATAAGAATAATCCAATTCTATCTTCATATTACTATATGTAAAAGAAGCCTCTTTTCTTTACACTTTGATAACTTTATTAAAGTCTACTTCAACACATCAGCATATAGTACAGCTACATATACACTTCATTTATTTCTGTTTTAATAATATAGAAAATGTTAAGCAACAAATTGTATATGAGCTGACAGTGATTAAATTTTTAGTAATTACATTGGTTGCTGATATATAATACAGTGTACAAAACAAAGCAGAGTTCTGTTGTTTGAACCACATGTTGAATGTAATTATCTGTCCCATTATCAGAATAATTATGTCTGTTTATGGACAGAGGGCTTGAGAGGTTATCAAAATATTAATATATATATATATTAAGTTATTGTTCTTTGTTCTAATTCACAACATAATATATTTGTTTTATAACTTTTCTATTGCATAATATGCATCTTCAAAAGCATTTGTCTATGGTGCTCTTCACCTTTTCGTTTTTAAGATATTAATGATAAATTACTCAAGTATGGTTTTACTGTTCCCAAAATATTTATAGTATGTGTTCTTTAAGAAAATCATGAAAGCAATTGTTAAATGATTAATTCTGAAACTGGCAAAATTCTTCTGCCCAGAGTAAGAAGTGGTCTGCCTTTTTCTGTTTTCTACAGCTGATCTCAATAAAAAAAAAACAACCTCCAATATAATTACCTAGTAATGTGACTAGATCATATTTGCCTGGTTTTAAAAAAATTAGCACAAATTTCGAATCTCAGGAAAGCAAAGGTTCTTAAAAGCAGGTGCATAGAAGATGTTGCTCTTTTCAAATGTAAGGGTTTTTAACCTGTTCCTTGGCAACAATTTGTAGCCAGTGTGAAATCATAGATGTACTGTAGTTTCAAATATACCTGACGTGGCGTTTCAGAGTGTCTCTGTGCCATTTTATATAACAAAGCTATCCACATATGTTAATAATTGTTATGTAACACATACACACTTTTTACGAAGGAAGTTACTTACTAAAGGACTTCACAATAACTTAGCATACAAATATGTATATTATTTAAAGTAATTAAACAATACTGTATATATTAACCTGTGTGCGTGTATGTTGTGACATTATCAAAAATGATTAATAGGAACAAATAGTAGAACGACAGGTTAAAGGTTTACTAGACGTAGATAAGGGTTCAATTGTCACATTGTCAGTTTCGTCCGTTTACGTGCGGAATGCCTTATATTATTTTTGCCCAGCACAACCAATCTGTGGAACAAGTTATAGTCTGTGGTATTTCCAGGCCGATACGAACTTTAAACATTCAAGAAAAGAGCGTACTCCTTCCTAAAGACCAGCATCGCGCTTGTGACTCCTGAGTGGCAGGTTCATGGGCGGCGGTAATCACTTTCCATCAGGTGATCCGTCTGCTCGTCTGCCCTATCTTTCGTAAAAAAAGTCTCATGGTGGGTACCATTAATAAAGTACTAATTAATAAACAAATAGGCAAAAATTGTGATTCACCACATCGTAAACCACAAAAATGTTATCTGAAGACTAAGTATGCCAATAAAAAATAAACATTTACTAATTTTAATCAGTCTAACATTGGGTGATGTAGTGCAAAAATGAAGAAGACAAAAATTGCATCGCTTTAAATACGTTTTACTTTACTTTAGGCCCATTTTGGGGGCCGGAAAATATGCAATCAATATAATTTAACGCTTTTGCTGGTATCGTTAATTAATTGTTAAGTTGAACCCAAATCTGTTTACATAATAATATCTCGTAACTCTATTATTACTGCTTGCCGCTTGCGGTGGTGCTAGTTCTACATTCTAATAACCTAATTCCACTTTAAATGTGCTTCGACTGCTGTACGGTACGAAGTAAGATCTGGCGTTGGTGACACTTCCGATACCTCGTCGCACAAGTCACATCCGCGACCACACGTAATTTTGCGACTCACACCGTGACTCATGAAGCTCGAAAATCACATGATCTACCTACCTAGAGGCATTATTTTTATATGCGAGAGCTTCAGATGCTTCAGCACACATGGGCCGGGTCGACAGCAGTAATACCACGGCCTCACAGAGAACTGGTGTTAAGTAATTCCTTTTTTTCTTACTCGGTCAAATGTAACAAGCACAACATCGAGTGTGGTTACCGGAGACCGAACTAAATTCTGGCGGAGGCACATAAAGGACGGCAACGCACGTGACTTTTGACTTCAAGGTGTCCATAGGTGGCGGTAATCACAGGCTTTATCTCTAATTTTGTCCGGCTTTGGTGTCATTATCACATATGATCAAAATCAAAGTTATCTATTTACTTTAAGACTGTAGTGTATTTTACATGCACACAGACCCTACGCGCACTATTAGTATACTAACTTTTTTTTTTCTTGTGCGGAACTCCCCTCGGATACCACCCACCAGTGTAGTTATGTCGGACTCGAACCGACCAAAAACCGCACGCCTTCTTCAGGTACCAGTAGCTAGGGAACCAGGTATACCCTAGAAAGGAAAGCCTTGGTACCCCGACGTACCTCATGCCATCTACAGCTTATAGATGACCCCTCCTGTATGGGAAGCCGGATGTTCTCTTCCTGCCCCGAAGGGCGTGCGCGCTCCGTAGCGCGTCGCGCCTTTACCACCCCGGCCTGCCACCTAATCTAATCTGCCACCAGAGGTCCCTCCAGCACTCTCTAGCGGCCCGCGGCCCCGTCGGCGGCGATACCAGCCTAATCCTCTGGGCCCCAGCCCTCCTTACCCACCAGCAGGACAGCAATGATTGCTGTCGGGGACAGGTCTCTTCCGATTTAGTCGACCCCGTGTTCAGACCCCACGCGTAGCAGTCCTCCAGCGTATGCTGTGTGGAATCCCACCACTGCTTCAGTGCCTTTCGGTAAGCGTTCTGCCGCATTTGCAGCCTGTCCTGTTCTTCCCCGCTCTCAACCTGGCGAATCGCGCGAGACTGGTCATGGATGGATTCGCCAGGATATCAAAGAGCGGGAAACGTGCCAGGACTGTTTGACATCAAAAACCTAGATAAATATTTTTGCAACCTTATTTACTAAATTAAAGCATAAGCAAAGACCTTTGATGAATTGGTTTGAGAATTATCATCGTAATCGTTAAGTAAGTATCGCTGGCTCTCTAAGTGATATGATTCTAACCGACAAAGGCACGGCACAGGGTTCGATTCTCGGGCCAACCGAATATTTGTTATATGTAAATGACATGTGTGATGTATTCACTGAGGGATCGGTGTATCAGTTTGCTGACGATACATGCTTGATATCTGCGCATAAAGACCTACGTGAGGCGCAGAGGGTTATGCAGCGCAACTTTGATCTATTGTGTAGCTGGGCCCACGATGTGGGTCTAGTGATTAATGCACAAAAAACTAAAATGATGCATATACATTCACCTTATTTGACATCGCCTTGTGAGCCAGTCATTGTTGCTCATGAGCACTCGTGCTTACATCGGACGGGAACCGTGTGCAGTTGCCAATCATTAGAGTTGGTGTCTCAGCATATGTATCTGGGTCTTACCATAGATAATAAATTCCACTGGGGGCCTCATATTAATAAAGTATGTAGTAAATTAAGATCCTTTCAATCCAAATTATATGTACTTAAATATAAATTACCTTACAAAACACTTAGAACCATGTACCTCGCACTTGCCAACTCCGTGATTGGCTACAGACTGGGTAGCTATGGGCGCACATACAAGACCTACCTCGAAAACATTTATAACATACAATTAAGCATCTTAAAAACAATAGTACCTAGAAAAACTAAACTACAATTTAAAGAAGACGAATGTGGCCTATTTAAACACTGTCAAATATTAAATGTTTTCGATAAAGTGAGCGTATGTGTACTAGATGAGGAATACCACAACCTTGCTAAATTGAAGGAAAATATAAGATTGGAGTCACTACGTCACTTGTCATACATACCCAACTATAGAATACCTAAGCATACTAATGTATATGGGACGCGGACGTGGGAACACATGCTGCCCCGTATAATGAACAACATACCTATCGAAACCTGTAGCAAGATGAACAAAAAAAATTGTAAAACTGTTTACATAAAATATTTACTGTCTAGCTGATACTCAACTTTAAAAATATACATATGTAATTAAATTATAACTGAGATGTGTCTGGTATACCACGGATAAACTCTTGATGGTTTGTGTGGTATATGAAGGATAAAATGCATGTGTGAATTTTATATTAGACAATAAATAATAATAAAATAATAAAGAATAATATTCTTGGGATAGTTGTTCGCGTAAGTAAACATGTCTGCCCAATCATGAATCTAATTTTTGTAACTGGCAAAGTGAAAGCATTATTATTAATTTATAATAGTATTCACTCTTATTAAAACTATTACTGATCATCAAAATTTTCCTACCCTTTTCCCAATTTTGTTTTATGTCTTTAAAATGAGTAATACTGTAATGAGTTTCGGTTGGTTTCTTTTATCACCGACCGCTTGAACTCTATTCTGGAATGTTTTTTTGTCAAGGCAAGAGATATAAGGCAAAGGATACTCCAAGTCTCGGATTAGGAAAAGGGTTGGAGAATACAGTAGCTCGAGGTATTTGATAACTGTGACCTGTGACTTCAGATGTTACTAGAACGGGGACATCAGCTGATCATCGATCAGGTGGTCATCATCATTGGCCTATAAACATCTTGATCAGATGATTTAAGCAGCGTCCTGGGTGTTTCGGCACTTTTTCTGGTGACTGTATAGAACAATACGGGAGCTACAGCAACGCCCACAGTGCCCACAAGTTAGGTAGTCATTGCCTGAAACCCCACCCCCTCCCAACCAAACCTCTTCATGGGTTTTAAGGCTGTTCAAGACGAACCTTTTTCACTAATCACGCTCTCTTGCTCTCTTCTCCCAATTAAACAAAGTTGAGACGCCGTCCTTAAACCTCAGCTTTGGACGGCAAACAGGTCTCCTGGCATGAGCTATTTGCTCTAGGAGAGTTTGTCTGGGCAAACGAGAGGGCTTCATACGATGCATATGTCCTAGCCAGCGCCATCTCTTTTGTTTTAGAATAGCAGTACGAGTACGAGTTGGGTAATCTTTCATTGTGTGCGAAATAACCAATTCTAAAACCATTTTTACCATCGTTACCATGTTTCGGCATCACATCATCGGTGCTATATGGTCAGGTGATATATCGGTCTCGAAGCGACTAAAATCAGACAATGTTGCGGCTAGGAGTTCTTAGAGCCCAATTCCATTGTCCGGTCGATCTCGCAAATTTCATAAAAGGGATTCTCGTAGTAAAGTATTACTAAGAATACCGATTCAACTTTCGGTAACAATTCGATATACTTCCACGATCACTTTACAGTCAACGTTAGATGTTTACTACTTTACTACGAGAACGATCACACAGGTTACGATCGGAAATGAAATTTGAACTAATTTTTATCACGACAATAAATGGACCTTCAACGATGTAGCCACCTGTCAGTTAGGGGATGTGGAACAATTTGCCGCCACATTTGGGGTCCAGTTTGCCGACATCTGCTACGTGGGGCATACTGAAAGTCTCTGGTTCTGACCACTTACAATAAAATAATTAAAAAACAAATATGGAATTCGCAAATGGAACTCTTTGGGAATATGTTACATGTGCTTTGTACAGTGGTTTCAGCGAATGCAAAAATTAATTGCAAGGGAATATACTTTGAAAAACAATAAATGTATCATCATCATCATCAACAGCCTTTAACAGTCCACTGCTGGACATAGGCCTCTCTTTAGAAAGGAGGTTTTGGAATATATCGTAAGTCTTTTTATCAGAATCCAGAAACTTTCAGTATTTCCTAAGTATAATACAATATATATTATATTCGTATTTTAAAATCATGAACACAAGGAACAATGGCGGGTCTCTATACAAAAAAATATTTGGAATCAAATTGCATCTTCTTGTAGTGAAAATAATATTTAAAAAATCAGCTATTTTTTAGCATCTATGTGTAAAACAATGTTTGTTTGGGTTAGGAAAAAACGTTTGGCCAGGAAAAAAGATATTAGCATTTTACTTTTTAGTTACGCACCGCATTGTTTTATCTGTGGACTCTTTTTAAAAGAGTTCACAGATAAAAGTCTTTTATAACATAACTGCATAATGATTCCTTTATTTTATCAATTTGTCTATGGCTATCGACTTTTCAAATTGGTTTTTGTATCGTTTTACATACCTAATTATTTGATAATTATAACTGTATGTCAATAAAATAAAAAAAATGATAATAAAGAATTATTATAGTCCACTACCTGTAGAACTTTCGTGGGTTATATTTTTTTGTTGCTTTTAATGTGTCTGTTGCATGAAATAATCATCTATATACATATATATATACATATATATTATGTACATCCATGCATATATAAAATACACTAAGTAAATTTATTTTCCTTAATTTATTAACTATTTTAACATGTAATGAATTTTAAATTCTAAACCTTTAAAACTTTATATTTAAACACAGATCGCAAGCGCCTGTCAAGTTGTCAAAAAACCTTTGCTTTTTTCAGCTTGAAGTTGCCACTTTATTTATTTTTTACTTCCTTATATTCCACTACAGGATTTTCAAATACGTAAATAATGCGTTTTATAATGCACCACAAACTACATTCTTTATTGATTCAGTACTTAGAATTATAAAACTATTATCTGATTACAATATTAGGTACTATTAAGTGATTACCATATTACGACACTTTATTGGACATTTTTTACACTACTTGAAAAAAATGGCTGTAAAATGGTAACACTAAACTGATAAAGGAAATTAAAATATTAAATAGGCTTATAATATTTTTCTTTCTTTTCCTGGGGTTTTACTGACTTAGACGATAGTTTCAAAAAACGTAGATATTTAATAGAATTAGTTTCCTATGAATGACATTTTAAGACGCTCAAATTATACTCAACCACGAATTCGCCATTGTTCTTTTAAAATGTTATAATATCATGTAATGATGATCATCCTTATACTCTTATACTAATATGTAGAGTAATAAAGTCCAAGAAAAAAAGTTTTCTGCCAATTAGATTATGAGCCGACAATTGATAAACTTTTGTTATAAGAAGATATATTTACATAGTTTAAAAGATGCTTTTTTTGTTGTACCGTTAGATCTTTTACTAAGCAACAAGACTAAGACTAACAAGAACTAAGCAACGGATTTTAATGCGGTTTTGACCAATAGCAAGCGTGATTCAAGAGGAAGGTTTATATGTATTATAAATGCATAATTATATATGATAGAGAAAATCCGAGAAAACAAAACATCTTTTTGCACGCTGGCTAATCCTTACGAGATAGACCAAAATAATGTACTAAGGAATTGTATATCTTAAAAAGATCTACAAATAAGTCCGCGATGGTATATGTCTATGTCTTAAGGATAACCCACAGTAACAATTTTCATCTTTTAAATATTACAAAAAAATAATGGTTTATTTACGAAGCTATTTTAAACAATACATTATTATTCCTTATCTGGCTTGAGATTTAGATAAAAAAGCTCAATTAAAGCCCTGAATTCGACGCTCGACTGGAGCTCGACCAAATCAGGTTTTTAATAACTACTTAATGTATAATATGCTATGTCCGCGGGTTTGCGTTCCGGAACTATTTCGCTTTTCCAGGGTTATAATAATTAATATATATATTTATATATATTAATTCACAATTCGGTCCACTACACGGTCACGGTCGGGTCGCTAGTATATTTACTCGTATAATATTGGTAATAGACACAGTTACTTAGGAAGTATGGTATAAGTATGTGCGAGTATATTTAGTTGGAAGACAATAGTTTTATTCATAAATTAGACTTTATTTATTGTTATCTTATTTTTTTTTATTAATGATTTAACAAAACAAAAAGGAGCTGGTATATTTTTTTTGTAATTACTTATTTCCTTCTCGAGTTAATAAACCGCAGTTAGAGGAGGGGGAAGTGTTTTACCCTGGGATAGGGCCTGATTAGGCATGGTGTCTATTCGGGGAGGACCTGAAATAACATGGTCCGGGTCCTCCCAGAGTAAGGCACCTGAGGCCGGCTGTCGGGGTGGTTTTTAGTGAAATCACCACATACTCCTGGTTCCTGAGTCCCCGAGGAGAAAGTTATCCGAAGGGATTTTCCACCCCATAGACAAAAAAAATGAAAAAGGGAAGTGACGCGTCATAATGAACAAAGAATACATACCCGCTAATTAAATAAAAATCAATATAACCCGAGTAAAAACGGTAACGCTTCGACGCTTGAGCACGCAACTTCTTTAATGGCCTAGTCCAAAGTAAACGCTCCTAGTAAACGGCCTAGTAAACGCTCCAAAGCGTTGACTCAGCGCTCAAAGCTCGACGCTTAGTACTTATTTTTAAAACACTAGGCAGCGGCCGGAGCGGGCCTATAAATATTGCACATAAAGATGTCCTGTAGTATAGTCCTATCATAATAATAGTATAATTAATTACTCCACACTGACACCTCGTCAGTAGTATCTACATTGCACCGATGCGAAGCCGAGGCGAATCGCTGGTATTACATATTTGGATCTCTTTAATGTAAGTACACATATTGGCTTGGCTTATATGGCTTGTGTGTTGGCTTGGCTTATATGGCTTGTGTGTGCACACATATTATAAGTAGGTATATTACTAATTTTATTATTGGACCTTTACAAATGTCATAAATGTATATATTTATGGTCTTGACTGTACCTAGCGGGCTAGCGAATCTGTTACTTCTATTTTTCAAACGGTTGCGGTTTCTTTTTTTTGTCATTAATTCCTCGTAATAACATGTTTCTCGAATATCCAAAAAATATGTGTGCGTAGAAAAGATAGCTGTAGGTAGGGTTTACGTGTACCCAATAGGTGCGTAGCGCTTGAGAAATATGTTTTATGGTAATTGATCTATTAATAACAGTTTAACAAGTCTTTTCTGTATTTTATAAAACTGTCTTATAACTTCAGATCTCTGTCGTGGATCAAAAATATAATCTTCCCATATATGTGTAAATAAGAAAAGAAAGATTAATTCTGACTTGGATTTGGACCTTTGCATATAGTTGGTGGTTTTAGTAGGCGGTTACATGCTACGGAAGCAGCTTATCATGATGCTTGGTATTGCTAACCACTAAAGTCAAATTGGTTTGAAATATGAGTAAGGTATTGTTTAAATCTGTAACACAACAAATACTCGACTCTTGGAGAGCAGTGCTGGTATCGAAGGTTCACTAAATTATCTTGAGGAGTTATGATCGAGATAGCAGTCAGCGTCATACTAAATAGGTACGCAACAGAAATCGAGTTACGAAAAATAATAGAGTCCAGTAGCCGATACTAGCCCATACCTTACTGGGCCTTTGTATCAAAAGAATGAAAAAAAAAGCGGCCTCGCCCACCGAGGGTTCCGTACAAATTTGTAGGTACACATTATAGATTGTTCAGGAATCGAGACTTAGCTTTTTTCAAGCTTTTCCTGAAATTCCGTTTCCAAAACCTATAAATAATTGTGTTTTATAAGTGAAGTTCAAGGGACTGTCGACCTGAGTGTATGCTGAGCACGAGCTGAAATTCAAGAGTTCTTATATCTAAATAAACCACGTATCTTAAACAACAACATGCTTTTGAACAAAACTTGAGAAGGTCAAAGGTTTCAAGGAGTTTTGAAGGTTTAAAGTTTAGATTTTCAATGTTTGACAAAAAAATGTGCTATTCATTTCTAGAATGGATAGACGGACTTCTAAAGATTTAATATTTTTTAATATGCAGATAGGTAAAGACAAATTTAAACAGTTCATTTTTTTTAGTTTGTCAAGCATTTTTTTGTAGCTGTTGACGTAAAATCTGATTAATTATCAAGAAAAACTTAAAATGTGCCTTGGCATATAATATAGCATTGCACTAACGTCAATAATAAAATGTTAATTCTGCAATTCCAAGTTCGTGATCCGTCTGGTAATTTTTGAGTTTATTGTGTTCAGATACATGACTGTTTTATAATATAATAATATAGGTGACCCACGATATTTCGCTCTCTGTATATTTCTACATATCTGTAAGGCAGCGCATTAAAATACTAACAAACAATCAGTGATTATTAACATATTGTTGCCTTTCTTTTAATGGCTTAGGTGTTGAATAAATCGCGTTTTCTCGCTATAGGAATCCATGTTTTACCTAAAAGTTAAGAGTTATAATAGATAGTGTACAGTACTATTAATAGGACATATTGTCAAGTGGCGCCAATGGGGTAACGTTCGTGGCGGCAGGCTATCAGTGCGACGGCGGCGCCCGCAATGAAGGCCATCACTTCATTGCGTCCAATTTTAGTTAATCAAGTATCTGACGCACCGTCAATGCGATAGCTATTGTCATTTAGCTAAATCAATAGGTACTGCATAAAACATTATGTTCGTGTCGATAGAAAAACATGCAATATTTTTATTTTTTCTATCAATTTTTTCAAAATTGAAATAGAGAACAAACATAATGAAAACTAAAATGCAAATTTATTCATTTATTTATACAATATTTCATGTGCGAACATGGGTGTATAAATTCGATCCTGTAGTCTAAATAGTTTTTGCTTTATACTGTACACATGATAAACAAATACAATATTGGTCTATGCTATGCCCTTAGAATAATAACGCACAGAAACCGAGAACACGAACGACAAGTGAGACAAGTTAAAATATGCCATTTTAACATAGCGGTGGCGTCAATGCTCAAGGACAAATTGCAGTGCTAACAGCTCTCGTAATTTTAATTCAAAATGATAGTTTGTGCAATTAACGGGTGCCATAGTGCATCGGCAAGCATAACAAAAATTGTAACATAACACATCACATGTGAGTATTACTTTAATTCCAATATCTTGATGTTAAACCTTTTTAAAGCAAAATAAAAACATTTTTGGCCAAATGTTGCAAGATAAGGTGAAATGGTTTCCCAAATTTTGATGTGTTCTAAAATAAAAAAAATGCTTATCTAGGTTAGTAATGTAATTGACTTGCACTGGAAGCCTTGACACAGAATATTTTATTTTATTAATACTGGTCAGTATTAATAAAATAAATTTGATTATAATTCGGTGGAATAGTCAAATTGAACGCATTTAAGACTATTCTTTAGTTTTGCTGAATAGGTGTCGTCCATTAATCATGTGATGTTTTAGCAACTTTTTAATAACCCAATTATTATTTAATACGCCATTGAAATATATTTATTGGGTAATTGATAATACAAATATCCGAGATCTCTTCATATCAGCTGTCATAATAATTTTTAATGGGCACACAGTATACATTTGAAGAGGTAATCTATGTCGGATCACTACAATAACTTTAAAACGATCTCTACTATTTAACTTTTTTAATGTTTTGTTGTGTAAGTATATATATTACTTATTTCAGATTTTCATCCATAAAGTTAAAAAATAAATCTTTTTGTGCGTGCAGAAACCTCTAAGGACGTAAGGAAGTAGCAGTTAAAATTTCCCTGCTTTTAGGGAAAATCTGATTCCGATAGCAACATTACTTAAGTCAGCCTACCTACATCCATTGTCTTTTTGCCTCAGACTCGACGGTTACACGGTTAGGCTTATCTTTTTGCGTCTTGTCCGAATTCAAAAAACCTGGAATCCGGGACAATAAACTAGTAAAATTTCTTATTATAAATTACTAGAAAAGTTTAAATTTATTCAAGCTTGGTGCT
Organism: Arctia plantaginis; assembly: GCA_902825455.1. Classification (NCBI taxonomy): domain Eukaryota; kingdom Metazoa; phylum Arthropoda; class Insecta; order Lepidoptera; family Erebidae; genus Arctia; species Arctia plantaginis. Next base: position 12,030,406 of record CADEBD010000422.1, read on the forward strand.
CAATTTGATTTATGTTTAACGTGTTGACTTTCAACCAAAGTCTAATCAACAAACCATAAGGTGGTTTTCAATTTTAATAAGTCATCATATTATTCATGATCATATTATAACTGCCTTTTATTTACCTGCTTCTACTAAGTACTACTAAGTAGAACTGATAAGTTTCGATCTGGCATCCCTAAATTCGTCCCATCGTTAGGTTTTCATAGTTTAGGCGTCGTTATCAGCCGTCAACAGGGCCGCAGGCGGGTAGAGAGTGGGAACCTCTGGTGGCAGATTAACTGCTGCGGTAGGCGATAGGATGGCGGTATGGTCGCAAAAATGCGATCCGGCCACAACATATTAAGGCCGCAACATATAACTGGCTAAGCGCAGCGTCGTATAGGGGGGGACGGGGGACGGGGACGGACGGACCTGAAATAACATGGTCCGGGTGCTCCCCAGCACAGGGCCTGAGACCGGCTGTCGGGGTAGTTTGTAGTGAAACCATCACATACTCCTGGCGTCCTCGAAGAGCCGGAGATCTGAACATCTATCAACAAAAAAGATCTATCAACTAACAGCTTTATACATAATACTATTTGATTAAATCTTTAATTGCAAAGCATTAAACGTTTAAAGTTCTACGTATTTCAAACGCATTTATTTATTTTGTAATAAAAACAGAAATTTCGTCATCGCCGTCGTTAAAATTAAATTGTTATGCAATTCATTTTAAGTCCAGTTTTGCATTGTTGAAGACGAGACTATAAGTCGTATAACTCTCGTCCTGAGTCTGGTTGAGAGATGACCCGATTAGATTACGAGACATTGTGTGTCACTTGTCAACTTAAACTGCTTGTGACAAATGTAGATCCCATCAAAAAACATTACATGTGAAAAGATGCAAGTCTCGCAACGCATTTGTTCTACAACAAGAAAGTTTTGAGATGTAATGTCAGTAGTCATTCTATATATTAAAAAAATTAAGAGATCTTTTTGATTTGGTCTATATAACGTGTTGTTTCTATATAACCTCCTTTCTAAGGTGAGGCTTATGTCCAGCAGTGGACTATTAAAGGCTGTTGATGATAATGATGATGGACATGTTGTTAGTTCACTAATTTTTGGATGTTTCCATGTTGATCACTCGTCGAGTGAGGAACGTGACATCAGCGGTCTACCTTTGTTCGTAGGAATACTTACCTAAGACTATATGCTGGTTATAGAGTTCTAATTATTGAAATAAAATCAAATTCCATTTTGAATAAACGAAAAGCCCACCTTTATTCATTTATTATAGAGATGCTAACAGTAGGCTTATTATGTAGACTTAAAAAAGGCATGCACCAATATGTTACCGAATGTCTAAAGGCTTTATGGTGGAACTAGAATCATGCTACTATTTTTTTTTTATTCGTTATGTGAGTTATTTCAATATTTAGTGTTCACATTTGATGTGCAGAAAGATTCGTTCGATTAGATTCGTTATTTTGTCTGAACGTGACCATACAGTTAATGCTGATTTTAATTATTCTTCATAACAGGAGCATATGATATAGTTTGCGTCTATTTGACTAAGAGTAATAAAATAGTTGTATTTGTTTGTTTGTTGCATAGATCATATTACATATGTGTGCATTAAAAATACAATATCGTGTGAAATACACTTTGTAAATGATCTATTCGCGGAAATTTACGTTTTGAAAAAAAGGTAGGCCTAAAGCTCCATGTTTTGCGCTGTCATCAAATCCGATGCACCACTTTAATCGTCACTCCGTCTCTCTTTTGTAATTTGTCTACTCAAATCTTATTCTTAGATATACCTACTTGAATATTTAGTTTTCAAAAGTATATAAGTAAAAGATTGCCTAAAAATACTAGCTTGGTACTTAAGATTAGTTGCTTATATATTATAAACTTTGGTCTTATCTAAATATTAATTTCAGAGGACGCATTACCGGTAGCACTATCATAATATCGGATGAATTGTGTAAAGCGCTTCTTTATTGATTGTATTTTAATGGAAATCAATTAACGTTTATGATACTACTAATGCATCAAAACCGTCTTCTTACGGATATATTATTAATACTAGCTGACCCGGCAAACGTTGTCCTGCCATATAAATGATATTATCAAAGAAATCAAATCGCGATTATAAAATGGGAGGTGGGGGGTAGGAGGGTAAAAAATACTTTACGACCTACGACTATACCTAACAAGTATACAAAAAATAAATAATTAAAATCGGTCTAGCTGTTTTGGAGGAGTGCGACCACAAACACCGTGACAAGAGTTTTTTTTTTAAATGCTATAAACGGTTGTGCTCTGTATATCAATAACGGGATTCATCCTTTGCTTCGTTTACATCTCTCGGAAAATTCGATTTATCACCACTAACTCCATGAAACCAGTTCCACATGGAACTTTTGCAACCCACTGGTTCCATGCATGGAACTAGTGGGAACAACAATTTGAAGCGGAAAATTATACACAGTAGTCCCATGAAGTCAGTTGCAACCTAGCTTGCTATATTATAAGACATGAAACTTTTTTATTGTATGATAATATTTAATGCGTTGCGTGACTCAAATGTTAATATATATATATATACATATATATAATTATATACAAGAAATTCGTTTATACTTCTTTTAAATATAGTATGAATAGAACAGCTCTATTTTACATAATTTTAATGGATTGACAAACTTTCTAGTCTTAAACGATTGAAATTCAAGTCATCTTCCTTTGTGGACTAAAAATCACCGATATCTACCTAAAAAGATCCGAATGATTTTTAAGAACTTTCACTTCTGGAATTCCGTTTAAATCAACCTTCTTGAAATAAGAGTATCTTCACGTTGCCGTTAAACATGTAATTCATAACACTGTGTTCATTAATAAAGCCGCGGCTAGTCTCTTTATTAAGAAACAAGCCTTCGCCCACGGCTCCGCGCTCGTGTATGTCGGTAATCGCGGTAAAAAGTTAGTGTCGCGGTTTAGTGGTTTAGGCGTGAAAGTGTAACATATGAACAAACTCACTTGCACATTTATAATATAAGGATGGAAGTATGGATAATAATATCGTAACCAGATACTTTGGTATTGTCCTCTCATATAAAATTACCTATACACCAAGAGGTTTGGATTCTACGTTTCATGTTCTTGCATTCCATAGATCCATTTCAAGGAAATGTGGTGGCATAGACCATTTCTAATTTTGCTGTTATGTTATGATGAAACAATTGAAGACATTTCACAATGTCTAGAATTGACAAGTGAATTAGAGCGTTAATCCAAACAAGATCAAATAGGATCATTTATGAGTAATTTATGTTTAAGTGGCTGAAGTCACTTTAACCCAAATTTATTTTAGCTACAAACTACAATACAACCCTATACATATATAAAAATACAAACCTATAATATTACCTTGTTATTATTTCCGTTGCCCGTTTTCAACGTCAAACTAAAATTACAAGTAAGATTACCTACATACACGACATTGTCTCAGTTTACCTTAGTAGTCATTATTAAATTTTTTCAATTAAATTCATAAATGAAATCCTAATGGAGTGTAAATTTCATGAGATGCCAAACTGGACTATTATCATTTTTTTTATTTATGGATAAAAATGGCTAGCGGTGAGATGGAAATTTATTCAGTAAACCAAGACAATTTTGGTAACAGTTTATTGACGTCAACAATGAATAGTAACTATTGTATTGAATGTGGAATACAATAGTAAGTGATTTTTGCGAAAGATATTATTTATCTTTCTTTAAATATTTTACACTGACTGACAGACAATAATATTTACAAGTGCCACTGTTAAAATAAGACAGAGTAAGCAAATTCAGTTTTATAACCTACGTGTGTAACTTTAAATTAATATGTAATTCCTTTGCATTTCAGCTCTGGTGGGCAGTCTAGCAATGGGGGCCACGTTTTTCATGTCACCGTTGTCAGGTGTACTGGCCGGAATTTTGGGACTCCGAATGACCGCTGTACTTGGTGGCAGTATCGCAGCTACGGGCATGTTTTTATCCTCCTTTGTTGTCGATAATGTGTCTGCTCTCTATTTTACCTACGGCATTATGTACGGTGTAGGAGCGTCTTTGGCTTATATCCCGTCTCTTGCTATCCTAGGGCATTATTTCAAAAAACATTTGGGTAAAGTAAATGGTGTGGTGACAATTGGCAGTTCTATATTTACTGTAATTATGCCTGAAATAATGAAATATATGATTGGAAATTATGGGCTAGATTGGTTGTTCCGGCTGTTAGCAATCTTCACCTTAGGTATGGCATTTTGTGGTTTATTATTTAAACCTATTCCATTTATGATAATTGAAAAACCAATAAAAAAAAGAGGGTTTAAAGCTTTTTTGAAAAAAGTAATTAATGTCCAAATATGGAAAATTAGAAAGTATGCAATTTGGGCTTTATCAATGCCCGTCGCTCTTTTTGGGTATTTCGTTCCCTATGTCTTTATTGGCGCATTCGTCAAGGTTAACTTCCCGCTCTCTAATGCGATTCTACCCTTGCAGTGTATAGCTGTAACATCGGGCTTGGGCAGATTGATCTTTGGCTGTTTAGCCGATAAGCCGGGTATAGATAGAATTTTTTTGCAACAGATTTCTTTTTATGCTATCGGTACTCTGACAATTATTTTGCCGTTTATGAACTTGTTTGGACTGGTAGTTGCCATATCTCTAGGAATGGGATTATTCGACGGTGCATTTATTTCCTTAATCGGACCCATAGCATTTCAGCTATGTGGCGGTGCTTATGCGGCGCAAGCTATTGGTTGCATGTTGGGCTTGGCAGCCACTCCGTTATCAGTAGGTCCACCGATAGCTGCCTACCTTTTTGAAATCCATAAATCTTACACACTGCCCTTTGCTCTTGCTGGTATATCTCCAATAGTTGGCGCAACTTTAATGTTTGCTGTGCATTACAAAGGGTTTTCTTCAAATCGGGACTCTTCTACATCAAATGGTGTCCCAACACAATCAAATGCTATATCTATAGGTGAGTAAAGTATATAACTCATATTAAGATTATAATAAGTAGACAAAGGCCAGAAGTTTTAACAGATTGTTTTGACCTAATGTGCTGATAAGGGTGCAGATGATTTTTCATCCATGTAAGTCAGGCATATGTTTCAGAACTTACTTTCTAATGTGATTTCCAATGACGTCACGGTTTGAATTTCATAAATGAGATTAGTGAAAGTCATAAAAAGGTACACAAAGACCAACCACCACAACCAAGTACTATTTTATTCAACTTATAGTTTATTGTAGACGTGGCTTGGAGTTTAAATTGCGATATTTTAATTGAACTTCCGAAATTACCCACAATATTAACTATATTATCTTATTTCTTATGTTGCAGTTTAAAACTTTTTTAATATCACTAAAGGTTATGAATAGTTGGTTACTCAACGATAAAAGAAGAGAATGACTTTACAAACATATCACAAAATGTTTCTAACTGTTTTGTCTTTGTTTATAAATAGGTAAATCGGTTGTTTTTATTTCAATGTGGAATATTCTTTAACAAGACATAGTAGTAGTAACTTTATTATTATTAAAAAGGTACTGGTCTGTAATTTATTATTGTCCTAGTTAGAATTATATAAAACCAGCAAGCGACCCATTTTTTTACCCGCGGTTGTTGTTGTACCTTGCGGGAACTACATTTTTTTGGGATAAAAATTACTATGTGCTCTTACAAACTGTAATCTATCTCTGTGCCAAATTTCATGCAGATCCGTTCAGCCGTTTTTGTGTAAAAGGGTAACAATCATACATACCTACAAACTTTCGCCTTTATAATATTATAAATTTCATGTGTTACTAATATTAGTAACTTATGAAACTTGTGTTTACTAATTGTATAAGAATAAACGAAATGCCAATTTGATTAGACACCTCTAAAAAGTTTATGCACCTCAAAATAATCTTATTTCATTGCAGAAAGATCGCCATCAGGCTCGTTACTTAGGAGAGAAGAAATTTATGATCAGTCAACATTATAACTTCCTGATTATCAAAAAACCGTCTTATGGTTGAAGAAAGGTTAATTGAAAAGACTATTAAGTAAGAAACGCACAATATTAGGCTCTTATAATAATGTAGCTTAAAGTGTGATTGGAAATGGTAAGTTAAATTGCATTTTATTAGACGCTGACTTTAAAATCTGGCGATTTTTGATTTAATTTGTTTGAGAATACTAGCTAGGGAATATAATGATAAACAAAAATAGTAATTTTACTACCTGTATTTGAAAAAATATAAATTTCTGTTATAATTGATTTATTTACTAAATAAATCAATTATAACAGAAATTTATATTTTTCCGCCATCCAAGACCCACTCTAGATCTGTATTGTAAAACGGTGTAGTTAAAATAGTTGAAGTAACGCAAATAAATATTATTTTAAGAATAATATCAAACACTGCTTGAATATACAATGAAATCAATATCCTAATGTAATTTACATTTAAAATAATTTATGCACCATGTATAATATTAACGCTGTGTATACACACATATAATCTTGTTTGAATAATACTATTCAAACGAGATTTAATTGTTTTTAAACCTTGACTTGGTCTTTGTGATATTAGTAATAAGTAAATGATTAGAAAATGTTTGGAAGGCAAATATTCGCTACGTTATACTTCGAGGGCTAACTAATGTCGATCTTAAATTGTCTTATGCCCATTCGTTGAGTATAATAATAACTATAAAAACCTTATTGAATTTATAGTTTTTTTTTTTTTTGTATGATAAACACAACTCCTGCACTAGAAATACATCCTGTGTTGGGACTTTACATACATACATGAAACCATAACATGAACACACAAAGAGCAACCCAGACTCACAACAACAATTTGTGGATCACACAAAGTGTTTTTCCACGTGGAGATCGAACCCACAACACTTAGCGCAATAGGAAGCGCCGAGGTGACTGTTTAAACCACGAAGCCATCCGTACAGTCAAGTAGTTATTTTTACATAGCATGATTTTCTGGCATATCTGACAGGAGACTGCTGCAAACTGTTCAAAACACATAATACATTATAAATATTTTTTTAATAATAATATTTTCGGACATCTGATACACAACGCCATCTAGTTTCAAACTAAGCAGAGCTTGTACTATGAAAGCTAGATTGACTGATGGAATACTTTTACACTTTGCTTTAGTATTATACATAGAAAACACCCAAAGTCCGAAACAAATACTTGCAGATCATACAAAAATTTGGTCTGACCAGGCAATCGAACCCGAGACAGCAGTCGCATACGCTAACATTGCACCACCGAGGCAGTCAATCGTCTGTAAATATTTATTTTTATTTTCCACATTGTAACATGATGAAGCAAAACGCAGTATCTAAAAATTGTTTGATATTAAAAAATAATAAATTAAAAAAAATATGTGGGAAAATGTCATAAACATGCCTTATAAAGTAATTTAAGAAGAGTAAATTCAAATTCGATAGTGCCTTAAGAAACTTCCTTCTTTGCCAAAACAGTTGCCAAGCCAATTGTAAGTTGTTTTAAACGTAAGGATTTGAAACGGCTGTAGAAACGGCCGTTGTAGTTATGCTTTATAACTACGTTTATACTTATCAATGATGTCTTACTAAATAACACATTTTAGATAATATAACACTCAAATGTAACACATAGGTATTTGGTAGTGTGAATGCTTTTATCTATAATTTCCATAATTAATTGATGTTCTACAGATAATATTGTTTTTTTTTCAGAAATTTTATTTCTTTATATATTTTGGCTGTCAGTATCGGATATGGATAACTAAACAGGGACCTTGTTTTACACACGTATTCTTGTAGCGCACGTAGTTTTATTAGAATTATTCCTGACTTCAATGAGACGTAGTGCATGTGACCTGACAAGAGTTTTTTAAGTATAGGTACTTACAAACTATATAGTAGTAATACAGTGGCTTATATTGTGAGGTGACCCAATAAATATTGAAATTTTATTTTTACCGTATTCAATTTGTTTGTTCTAATATGAATAATAAAAGTAATTTAACATTTTTAGCCCGAGGTATTTTTCACCACACTTTTGTTCTTACGGGAAGTCAAAGAAGTTCTACAACATAGCTCATGTTGCAGGATTAATTTATTTTGAGTTTTAAAGATTTTGGTATTATCCTCTTTCGAAATTAAGTACATTCTTTACTTTGAATATTATATATAATATGAGTGAGGATGTGAGTATCTGACGAGCCTAAACACGAATATCTGCCCTTGATACCAATCGTTTCTAGTCTAATAGCAATTAATGGTATCAGAAGCTTTTTCCACATAAACCAATAATATGTCACTTAATAAACTTTAACTGTTCTGTTTGCTTGAAAGGCTTGTCAGCAAAGCTGTCTTAGGCCATGCCGGGGCCCCGGGTACACAAGAATTTGGGGCCCTGTTGGACAGTAAAACTAAATAAGTAGATAGGTACATATGGATACATCTCTATGTATTACCTCTGTAAAATAAATATAGGTATTACTTAGATAAGCAGGCTTGAATGAATTGGTTTTATTCGATTTCAATTACGACAATGATTTCTTTCTAGATATCTGTTGTGCAAAATATTCTGCCAGAGGCGGATTAAGTATCAAGAGCGCTCTAGGCAAGCATTTTATCGGCGCTTCCCACATCTCTCTATCGCTCATATTATTAGCTGAAAACTTCAAATTTTATTATTTGAAAACTTCAAATTTTTGTATTGTTTTTTTTTTCGTGTAGAAACCCCCATTGGTTGTCACCTCACCGGGGTTTGTGGTGGGGTGGTGAATTAGAATCGAACCGACTAAAAGCGCATGGTGTATAAACTGCGCCTGAATAGGAGAGATCCGATGACTGCTTTTATGCCCTTTTTTTGGTTTCTGTGACAGATTGCCTCACCTGTCATCCTTCGACCTGCGGTGCCTGAGAAGCCAACAGTACACGGCCCGTTCCCGGGTCTGGCGGACCGTTAGAGTTCTAAGCCTCTTCAGCCTTAAAAGCCTCTTAAGTTACTCACAGACCTCACCACCTCCTGGTGGAGTTCCACGCGCTCTCGCTCCGTACCATGGTATCAATCATGGTAATCTCGAACCACTCCTCCATAACGGCCGTTACCGCCGCTATAATGGCGTGCTCGGCGCTTGGTTGGCGAAGTCTTTCCCTCCACCTCTCCACGAGAACCCGGTGGCGTTGTGATTTCTGGTCCTCTATTTCTACTATGAGGCTTTTTGCCCACAACCAATTTGTGGAACAAGTTATTGTCTGCGGTATTTCCGAACCGATACGACCTTCGACCTTCAAGAAAAGAGCTTACTCCTTCATCAAACACGCCGTCAACACGCTTGCGTCTCCTGAAGTGCAGGAGACGCAAGCGCAGGCGGCGGTAGTCACTTTCCATCTGGTGACCCGTCTGCTCTTTTCCGTTCTTCCATAAAAAGAAAGCCAGTACGTGAAGCCTCCAGCCGGGACAGCCGGTGATTCATCGTGGCTCAGCGAGTGGCCTTGCCCCACTCATTATCGTCTCTAAAACTCATGAGTGAGTTCCGCCACCACCCTCAGAAGGTGCTAGAGGCGCGCTTTTTTCTGGGTAGTCAGAGCTTCCGCCCACATCGATGCACTGTAGAGTGTCATTAACTGGACAACCCTGGTCTATTACTACAACTTACAGAGTAATCCTAATTACAGCTGCAGTCGTAGCAACTGCATTTGTGTACATAACACACACTAGCCTCAATTTTCGTAGGTAAGAAAAGGAAATCAAAAATGTAGTGGCAATTATGTAACATAGGCCCGTATTTTAAAAGACGTCTCAAGTGTCGGTTGAACTCTGATTGCCTGAAACTAGTTTTAAGTGCAGATCAAATCTTAAGTATCGATCTTATTATAGAACGCGTTTTAAGTTTTACTTAGTTGAAACTAGTTTCAGGTATTGATTTGAACTTACAGTCTGTTCTCAATTACGTTTCCGCGTGATTGACACTATTATTCCACATTACGCAGCTAATTATTTAAAAAATAATTTTCTTTTACAAAAATAATTTCTGTGAATTTGTATATAATATACTATTGCCTAGTGTAGCAATGTTAACATATTAACAAGGTTGTTGTTCGTTCAAAATTAAGTATAATAAATATTAAAATAAAATTACTAGCTGTATGAATAGGCTATAACGGAACGTTCAAGTTATTTATCAACAGTTGTCATGTTGAAATGTCAAACGATGTTTTTATTTGATATTTCTAAAATTTAAATTACTATACTTTTAACATAAACCAAAAGGTTGTGGTAATTTAAACTGGTATTGTGTGTGTAAAATGTGAATTTTGGTGAATTTTATATCAATTAAGGTAAATGAAAGTGAAATTGATGATAGTATGCCAAGTAATTCTTTTGTAAATAAAGTAAAGTAAATCTTTCGTAATTATTCAAAAAGAAATCATCGTAAAACACATTCATTTCCCCTAAATGCCATAGAAATCACCGCTTGAGACTAGTTTCAGCTTGTCTCACGTAAACAAAGATCACAGCTGTCAAAATCTATACCTGAGTAATGATTTCGACATAAACATCGTTCTAAAATAAGCTATCACTCACTTGAGTATGGATCGGTGAATCTCGTTTTAAGTGACGTTCAATAATAAAATCTCTACTTAAAATTAGTTTTAAGACTAGATTCACAACTGAGACACCTTTTAAAATACGGGCCATAGACTCTAGATGTCAACCTTAGATAGACATCTCTATAGAATTAAAGAATTGTTTATATTGTATAATTGTGTGACTACTTACTGACATAGTTCTTTTTATGATTGGCATATATTTTTTCCTTGTTAACAAAAATATGCGCGCGCGCCCCTTTGTTGCCTCGCGTCCCTAGGCACGTGCCTACTTTGCCTTTTTTAAAATTCCGCGTAAACTACGCCAATTTCAGCATTATTATTTAAAATTAAAACACAACGAATAATTTTATTACACTTTATACATCAGGTAGTCGGCAGTGGTGTGTTTCTCAAAAAAATTGTAAGCGACATCCCAGTGCAAGTGGTGTCCCCGCATGGTTTTCGTTGACAAGACACGGTGTGGTTTACTAATTTAACTTTCTCTTAATTTTACTTTAAAATTATTTATCTATTTGTATTTATACATTTATCATTAATTTAAATATTTATAATATTCTTAATATTCAATTTTATTTTCTGTTTTACATACTTTGTTACTAGTTTATCCCCACTTCTCAGGTGCTCCTAGAACGGAACCTAAAAATCTAAGTTGTAATTATATAAATACATAGGAAAAAGAAACAGGCTATTATTAAGCCGATTTTATAATACAACAAAAAAATTACAACGAATATATCGCCCCCGTGACGATGGGGGCCCTGGGAACGCTCCCGAGTGCCCTTATGGTAAAGACGGTACTGCTTGTTGGCATTCCGATATAAAATAAGAAGTTTAGGTAGTTTAATAGAAGTAGTACTTAGTTCAGAATTAGTTAATCAGTTAGGCAGAACAGATCGTACGAGAGTTGCCAGCATCAGTTTTAACTCATGATTTATAAATCCGGGTTACCTCTGCTACCTTATATTTTCTGTGTTGGTTTGAATCATCTTCAAAGTGTAGTCGTGCATGTTTTGAAGGGATGCTTCATGTTATTTAGATTCATTCATTGTTTTCTTCCAAAATCGATCTAAGTGGCGTGCAATGGGAGAGGCCTATGTCCAGCAGTGGACTGCGATGGCTGCTGATGATGATGATTGTTTTCTTGTATTTATTGTATGTAGTATTTGCTTATTAGAGGTCAAGTCGAGCTCTCTTTCATCACTGTAATGATGTGTGTTTATCGATTTTTTTAAGACCACCAGACAGTTTAAAGTCGAGGGCTATCTATAAAGTGTTGTAGTTGCATTTCGTTATATTGATTAGCCAAGGCTTTGTTTTATATTATGAATGAGGTTGCTGAGGCTCCACTTCTCGTAGAGTCAGCTTTGTATCGAAGTTTCTGTTATAACAGTTATGTGTACAGTATATAGTATAGGTAGATTTAGAAATGCATTTAATTTCGTCTCATTTACGTTTTTATTTAATACTTGCCTTTAAATGCAAGAATGATAATCGTGACTCTTTCGGTTTTTAATTGTCTATATTCTAGTACTATTTCGTGAGCTATTATGTTAACGAGGGTATTATTTGTGATTAGTGGTTGGGGTGTTTTTGAAGTTTGTTTCATTGTAGTTGGTACATTTGGTGTGGTATGAAAGTTAGACAGTCCCTGAACATTTTGTTGAAGTGTTCATTTTGGTTACCTATTAGTTTTGTAATATTTTGATGTCGGGCAATTAATCGTCGTACTTCCAACACGATAGATTCTATGCCGCTTTGGATGTTGCACCTTACTAAAGAGGTATTCAGTTATCTGATTCATCGTTAGTAATTCTCAACTGAGCATTCGTGGAGCCTTGTTCTCGTATGCTAAATGTGACCAAATTATTTTCCCTCGTTTTACGTTATTGAACAGGAGTTAAATGTTCACTTACATGTATCTGGTTTCTTGGAATTCGAGACTGAGCTTATTTTTGTTATATTAACCATAATGTTTTTGTTTCGACCTGGGCTAACTGATATTTTACGATACTGAGCTTTTTGTCATCGTAGAATTAAATATTTGTGTTGATTTTTGCCACGTCAGAGGTGATTAAAGTTTTTGTTTATTCGTTCTTTGCTCTTAAGTCACGTATGTTATGGATTTGAATGAACATTTTATGTGCATACTTAGGTATTTTATTGTACTAAAATGTAATAATAATAGAATTAATGATCTTTTTAAAGATCATCAACTATGTGTTTTTAAGTTATTATGTTTATCAACAACGATTTATAAAATTATGGTATGAATGTCGCTGTGAAATGTTATAGTTACAATTTTGTTGTTGTACATTTCTGTAGTTTTATTGAACTGAGTTATTTCTGAAGGATACCTGGTCAGTTTAGTTATATGGCTTTAAAAACGACATAGCACAATATTTGTTTTAGCATATGTATGTAAACAATAATGTAAATTAATAACTGAACAAATAGGAATTATCAAGATATATTTATTAATATCAAGTTCAAAGTATCAGGAAGTATAACATCTGTTTTTCAATGTTAGGTGACCGTGATCCATGTATTTTTATATTACTGAACCCTTAATAAAATGAGGGTTATGTGATGTACGTTGTTGTTATATTGATTAATTTAAATTTTTAATTAATCAGGATGTCGTCTAGTCTGTGCCAATTAGTTAACGCCATATTTTAGATAAAAAAAAGTAAGAAAATCTTTTAAAAAATATATTTTATTCGATAAAAGTTTACATAAAAGTATGTACATGAAATTACCAAATAATTTTGCATTGTTTTAGACAATGCTAGATATTTACCTACAGTTTATTTTATTAAGTTTCAAAGTTTTCTTTTTGAAAGTTCCTAATTTTTACACGCTTTATATTAGCTTCACTTGCATGTTTGTCTGTTTGTTTGTAACCGACTCCTTTGGGCGTGATTTTGACTGACTTTAAACGGTCAGAATTCGTTCAAACTTTGTAGATATATCGAGGACCAATGAAAATACACTAATTTAAAAAAAATAGTTTAAAAAAACTGAAAAACACGCTTTTTATAGAAAACCAAACTAAAAATTTTACTATTGACAACAGGCACCCAACGCTTTTTTTCAAATTTATTAAAATTTGGTTTTCTATAAAAAGCGTGTTTTTTAGTTTTTTTAAACTATTATTTTATTAATTTTTTTATAGATATATACTTTTTATCAACTTGACATACTAATGAAAAACTGATAGAAAGTTATAACAAGCTAGTAATACATTATTGAAACATTTGAAACTCGATTTATTTAACTTATAAGAATGTTACTCTGATGCGTTTTATTTACTATATTAATACAATAACATATTGAGTATAATATATTCTTTATTATACTTAAGAAGGCTGAAATCACTTTAAACTACCCGTGTTATATTCCGCTTATATAACATTAGGTACTTATTTAATGAGATAGGCGATATTAGCGCACAAACAAAACATGCAAAGTTAAACAAATTACTGGAATGTACTACATTATATTGTGTTATGTAGCATGTTAACCGAAACGTATCAATACTTGATATTAATATCAACTATTGACCCTTATAAAACTTTTAACTGATCAACTTTTCATTTGAACTCTACGCACATATTGATACTAATTTACAAGGTATTATATAAAAAAAAAAGGAATACGTAGCAATTTTTGTTGTGAGGGGTTATTTGAAACATTGTAATACATTTATCAAACTTTGTTTTTATTATATTATAATACATTTTAAGATTGTGACCGTGTGGTGACGGATTAAGAATACGGAGTGTCACCACCCCTATTTATCCCGTGTGTAACACTACTTTCTACCAAAACAATGAACATTTATTAACTATATGAATTTATTTTATAGAATCTAGAAGGTTGCATGGTAAAAGAAATGACAATATAGTTCGAAGCTAAGACTATTTCATTAAGTAGGATAAATAGTGTCGTATTAAAGTTGAACGTTACGAATTCCTAGGTACAAAAATCCAATGATGAAATAATGCGCTTCATCAAAGGATATAAATCTCTTTGAATTGTCCATGTTTGTAAATTAGTGAAATATAGTCAAGTTAACTCAACATTTTCCTCAAATATTCGTAATCATTACTTTGGGAACAAAACTTCTTAAATGGAAGTTAAACCCAAACGAAAGATCAGTTTAGAAGAACATATAAGCTGATTGATCATTATAAAATGGCGTCATATACAAACTGTGATATAAAATCATAATCCTTATTATTGTAGGTAGGAAATACTATGTATATTGATACGGTAAATTATATTTATACAAGAGTGATTTTAAAGTATTATACCAATCATTCGGTTCAAAAGACGTAAAGCCCGCGAAGGTAAATGTAACATACGCCTCTTGAACCACTGGGTATATTGATATATAGGTACTTATACTTTAACATTTTGTTGTATAATTATTTTATTTATTATAATAACTATGTTCACGCTGTTGAACAAAACATATATGTATACCTAAATGTCTGGCATTATTCATTTGTTCTTCAACATTAGGGTAAATCTGTTGGACTTCCTTTCTAGGGTATACCTGGTTCCCCGGCTATTAGTACCCGAGACGGCGTGCGGTTTTAGTCGGTTCGAGTCCGACATGCCACCGACATACGGTGGTATCCGAGGGGATTTCCTCACGGGAAAAAAAAAAAAAAGGGTAAATCTGTTGTTTGAAATACTACCTCATTATCTCCTCCTACTCTTTGATTTTTTTTGCCTATTTTTTTTTATTAATGATTAGGTACACAGAACGCCAAATAAATGCCAAAGCATGCACGACGGCACGTTTATTGTCTTACATGAAACGACAGATTAGCAAAAAAAGTGTAGTTTCAAAATAATAGAAAACGGGGTAAAAGCAAACGAAAGTACACTTTTCACCATTATATTAAGGCTTTAAAACATTATAAGACGTGTTAAAATTATAAAATAATGGCTGAAATTGTAATTTAAATAAAATATCATTTTTAATATTTTATTTAAAAGGTACACTAGCACTGTGTAAGGTACACTAGCACTGATTAGGTGGAAAATAGAATTGCTAAACTAGTTTCTTATATGTCATAATTAAGGCACAGTACCAAAACATTCAGCTTTTTTTGTCTTTGCCCATCGTAAATTTGACGAATAGTATTAACCAATATGTTTTTAATGTGAAACATCTAATACGGAGTGGCAACGCTTTCAGAAGCTATCAAAATAATATCGATGTTTCACACCTTTCAGACAATTTTTATTATATTAATTACATTAATAATGTTTTATCCTATTATGAGTCGTTTCCATATAGGACACCTCTAAATCTCAGATTTAAACTAGTTAATGTGCCTCGTTGACAATATTGTTGTTTGCATTTTTTAATGACATAATAAAACTCTATATTAATGTAGCTTTATGGAATTATTGTCAAGCATTTGAAATGTGTTCTATACTTACATAGTATATTTCTTGTTGTTAATGATTAATTTAAATAAAATAAGTATAAGCGTTTTGTAGTATTTTCTGTCTCTCTGTAGTGCTTAGAAACAGCAAGTCTTCCTTTAATACACGATCACATAATAGATTTAGATTATGTTTGTGTAATGTAACGACATAAATTATACCGAATGATAATATTGTATTTTGTGTTATATTCTATGAAGTTAGTAGTCTAAAACATTTTCATATACATTGTTTTATTAAGAGAGTTTATCTTAGTATAGGTATAAAATAGTCCATTTAGCGATAATAGTTTTTTTTTAATGAAAAGTTATCCAATTGGACCACGCGTTCTGCCTCGCCTTAAAAATAATATTTACTTAATTATTAACATAATTTAATGCATTTACCTATATGTTAAAGCTAATTCACTTGTTGAAAGTTGTTAAGATAATACTTTTAGTAGAAATTATTTGTTAATTTAACATTATTGTTTAGGAGGATTTTATCTCATGGCTGGAATCCCTTGAGATAAATTAAAATTAATTAGGAATATAAATATACTTATGGCCTTGTAGACATTTTTAAATTCTGCTGTTGTTTTAATATAAACGTATAAATAAATAATTTCATAAAATAATGCGTATTATTTTAATTACCTACATAAGTAATATACTGTGCACACGTCCGTGAAGTATCTTGGGCTTCACCTGAAAAACAGCGCTGTCACTTTTAGGGACCATAGCAAAGGCTAAGTTGTGGCCCTTTAGTCACACAGTAATAATTTTATTCTTTCTTTTCTTTTTTAACGGGATGGAAGATCCTCATGGATGTCTTTCGCCCAGTGGAAAATGGCGAAGGGGTCTGTCGGACTCTTACCGACTAAAAACCACCTCGGTGTTCCTCTACTTGCCAATGGCCGTTACGCCAACCCCGACAAGCAATGGCCCGTCTCACCTAAGGCGGGTCTCGTCACCTGCCTAAGACGGGTCTCGTCAGCTGTTATTGTTTGCGCTATTCTTTAGTTTAGCAGTGTTTCTTTTCCTCGTCTATGAAGAAAGTACCGTTCTGGCAGCGATCTTGCAGTAGCGTCACGATCACTTAAAATTTAAAAAAAAGGATTTTTTAACCTACTCCTACGAGGCTGGAATCTAAATACGTTGTATTTACATATATTTAAGAATTTTAAAAAATCAACATATTTTGAAGGTTGTAAGGATGTACCAGATGATAGCAAAGGTGTCAAAGAGATAATAATTTTATAACCTGCTCCCACAAGGCTCACATTTGAATGGAATATTCTCTCAAATTATATGTCAACAGTCAACCTATTCTGGCGGTTGCAACTGCCTTCCAGATGAGTATATACGAGCAATAGTCATGACGCTATAACCCGGCAATCTCGTGCGCGACCGTCCCGCGGGGTGACAGACAGTGGCGGGGGCGACGTTGATGGACTATAGATAGGGAGTGCGAACGCGACAGACCGGACAACTCGCTTGTACAGCCGTCGAGTCGCGACGCTGGGTCACCCAGATTACGTAAGAGTCATATGTCTCTACAGACCTTTTTTGAGCTATAATCTCTCTATACACGTTTGTAGAGTTTCCTTATACTAAAAGATCATATACTGCCTGGCTTGATATGCCATGAAGACTGATTTAGCATTCAAGATATTCCTAAGCTTTGCAAAAAAATAAAAAAAAGATTAACAATTTTATTAGGTAAGTCCTTAAGTCACTATATAAATTATGAGACACGCAAAAAGTAAACAGTATATACTTACAATTTAGATTATATTTTTTCAAAATATAATCTCCATCACTTACTATACAAATTTCCATCCGTCTACACCAGTCTTAGAACACTTATTCCAGTCTTCCTCCGACAGGTTAAAAATGGCTGCTTCGTAGGCAGCCACCGCTTTTTCGCCACTTAAAAAAAACTTGTATTTTATCTTATCTTTTATTGTGGGGAATAAAAAGAAGTCACAAGGAGCTAAGTTAGGGCTGTAAGATGGGTAAGGAATACCCGATTTTTGAACAAACGCTTTTGTTCTGAGGGAAAATTTTGGCAATGCGACTGTAGTGTACCATTCTAAGTTAACAGATTTACAATTCTCTGCAAGCGATGTTGCAAGATGTCCACTCCGTGAAAAAAAACTGGCTACCATTTTTTGACAATGTTCCGAGGTCTTTGTAATTTTGTTGACAACTAGCCATCTGGAAACACACATACCGAGGAATGTTTCTTGTTTTCCGGATCATATTGATATATCCATGTTTCGTCGCCAGTAATGATTTCAGGAACATGTCTTCATCGCGCTCTTGACCGCCCATTTTCAGAACGTAGACGCATCTCACAGCACCATTCCACACGGGCTTCTTATTCGGTCTTGGAGAGGTATCCAACGACAATAAAAATAACCGAACCGATGCCTATTATTTTCTCTATGTCCTTGTATGTAATTCGTGGGGCATCTCGCATAAGCATTTCAGTAGTCCACACATTTTCAGCAGTGACTGCTGTTGGCGTGCGTCCTCTTCTGTCATCATCTTCCAGGCTAGTTTTCCCCCTTTCAAATCCGTTAAACCAACTAAAACTGGCTACCCGAAAAGGAGCAGACTCACCTAGAGCTGATTTTAAACATTCTAAACCTTCAGAGAAACCACGTTTAAAGTCGTAATCATAGAAATCGTAATAATAGGACACTAGAAGTCACATAGACGCTTGAACGTGTCGCCGCAATGTGTAGACGAAAAACAGAAATTCACACCGTTCGTGATTTAGTTGCACGGAGCTACGTCTGTGAATTTATTGAAATGGTGAACTGCAGCATAATCGGTTGTAAAACGCATGAGGGACATGTAATTCAACTATTAAATGCATAACATTTCATCAGTAAGTTGATTTTTTACTAATAAATTATTGTTTAAATAATTTACATCTCGAAGAATACTTTACTAAGATATTTGCCTTTGTAAACTTTCATTAATTTCCGCTTTATACAATTACCCTTGATGCTTTTGTTCTTATTGCACGCGATGTTGACAAACGCGATGTCGAGCATCACGGCGAATATTTTGAAAAGCAATAAAACTATAATAAATGCTATATGTTTGTTTCACTTTGTTATTCCCGATAGATAAATAGCAGCCCTCGTAATACCTAGATTGATAACAAAAAACTTGCTGAAACGCAACTATAATGCGATCAACAAGGTGTTATTTTTGTTACAGAAGATGTACTAAGTGCGATACAAACAGTAAAAAAAAGGCAGTTTTGAAATAAATTTCTTCATTTTACGGGTGAATAAACTCATTTCGTAGAGATGCTGAAGGAATACTTTGCAGTTGATATTATCAGCGTACCTACATAGTTAATTATATAAACAAGTATCTCTAGCAATAGCTAGAGATACTTGTTTTGTTTATATAATTGACTATATTTTCAATCAGTGTCAAGAATAAGGGTATTATACAGTTGACGACTATGTAAATATTTTTTAACTTACTTTTTTTAATAACCTATTTCTTAATTGATATAAATGTAATTGTTATTTTTTTGTTTTTGTGAGTTTCCGTGTCAAAGATCGCCATGCCCTCTCTCTCTCATTGCAATGGTTTGTTACGGATCGATGTATGTAACCAATGTAACCTGAATTAATAGAGTATTTTGACTGTTAATAGATACCTTGATTTTAAATAATAGATACCATTCATGCAAGTATCATTCCTCCTATAATATTTAAAAAAGTATATTTCTATGGTTTTCATTACTACTTGTAATACATTCAGTCAATCCCTGGCATTGTTTACATGGATTCTCAAACATCGAAAGACCTTAGACATTTCACTGTTGTTTTGCAAGTGTGTTCGAGTCTTATATCAATTTGTTTGTATTTTGTGTATGTGTCAAGATGTGGCGACATCGGTTCTTTTAATTAATTTAATTACACTTATTATAAGAAATTTCTATGATCGTAATATATCATAGTATGCAAATGTTCATGTTCAAACTCCATTGTAGCAGACGAAAAAGCGGGAAATGATGCCAGTACCTATAATACTTCTTTTTTTATTGCTGTGAAGGGCCTTTTGTGTTCGATTTTCAATTTTATTTGCCTTTTAATAATATATGACACAGATGCGTTCCATTTTCAAATTCCGAGCATATACCAAAGTTTTTCTACACGTGTCTTCCAGTCTTAGTTTTTGTATTGACAAAAACTTGTGTTGTATACACCACAATCAGACTATTAAAACACAATATACTTTTTGAAAATCTTTATTATACTTACAAAATAGTTAATGTTACATTCAAGAGTTTAACTGAATCATTCTGTAGGTATTTGGAGCCAGTTATCTCCCAAGCTTTTGTCTGATGCAGTTTGTAAACATTTGCCAGATGCTTATAAAACCTATACGTCGTGCTGGTAATCTAACGTCGGAGTGATTGTCGGATAAGCTTTGAAGAGTGCTGTTGAATGAGTATACCCTTATTTGGATCTCTTCACGAGACGGTGAACTGGTTTTCTGCGTAACCCAGCGGAGAGGTTTTGATAATCTGGTTAATAAGGACATAGTATTGTTTAGTTATATATTAGCTGGTATGATATGGTACTTCAGTAGCTGACTGAACTGTATAATACGAAATACCATACGAAGTACGATACTAACTTTCGGTTTTAAGAATTTCGAAAGCTGAAAACTGAAGCGTAAGTACAATAAAACGACGTATATATAAGTATCTATAGAACATTTACATAGGTTCATGTACGAGACCAGACATTTTACAAAAAAGATACCTCGCCGCTAATCAACGGTATAGATATATATATGATTAAAACTGGTCAAATCTGTATGTACAAATCGTGGTAAACACCATTTTTTGGCAAATAAGTAAACTAAAAAGAACAATATGAATTAAGTATCTTCCCCACTAATTTTTGGAAATCACACATCATTGGCAGAACCCATTTCAGGCTGGGAAACTTTTAATTATTTCATTTACGTACGTAGAGATTCTAAAATATAGGAAATAACAGAATGTTTAATACCCAGCCATGAATATTTTAAATATTCTTTCTATATTATTGTAATAGCTTAGCCTAAATCCTTCCCCACATCTCAAACTACCTCCATAAAAAAAATTATTTGAAGCGGTACAGCGGTTATTTATTCACCATACAAACTTCCATCCCGTTTTTACCCACTTGAAGGCTGATTTCACGTATAAAAACTATCCTATGTCCTTTCCCGGGACTTAAACCACTTTTATTCCAAATTACATCTAAATCGGTTTAGCGGTTTAAGCGTGAAGAGGTAACAGACAAACAGACACACTTTTGCATTTATAATATTAGTATGGATAGCAAGTTAAGAAGAACTTACTCAGAGAAATAATCCATATCCTTTAAAAGATCAGGCAGTTCTCTTCCGTCAACATCAGGTATTATTAAGCACAATCCAGCTAGTATTATTGTTACAATCAATTCCATGGTCATTAATGTTATTTTATCCATGGGATAAAAGAAGAATAAAAGGTAGCTCACTACTGAGCCGAGTTGACCCGTGGCATGACAGCATCCGAAAACCGTTGCACGTATGTTGATGGCAAAAAGCCGTGGTGTAATATTAAGAATTAGGGCGTGCCCCAAAAGGCCTGATGCCAATGCAACTGAAGAGATTAATGTGTGTGTAGTTCCCTGAAATTATTCAATATTTTTTTGATCGCTGACGTATTAAGTAGTAAACTTTTATTTTTTTTTAGTTTGGTTACCTACAAAAGTTTATGCGGAGCAAAATATCGTTACTTACGAGGGCTGCTATTTATGTATCCGAAACTGGCCAGTTACAGAATAACATTAAAAAAGTAATTATAAAATTTAAAAATGGAACTCTTTGGCTGAAGAATACAAATTGTTTCATATAGCTTTCATTTGTTTAAATTTTTAAAATGACGCCATTAAGGTGGCGTCATTTTAAAAATTGCGGGTTTTTATCACTATGGATTTAACTCGTGAAAATTTTCGTGCTATGATTTGTTACGATTTTCGGCGAGGTCTAACTCAAAAACAGTGCATCGATCAATTCACGTCGATTTTAAGGGACGTAGAACCATCAAAAACAACTGTGTATCACTGGTTTAGTAAGTTTAATCGAGGGCTGTTTGTGCTCACGGACGAATTTAAAGAAGGTCGCTCTAAATCGCTTGTTGTACCTCAAAATATTGATACTATGCGGGCACTAATAATGCAAGATCGTCATGTTACATATCGGGACATAGAGGACTCTTTGGGAATAAATATGACGAGTATAAATAAAATTTACACTAACATTTAGCTGTAAAAAAAAAGTTCACGTTGGATACCTACCGCACAACTTGAGAATTGACCAAAAACGGGCTCGTGTCAATTGGTGTAAAAAAATGTTACTAAAGTACAATCATGGTGCGTCAAACGCTGTCTATAATATCTACACAGGTGATAAATCTTGGATATATGCGCATGATCCTGAAACTAAACAACAATCAATGGTTTGGGTGTTCCAAGATGAGCCGAAACCCAACAAGTTATTCGTTCAAAAAGCAGTTTGAAGCAAATGGTCGCTTGTTTTTTTGGTATAAATAGACATGGCTACAGTGCCACTAAAGGACCTTAAAACGGGTTATTCTGAATGATACACGACCATTTATTTGCCAGAAGTCTTTGAAGAAATAAGAAAGAATAACCGACATCGCAGAATCCTTCATCATGACAATGCTAGCTGCCACACATCGGCTGAACAACTCAGCATTTGGAAGAACAAAACATCGAATAACTGACTTGGTCCCCAACTACTTCTATTTATTCCAAACAAAACATATTACTATTGTATATTAAACATATTGTATATTACAAACAAAACATGGGCGTATCGGTGTCAGAACCTAAGTTACAGGAAGCTAACTGCCTAGCAATACAGATCAACACCAACACAATCATTGTTGCAATTTACAGACCCCCGGGCTATAAAAACATTACTCCATTTATTGAGTCGCTGAATTGTTTAATCAGTAGCTTGCATTTTTATGAATGTTATTTTAGTTGGCGACACTAACGTGGATATAATGCCCAACACCAAAGACCCCAATGCAACTACATATTTAAACCTATTAGCTTCACACGGTATCTTACCGGCCCATCAATTGCCTACACACGGCAAAACCTGCTTAGACCATCTAATGCTCAAAACCAAAAGCCCAGCTTTCTGCTTTATAGCTGAAACAGCAATAACTGATCATGACTGTGTCATATTTCTATTGCAACATCATACCCGATCCACGAAACCAATAGAAATCATGAAAATTAATTATGACGGACTAGACAATGACATGGACAATATACGCTTGCAATCTATCTACCAAACTTCTGATGTGAATATGGCCACCTCTCGCTTAATCACGGAGATACATTCTAAAATACAAGGAAACACTACAATATCTACAATTCCCAATCGCAGGCGAGTCAGGAAGCCGTGGATAACGGTTGGTCTATTGCGTTGTATGAAAAATCGCGACAAACTACACGTTAAGTCAAAGAAATATCCTAACAACACCATACTCAAGACCACGTATACAAGGTATAGAAATTTCTGTAACTCCCTACTAAAAAAACTAAAACGAGACTACGAAACAAATTCTATAAATAAGGCGGCTAATACCAGTACCAAAATGTTATGGGACACCATTAAACAAATTGCATACAATAATAAAAAATATACCACAGCCTCTGATCTGCTCTCTCCTACTGACCCATACATGTCAGTTAACAAGGTAAATACACTCTTTGCGTCCATTGGTAAAAACCTCGCCGATAAAATGATGTACACTAACTCCCGTAATCATCTCCAGTACGTCGATTCTCAGCCTTTTTCTTTCGTCTTGACTCCAACAGATGAGACAGAGGTTTCAAACTATATTTTAAACTTAAAAAAAGGCAAATCCATCGGCCGCGATGGTATTTCTAGTTATTTTTTGCAACGGTATCACCAAATACTAGTCCCACCTCTTACATACATATTTAACTTAATGTTTAGCACTGGAGTCTTCCCGAAGGAATTTAAACTGGCTGAGGTTATTCCTATTCACAAGAGTGGTGACGTGGACTGTGTTAATAACTATAGACCTATTTCCATCCTTACAGCCATTTCAAAAATTGCTGAAAAGCTCTTGAACAAACGACTTACGAACTATCTCGAGTCTAAGAACCTTCTGTCGAACTCACAATTTGGATTCAGAGCTGGCATCTCAACAAACGATGCTGTACATGAACTGACCGACCACATAGTACGCAAACTCGACCAGAGGAAGAAAGTTGTGGGGGTATTTCTGGATCTGGCTAAGGCATTTGACACGGTCCGCGTCCCACTCCTATTGGATAAACTTGAGAGGCTGGGAATCCGTAACACTCAACTTAACTTGTTCTCTGATTATTTGACTGGCAGACTGCAGAGAGTTAGGGTGGGCGACATCGTTAGTGATGATCTACCTATCGACTACGGAGTGCCCCAAGGTAGCGTCCTGGGACCCACGCTCTTTCTGTGTTTCATTAATGACCTGTGCAATCTCCCACTCTTAAATGGAAAGATAGTGACGTACGCCGACGACACTGCATTGGTTTTCCATGGTGACTCTTGGGATGATGCGTATGGCTTCGCACAACTTGGACTTAACGTTGTGTCCTCATGGCTTAAAGATAATGGGCTGACGCTTAATTCTGGAAAAACGTTTTATTTGCCCTTTTCTGTCAAAAGTATACCACCTATGCGGGACAACCATGGTATTATATATCATACATGCTCACCCTGTCACCCTTGCTCTTGCGCTCACCTTAAGAAAGCCTCCAGCATTAAGTACTTAGGAGTTGTATTGGACAGTTCCTTGAATTTTAGTCACCATCTGGACCTACTATCTTCAAGAGTTCGTAAACTAATGTTTCTTTTTAAAAACCTACGACATATAGCAGAGGCACAGGTCATTAAAATGGTTTATCTGGCTCTCTGCCAATCTATGATTAGTTACTGTGTAACGGTTTGGGGCGGTGCATGTAAGAGCAATCTCATAAAATTAGAAAGAGCTCAGCGGGCAGTTTTAAAGGTGAGTCGGTCCTTGTCATTTCTTCACCCTACTAAAGACCTGTATCGTCTTACCGATGTCCTAACAGTGAGACAACTATTTATCTTGGGAATCATACTGAAACAGCACGCCGCTCTTACTTATGACCCTTCTACTCTCAATCTCAAGCGTCGGAGACATCATATCTGTGACACAGTAACCACTCAATGGACTACGGCGTTCTCTAAGAGATTCTTTGGCTTTCTGGGAGGATATCTTTACAATAAGATCAACAAACTGATTAACATATACCCCTATACACGTTTCCATTGCAATAAGGCTGTCACATGTTGGCTCAAGTCCCTCAGTTACGATGAAACAGAAAATCTTTTACATATTCCATCGTAATACAACACTATACACGTAAGTGGGCTCCCATATTTTTTTTTTTTTTCTGCTTTTTTATATTATATTATTATGCACACACATATATATTCTAAAACACATTTACGCACGCAATATGCACATTTACGCAATATATACAATACATTCACACAAACACATACACACGCCTAAACATATACACACTCACCCACAAACACACGCGCACACACATTCTTTCATTTATGTACGAACACACTGCCACTGGGTAGTAATTGTTATACACTCTCACTCAACGATAACACCTACTTTACATCTAGTACTGCATTAATCCAGAGCTGGGAGAGGCTGGTAATCTGTCATACAGGTCTGTCCTAGTACAGATACCAGTCTTTCACATAGAACCATTGCAATTGTCTAATGAATGTTTGTTTTGTTTTGTTTTGACTAATGTATTGCCGTTCTGTGTGAGAGAAACAATAAACTATATTATTATTATTATTATTATTCCCAACCGTAAAAATTGGTTCCAACGTAGGCAAAAGTGCTTCGATCATCACGGCGAATATTTTGAAAAGCAATAAATATATAATAGATGCTATATGCTAGTTTCACTTTGTTATTCCGGATACATAAATAACAGCCCTCCTCTAACTTAATGTAAGTAGGTTCATAACAATTATATTATGCAGGAAATCGCAGATTAGAATGCTTTTTAATTTATTGCATATAAATTATGTAGGTAAACATGAAGTATATTTTTTTATTATTGTTTAAAGTAGGTAATCGATTTCATGAACACTTGTTAGAGACTGCTGAAGAATATCAAATGTTGTTAACTGGATAACAATTCCTTGATTATTAACTATTGATCAGATTACATCAGATTAGTATGCTAACCTTTCGTAAGAACATAACACCAGCAGTAATAACGCCTGTAATCAAAATATGACCTAAGAGTAAATATCTTAATGTCAATTTCAGCGATGAAAATATTGTCAGGCATGCAAGCACAGCAAGGCAACAGAATACTTTAAATAGTAAATAATTGACATTCTCTTCACTATACATTCTAACGTATAATGAGCTCCACAAAAAGTAAAATAAATTCCAAAATATCGTAGCCAATAAAAATATAACTCTGATATTATGTGTCGATATAATACTGAGACAAGTTGTTGTTTCATCGAGAGAATTATAGGCCTGGAACAATATAAAATAGGCACAGATAATAAAATAATAACAATGAAAATTGGACGTAGATACTCAAAAATTATCCAACCCACAATATGGTCGAAAATTAGCCGAGTGTGCAGTCTTATAAGGTCTATATATTTTTAGATTAGTGAAAACACCCTGGTCAAAATTTGTTAATTTGACGTTTTTAATAATATGGGGTATCAACCTACATGTATGACAGGTTTTTATTTTGATTCTTTTTATCTTTGATTATTTTGATCCAACCATCTCAAATCATTGTAGAGAAATAATACGATATTGAAACTGGTCAACAATATATAATTAAAAAAGAATTATTCAAATCGGTTTATAATTGCCGGAGTAATCGCGTAACAAATATACAAAAAAAAAAAAAAAAAAATACAGTCGAATTGAGAACCTCCTCCTTTTTTTGAAGTCGGTTAAAAAGAATTCAATTCACCGGGATCGCGTTTAATAAATAACATTATATTTTGTTAAAGAATGCATCCTTTTTGCTTAATTTTGATGAAATTTTTGATGTGATTGGTATCTAATAAATTTAAGAAAAACGATCCAAAATATATAGTAATTTTATCGCGTTGGAATAAAATAACCAAATAGAACCATTTTTAGTAATACAATATGAAAATATCATTAGTATCGAATTATACAAAACAATAATTACATAAAAAGTAAATAAGATAACAATACTTAAGATATTAATATTTTAATTGATTTAAACTAACATTAAATCTTTTAAAATATTTTTATAAATGCAACAAGATAAAACATTAATATCAAAAAATATGATTTATATAAAAATATTGTTCTGCTATGAATGTTTGATTTTGCTAAAATTAGCAACACTGTCACTTGCGCCTGAGCAATAGACTGAGAATGTTATTCGAAATTATTATATCATCAACGGCCTTTAATAGTCCACTGCTGGACATAGGCCTCTCCTTAGAAAGGAGGTTTTGGCCTATCATACTAGGCTGGCCATATGGGTTGGTATAGTGGTTTGTGTCTAGTTTTCCTTCTCTTTCCCCCGCCAAAGTACCTGAGGCGGCTAGTGGCAGACTATTTAGAGGAGCGTACCGTCGTGTACGAGGACCGAGAGGGTAATTCGAGGTGTCGTGTCCATGTCGTGCGGTGTTCCACAGGGGTCTGTTCTTGGACCCCTCTTGTGGAACATAGGGTACGACTGGGCCCTTCGACCCGTTTCCCCCCCCCCCCCCCCCGGGCTGGGTGTAATTTGTTACGCAGATGATACTCTGGTGACAGCCCGGGGGGCGAACTTCCAAGAGGCGGCGCGAGTGGCCACAAGGGGAGTCTCCCTGGTGGTCGGGCGCATTAAGGCGCTGGGCTTACGGGTGGCCCTAGATAAGACGGAGGCTCTCTTATTTCATGGGCCCCGTCGTGGTCCACCCCCTGGTGCCTCAATCGTGGTCAACTCGGTAATCGTACCGGTTCCTGATCCTCGACGGGAGGTGGCTCTTCGACGAGCATTTCCGACAGCTTGCTCCAAAGCTGGTTGGCGCTGCGTCTGCCCTAGGGTGACTTTTGCCCAATTTGGGTGGACACAGCGTCGCGACAAGACGGCTGTACACGGGGGTTGTCCGGTCAATGGCACTATACGGTGCACCTGTTGGGGGGCGGCTCTGACCGCCCAGAATAGGGCACGCCTCTGGCGCCCTCAGAGGGTTTTGGCGGTCAGAGCCATACGCAGTTACCGCACCGTTTCGACGGAGGTGGCTTGCGCGTTGGCCGGAACTCCCCCGTGGGATTTGGAGGCGGAAGTGCTCGCCGGAGCTTATCGGCGAGTGGCTGACTCCCGGGCGGAGAGCGGATTTCGCCCTCCGCCCGAAGACGTGCGCGAGTGGCGCGAAGCCGCTCGCCGAGCCACGATGGCTCGTTGGTCGTTTCGGCTGGAGACTCCACGCGCTGGCTTCGCCGCCGTGGAGGCTCTCCAGCCGGTCATCGCCGAGTGGGCAGGGCGGCAGCACGGGACCCTTACCTTCCGGCTGACGCAGGTGCTTTCCGGGCACGGTTGCTTCGGAAAGTACCTGCACTCGGTCGCTAGGAGGGAACTGAGTCCCGCCTGCCACCACTGCGACTGCAGAGAGGACTCGGCCCAGCACACGCTGGCGGTCTGCCCCGCATAGGCGACGCAGCGCCGGGCCCTCACTGCAGTCATCGGAGTGGATCTCTCGCTACCGGCCGTAGTACGCTCCATGGCCGGTAGCGACAGTTGTTTCACCGCGGTCGCAACCTTCTGCGAGGAAGTAATCTCGCAGAAGGAGGCGGCGGAGAAGGCCCGGGAGGACGACCTCCACTCGGACCCGATCTAATACCTCTCCGGAGTTTGGGACAATGCCAAAGGAGCAGGAAAGTTGAATAAGCTACATGACAACCGGTGACAACTGTGGAGCACACGTTTTCAGCACGATAGGAGAGATTTCACGGGCTTACTCGACTTATGAATATCGAGGGAAGAGAGTGCTTTACGCACTAATTTCTGGGTGAACCGGATTTCCAGCAAACAGCTCCGGTATAGTGTTATGGTCAACTCGACTTTGGAACACGAACAAACTTCCCCCGTGTTCCAAAGTCGAGTTAGAATTAAAAGAGTTCGTTTAGAATGATTCAGCAAATTATCTCTCATTTGCAGGTACAGGCAGGCAAAGTAGTGAAGTGTAGTACATAGTGCACAACAATTCCAAGAAGACGAAGGAAGACTCGCCAGTTTCTCGCTAATCTGTCTGATGTGCTCCCAGTTTCGCCCTAGCAATGGCTCTTTGAGGGACACGGAGGCAAAATTTGAATTATTTTTTTTGTGTGCTGGTATTTACATCATCTACCATCGTGTGAAACACCGTTTTGAACGATCTATCAAACCAAAGCTTGGATCTGCCGCCTATGGGTTTTGCGTGGGCCAAGCCATTGGGCGTTATGAGCATTCATGTCGATAAGTATTACGATCTTTGCGGATGGGATCTGCACAGAATTTATAGGCATTAGACGAGGTCTATGAGTGAGACTTTCGATATCACAGTTATGGGATCTCTAGAGGTATGCACAGGCGCAGGAATCGGCATGGAACCACAGGCGACGGAAATTGTTGGTATCGCTAACGTACACTCAAATAGCATAGATAGATAGGACATTTTAAATAAATAAATAATAAAACCTCACATATCTCATACACGGCAGTCTGATCCCAAACTAGGCAGAGCCTGTACTATGATAACCAACTGCTGATACACACATACTTACATATTTCTATACATATTATGGATAAATTACACCCAGACACAGAACAAACGATCGTGCTCATCACACAATTATTTGTCCTGGGTGGGAATCGAACCCACGACCTCAGGCTTAGCAGTCAGGGTCATTAACCATTAGACCAACAAGTCTGTCGTAATTCTCTTTGTAAAAATAGACTATTATAAAGTTACTTCACTAGATCATCTGGTCATCACCATTTATACATATTAAACTGATCCTAAGGTTTTTATAGATGCACTATAGATGACTTAAATTTTTTAAAGAAGATTTACTATTTTATGAAATAAATCCATAATTACATAACAATTTGGTGTGTTGGATTGTTACAACGAAATTCAATGTAAGTTTAGCATAACTGAAAATGGCTTTTAGCTAAAACGATCCAACCCCACATTTACTTAAATATTTCTAAAAATGTCTATTTATGCCCAATAAAACTTATTTCTATAAAACGATAACAATTTTTACAACTATGACACAAATCGACAAAATCACAAAATAGAATTTCAATGAGCAAATACAATTTAAACTTCCGTCTTCATTATCTTAAAAGTGTAATTTTGTGGGTTGGATCCTTTTTGTGTATCTACGTCCAATTGAAACTCATTTAGTATTTGAAAAGATTAAAGACATTATTCTTTTGAACTCAGACTTACTTTATGATTTATTGGTCTTATCTTAAAATTGCTACAAAGTCTGATACCGTTTCTTTTGGCAGCATTAGCTAAAATTTTCTCGGCAACGGCTATTTTCCTGTTGTACATTAGCCATTGTGGAGACTCTGGAGTCCATCTGCAACAAACTCACGAAATCTTCTTGGGAGGGCACGAGTTATAGGACGATACAGTAAATAGATTGATTTTTAAAGTTTTTTTAGGTTTAGGTTTGCAGAAGTACCTACCTTAACAACATCAAACAGATTAAACTGTATAAGCATGCGATAAAACTAAAAGTTTCAGTGTTCGACGCACTATTGGCGAGTGGTATCATGCAGACCATTCTAAATAGTCTCGGGGACATAACTATAACACATAACCAGGATCGCCATTGATTACTTGCAATTTCACACACTGGAAAGAGACGCATAACGTGTATGTTTTAGGTATTAAGTTTGAAGGAGAATGCCCAAATCAGTATGAAAATCAGTTTCACGCTTTTTTTGTATATAATAAGATTACTAAAATGCAATATATTTTAATGTGACATTACGAATTATTATCACGTATATTATTATTTAACTATTTTATTTAAAAAATGTTTATTTGCATTCGACCATTAATGGTTTATTTTATAAAATGGCAACATTTGACTGAAAATGGAAACGGCCTGATTCAAGTTTTAGTCATAATACGATTTAATTTCAAACCGTCTAAAAGTTAAAACATGAATGGGCATTCTCCTTTGTAGACGGATATAAGAAAATTACTTTCTCAGCAAAATTTGTAATATTTGTTGTACATAAAATCCTTCTAACCACCTTCGTGGTTTTAGAATTTCTGATATGTGTGAAATGTAGGTAATGCAGGTAGATAAATATGGTACATGAAAAGTAAGTGGTTTAATTATATCTTTCTTATAATTTGCTTTTATTTTCTATCTTATAGCTGTAAACAAGATTCTTAAATTAAAAGAAAAATAATTTCATTGGTGCAATGACATGTGCGGTTAGTTTGGACTTAGAGGAGTTCGTCTAAAGGATCTGGCATGAACTGCTTCTCTTGAAGCTTTCGTCTAATGGGCTTCCTGAGAAAATGTCGGATTGGGTCATAGTCGCTTTTATCTGATTTAATGTAACCACATAAAGGAACACGTTTGCGTTATCACAACAAAAGATACCGTTTATCATATCATCTCGTTTTGAAAGCATTTCCCTTACTGCCGCAGCCAGCATCGTAATCCTTTTCATAGACATATGCAGAAGGTTGGCAGTCATTTAGAGGGTAATTTAAATTACCAGAGGCTTGGTATGGTGAACAGATCGAGACAGTATTTCACTCCGGCCAAGCACCTAAGGCTCATAATGAATATACAAACATGAACTGTTTCTTTAATTTAAAATAATTAAAGAAATAGCTATATAACTTCGTATCACCAGTGTAACCCAGATAAGGCAATTTATTCAGTTCTATCAATTTCAGACATTTAATGTACAGAATTTTAAAACAAATTATCATAGTACGCAAGCAAGGACACGAGTCTCTGATAGTAAGTCTATACCAATGAATAAAATTCCAACAGCATTAGATACTGTTAGTCGTATTTCGCTGCCAGAAATAAAACACCATATCTTAATAGTGCTGCGGTAGAGTGTAGAGTACTTAGTGGTACTTTTTTAATATGATAACAGTAGATCACGTAGTATCCATGGGCGACATCTATTCAGTTCACAAATGACACACACAAGGTGTCAGCAAAATGACCGGCCTACATACTCGTATACTTACTTTAATATTTTAAGATATAACTTAAATTGACATAAATTGAGTATAATAGAGTTATCTATCAATTGTAGAACAATGATAATGTCATACTATAAATCTATGCATACAGTAAACTTCTTTGATCTCCTGGCTAAAGATTAAATGTAGTTCCTGGCGAACAAAGTTATTAAATAAGTGTTTAAATAAGTAAGAAATTTACCTAGAATGATGCCCATGTAAAAATTGGCGCTGCACAATAACGATTTCAAAAACGCCACTAGTCTAAACCAGCCCTCTGAATCACAGAAAGTGATTACTAATCCACATATGAGTTCTGCAAAAATGTCTAGAATAATTGCATTCCTTCTTCCAAAACTGAAAGACATAATAGAGAAATAGTATGTCAAATGTAAGTTAAAAGTGAAAAACTAAAGCAGCTGTCGCTGAACTTGAGAACACTAAATCTCTTGATGATTATGAAATACCGAATTATGCATCTAATTATAAACAGTAAATAATGGTCATAAGTTTCGTCATCACCTGTGTGTTAGACGCAGGGTTCCCAACTATACTGTTAAAAACAGTATTATACTTTTTTCGTTCGTTAATACTTTTTCTGTTCTACAAAAAAGTATACAAAATACTCTTTTTATGTCCGCTGGTAAATGAAAGTGGCAGGATGATAGAAATAGAGCTCCTATTTATTTAATAAAAAAAATGAGCTACTCATTTTGTTCAATATTAACACAAATTGTGAAGACGTTTATGAATATTTAAACAATGATAATAAATTATTAAATTGTGAAAGAAGTTTCAATGAAAACAGTTTTTAAAACGACAGAAAAAACTGTTTTCTTTTGTAAAAAACTGTTTATTTTATTTCTCCAACCTTAATATATTTCATTTATCGTAAAAAAGTTGGGAACCCTAGTCAGGCGGTAAAAATATGGCCAAGTTGTTTTGACTATTATAAAGAGTTTTCCAACAAGAGGTGTTATTTTGAATCACCCGGTATTTCGGTAGCTGTCACTTTTGAAGCTCTTATTTTTTGACATTTGACAAGTAGAAACTACGCCATTACTAAAAATGGAACGATACACACGTCAATAACGCATTGAAATTATTAAAATTCACTACAAAAATGGTGAAAATCTTGCAGTCACAGTTCGCAAAACTAAAGCATTTTTTGGTCGTCGTGAAGCACCTTGTCGGACCGCAATACAGAAATTGGTGGAAAAATTCGAGCTGGGGCTCGGAAAACCCAAGAGTTATTGTTGAGAAGCCTCTCCATCCTCAACGTGTGACTGTTTGGTGCGGTTTATGGTCCGGCGGGGTCATTGGACCTTACTTTTTCGAAAATGAGGTTGGATCAACACTTACGGTGAATGGATTGCGCTATCGAGATATGATTAATGATTTTTTATGGCCGGAGTTGGATGGTATTGATCTGGACAACGTTTACTTTCAACAAGACGGCGCTCCGTGCCACACAAGCAACGAAACCATTGCTCTTTTACGGGAAAAGTTTCCTGACCGTGTTATCTCTCGAAGAGGTGATCACAATTGGCCACCGAGATCTTGTGATTTAACACCTTGCGACTTCTTCCTTTGGGACCACGTGAAAGATAAGGTCTACGCCAACAGCCCAGCGTCGATTCAAGACCTCAAAGATGGAATTCGTGAGGCTATCGAGGACATAGGGCAGCCACTTTGCGATTTGGTTATGCAAAATTTCATTAAAAGGATATGGTCCTGTAAGCGTGGTCGTGGTAGCCATTTGGCTGATGTTATCTTCCATTATTAACGGCATACCTTCCTCTTTATTATACAATAAACAGCCGATTATTTATCTTAAAAAATTGCATTTTTCTTTGAATACTAAAATAACACCTCTTATTGGAAAACCCTATACTTTACTAGGTTTGTCTTGATGTCTCAAAAGTAATACATTTTACCCATTTTTGCAACATTTTTCAATGTTTGTTAGGCACCTATTGATGAGAGCGTGATGTCGTGTAGGCTTCCTTGATAAATAGACTATCCAACAGTACAGACAACACAACTAACAACAATAATTTATCAAATCGAACCAGTAGTTCCTGAGATTAGCCCGTTCAATCAAAATAAGCAATCAGCAAAATAACGCGGTAATAGTATAACCGGAGTAAATTCTCCTCAAAACTTATATTATACTAAAATTAAACGTACTTGTCAGCCAATAAGCCAAATATTATACAACCGAACACTAAACCAAATCTGCTTATAATTGCTGTTGATAACAATTTCAGTTCACCAGCGCAGAATACCAACCACTGAAAAAAAAAATGTAAGTAAATTTTCATTAAATATAAGTTTCAATTATGTTTAATAACTTATTTATTATGTATTATATTCTTGGATTCACTTAATACCATTAATGATACAATAAAATGAAGCCAAGATGTTTTATGTGGTACAGTGGATAAACAGGACTGATGTGATAGAGTCTAACACCTATGTGAGTTAGACTACTACTAGAAACGCAGATAATAGCTCCAATTAAGCCCTCCGATTTGTAAACCATTTGAGAGAAAGATAAATAAGCATTTGCTAGTATCAATGCAAGCATATAATATTATTTTATTTTGCAAAAATCGAGATAAGAAAGATTTTAAAACATGCAAAAAATGTTTGGTGATGTGATAGTGTAGCCTATCTTGTGTATCAAATACATATTGTTAGATAGAAAGATATATATTTTTTCTTTTTTTGGAAGACGAGCAGACGGAGCACCTGATAGAAAGCGACTCCCGCTGCCCATGAACGCCTGCAATTCAGGAGTCATAAGCGAGTCATAAGGAGTACGCTCTTTAGTACTACCACAGAGTGGTAATGCGAGGCAAAAAGTGTCTTGAAAAGCGCACCGTGGTGGAGTGCCAATTATGCAAGTGGTGGGGATGAAAATTTTGCCGTGTGGATCGACGGCGGAAAGTTGCGGCCGGTATTAGTCAGAACAATTCCTCGGAGCACTCTCCTTGAAAAATATGATAGAGAACAGAGCGACGCTACATCTCTACGTAACGCCAAGGGATCGAGTCGGTCGGAGATCTTTTAGCTATCGACGATTCGAGTTGCTCTTCTTTGGATACGGTCCAGAGGGATAAGCTAGTATTGAGGTGCCCCTGCATAGAGATGAGAACAGTATTCAACAGAACAGGATTCCGATACTGAATGAGGCAGTTAGGGAGGTGCTCTCGAACCGAGGCGATACGACAAACGTTATCTTTTTGGGGTGAACGCGCAAACTTATGTCTTTTTTTGATAAAATGGACTTTAATGAATGATTCAGTTGACCCCAATCTGAAACCTCCGCTAAGGAAGTTTCAATTTCAGCCACAAGTTTGTTTCGGCTCTCGATGACGTTTTCCCGAAAAATATTGGGGCTGCCGGAATAAAAGGCATCTCCCGTGCTATCATCTGCGTAGCAATCGATGCTAATAGTTCGCAACATATCATTGATATGCAGAAGAAACAGTGTAGGTATAGCACACAGCCTTGCGGGACACTAGCATTTACAGACATCAAGTCGGAGCACGCACGGTCGATAACGACCTTAATGCTTCTGACTGCAAGGTAACTGGTGATCCAGTTACATAATTTTTGGGAAGCCCATAGAAAGGGAGCTTTGAGAGAAGATATATGCCAGACCCGATCGAAGGTCTTCGCTATATCCAAGCTTAACGCACAAGCCTCTCCCTTGGTTTCGATCGCCTGTGTGTGATAGATAAACGAGAACATCAGCTGAGCGACCCTTTGTCGGATCAAATGTTTGGATGATCTGCAAATGTTTCTTTCGAAGTTTGGTTGTTTTCTATGTAAAATAGGTATGTATTTATAAAGAAAGGCTCCAATACAAATATAAAATCTCAATTTTACGGGACTGAAAAGAACGCAACCAGAAATCTATTCAAGAGCTTTTCTGCTCATTGAACGACTATGAACATCACAACTGGTAAGGAGTTGTATAAAAGAAGATTAAAACCTCAGTAAATGACTGTTAACTGCGACTGTTGTGCTGAGGTCCAGGGTTTGATTCCCGGGTCGGATTAAATGTTGGTATGATCTGCAAATATATTTTTCGGAGTTTGGGTGTTTTCTATGTATAATAGGTATGTATTTACAAAATAAAAATTATACAAGTATTCTATAAGTTAATGTAGCTTTCATAGTACAAGCTCTGCTTAGTTTGAAACTAGATGGCCTTGTGTGTTAGATGTCTGAAAAAAAAATTATTATTATAAATAAGTAGCCAAACATGGGCGACTCCACTGATTTTGGACACTTGATAACAATGATTGTATATAAAATACCAAAAACAAGATAAATAAAATGTACAAGATAAACCTTAAGAATTTTTGTTGTTCATAAAATTTAAACATCAATTTTTACGCTTCTCATTTATTTTTTATAATTTTATGGATCAGATACGCTAAAGACCGGTTTCGGTAACCAGGCAGACAGCAGAAAAATGTGCGTACCTAACGTAATTTTGTCTTTTCTTTGCATAAACTTAACATAATACGTAACGTGAAGCTACTGGCAATAATATGGTACATGTATAAGTTAAAGCAATTATTTAAATTACCGTCTTTCTCAACCAAATAACCCACAGTAGTTTTAAATTCCATTTGTTACATTTTGTGACTTCTGACGCGTTGCCGCCAATCGTTATATTGTGTACACACAAACTGGAATTGACTGCTTCAAACTCGCTTGGTGATATGCAATTTATGTTCGATGCACGAAGAAGAAACATGTCTTCGTACTGATTGAACATCGTGGAGACCATGAGGGCCGCCGACACAAATGTGATTAGCCACTGCCAGGAGCCAATCTTGCCGACAACATCTGAGGTGACATCTTCATACACCGTACCAATTCTAAAAACACAGCCAATCTTCGTTATAGATACTTTATTTTATTGTTGGCGTTTATTTCATTGTTGAAATTAATTTGGCAGAAATATACATACACAGACATAATTTCAACCACTTCATACGTCACACTTGTCTAATATATAAGCTTCATAGATTGTTGTATTTATATTTTCAAAACTCTAAAAGCTACTGATATGACTACTGAGTTGTAGATCTAAGTTACTTTCACATTATGTTTGAGAAGACATTCAATGATTGCCTGATTTGTTATTATTTATCTAGTATAAATATTTTTAAAACAATGCATTTGTATTATCACAAACAAATCCTCGGTAAATGAAATACGTATATGAAAATATAAATAGTTAAAAAGCGTTTCTTATTTTAGCAATCTTATTTGTTATTAGCCTTCATGATCCATGGCTGATTAACCCGAATTCGTTTTGCTGCAAAACCCTATCAAACAATAAAGTGACTTTGTACTGTTTATGTCACACAATGACATCGGTGATTATAAATTTCAGATGATTGAACCAAGCACAAATAATGCTAATATTTAATACCAGTGCTAGATCATCACTATCATCATCGTCATCATCACGAGCTCTCTCTTTTATTAAATATTCGTATTTATAATACTAGCGATGCTCCGGCTTCGCATGGGTGCAATGTAGATACTTCTAATGAGGTGTCAGTGTCGAATAATTAATTATACTATTATTATGATATTCCTATACTACAGGACACCTTTATATGCAATATTTATAGCCTCGCTCCGCTCTTGCGCTCTCGCGACGGACGTACGACCCGAAGCGGTGACTGCCCCCGCATTTTAAATCTTTATTATCATCTCAAATATTCTTCCACTTGTATCACTCTCTTTATTGGTTAAAACCGCATAAAAATCCGTTGCTTGGTTTAAGATATCTAAGCACAGAACAGTGAATGTTTATTCAATGTTCTGTGGATCGAGGCGTACTATAGCAAGAAGTGTCGGCAAAAAGTCTTGTTACACATTTTTCGGTCAGCCTTGCTCCCATCCGGTCAGCGTATAACGTGCGATAAGGAACTTCGTTACACACGTTCGTTACAAATGTATAACATCTACATGTCCACATTCGGTTTGATTCGGTTTTGATCTTATCAAAATGTAATTAAACTACATGTATTTTAATAGTAGCATTGTTTATTGCGCAATTACATTACATTATCACACAATCGTTCTTTTTGTTATATTTTTCAACGCTTACAACAAGTTAAGTGGTTGTGTTAATATTGTATTGCGAGACTATGAAAATGATATGAACAATGATATCTATTATGTCTGTAATACTTTATTTGATATAAATATGTAATAATGGACTAGCCATTGCTCATAATTATTGAAAATCATGTTAATATGACTGTCTGTGCGAGCGTAATGAGGTAAATATCTGCGTCTAGTTATCGTACTAGTTAGAAATTGCTGCCACTATTGTGTTAAGTTTTCCTTCCCTTTGCAGTGCTGTTGTCCTGTTTAGTTTGCTCTCTTAGTTGGCACTCTTACGACACTCGCGGGATGAATAGGGGTGGTGACACTCCGTATTCGCAATTCGTAGTCACACGAACTTCGTACGGTCGCATAACTGTAATTCGAATTGGCTATTATAGGAAATTGTCCGTTCTCTTATCTAAACCGAAAAATTAGACTTATTCTCAAGGCTTTATGAAACACTCATTTATTTGCAGAAAATCTAATAGTTCTTTGTAAAACGTTTTCATTAAGGCAGCAGTAGATGACTTTTGTGTGTACGGTGCACCTAATTTAAAGTACATCTCTGCCCCCTCTTCAAACAATTATTAAGTTAGTAATTATTTTAAAAAAAACTTGCATTTGAATGAATATAAAGTTAAAAGTTAGAGCATCTTCAGGAACTGGTGTATGTATGACAGATGCAGTAATAAAAAACCGTGCAGCACAAAGGGTCATAAAAACAAATAAGTCGTTACCTCACGATGATCCAAGGGTTCCAGATTTCCTTCTTTTGTGTTTTTTCTTTTATATTGATTTTAATGTGTTCTAAAAATTGTTGAAATAAACAAATTGAATATCTCCCCCCATTTTAGAAGAATAATGATAACATTATTCTTCTAAAATAGGTTGTACAGAGCTGTTCGGAGGTAATGCACCGCCGAATCTTCGAACCTGCCTTCGAAGTTTCGGTGACACCCAAAATCCCTTATAGTCATACCCGCAATAACTAAGTCTAAGTCTCTAAGGTTTATTGTGTGTGTGAGATTATTTTGACAGTTAACATATATTTATTCTACTTTACACAAATAAATAAATTCACATTCGCAATTGAAAAAGAAATCACATCACATCAACAGCCTTTTATAGTCCACTGCTGGACATATACCTCTCCTTAGAAAGGAGAGGTACAGGGTTTGTGTCAAGTTTTCCCTCTCTTTGTAGTGCTGCTGTCCCGCGTGGTTTGCTCCCTTAGTCGGGTCTAACGACACCCACAGGATGAATAGGGGTAGTGACACTCCGTATTCTTAATCCGTCAGTACACGGATAAAAACAGAGATAATACCTTGATTCTTGACTTTGATTAACTATTTATTTTAACCAAATACAAAAGCAAATAGGTTTTTTATTCGGTTCTTGCGTTGGTTGCTTTGAAATGAAATGACGATGAAATGAAATGATATTTGCACTTCTGTTGCACTTTTATGCCTAAAGTTTTTAAGATTATTTTAAGCACGATTTAAGGCACTCAATTGCAAAATGCAACTCAAGTGCTTGATTACTTTCCAGAAGAATGAATATCTTTTAGGAAATTTCAATATTTCTCGAAAACGGCATCGATGAGCTGATATAATGTTGATCTAGATCCTCAGTATTACTTATTGTGCATCAGGCTTGGCACCGGCTTCAAACAGACTAGAAGGTATCCATTGCTATTGTATTACTTGTTATATATAGGCGCGATTTGTATTAAATTTATAATGCTCTTTGTTAGAATTGATTCAAGTCGGTTCAACTTATTTTTTAAAATAATTTATAACCCAAAAAAGACAGAGGTTCGCGCGTTCACCGCAAAAAAGATACCGTTTGTCGTCACCTGGGTTTGAGAGCACCTCCCTAACTGCCTCAGCCAGTATCGGAATCCTAGGCATCGACATATTGAGCGAAGTTCAGTTGCGGGATCACTTAGAGGGTAAGGTCATATTAGCCTCGAAGAGGCGCGGCTGTACTGAAGGGATCAAGGCAGTATTTCACTCCGGCCCACGGCCTCCAACTCTATAATGTGCAAGTCCGTCCGCATATGAAATACTATATAGGGGCACTCCAATACCTTTTATAAAATTTAACAGGAATGTTATGAGTAAATTGTAAATGATACAAAAGACAAAAAAGAAAGATAGTTAACATTGGTATACAATTCAAAAGTATCTATAATTGTATCTGTATAGACCTAGGTAACAAGCTAGATCATGAGCGCAGATCATTAATGTTCCAAGTAATAAAATAGTTATGTTTCGTTTCTAAATTAGCAAAAAGAAACAATTTAATTATTTTTTTAAGTTAAATCAGTAAAGAGTACGTGCCAGTTTTCATGGGTTTATATAGTTATATGAAACTTGCTGCGCAGTGCGGTGTGATACAGGATCACAGCCCTGCCGGCATAGCAATGTGTTCCTTAAATTTAATTTTTCTAATTAAAAGCATTAAGTAGCAAGTACAGTATTAGTAGTACATATGTATGCGGAGCATTATATTTTTAGTAAGGATAAATATACGAAAAAAAATCAGTAGAGATACATCATTTGAAAAAAAACTATTTGGAATTAAAAATTCTAGGCTGTGGATTGCAAGAGGATGAGTGATTGATTATACTTTTTATAAGTTCTATACTTTTCTTACTTTATGTCTTTTTGCTCAGAAATAATAGTACTTGCAATTAGAAAGGTCATCTAACGTCGTCCAGGTCGTCTATCCGACGACGTGGTGAAGGTCGCGGGAAGACGTTGAGTAGCTATCAAGTATAAATTCGCATACGACATACCTGATTACTATTATGTTTTACTGAAAGTAATGTTTAAGTATAGTTTAAGTTTATCAGCGTTATATATCTCGAGCTTAAAGAATATAATATATTATTTGTCTGCCTGCGAAAGCTGCGTACAGTTGCGAGGCAGAACGTGTTGTCGTCGGCGACTATCACCCAACTGACAGGTATGGCCAATAAAGATAAGAGGTTAGGTTTTTTCGTGTGATTGCTGTAACCGACTCGCGGACGGCGCCGCGGTACGATGGCGACGGTTGCCATCCATTCGCTCGTCCGCCGGCACGCACGCCTGGCGTTCTGCACAACACACGCCGCCGCGCGTTAGTCATCGCTGAACTACCAATGGTTTTAGTGAATATCGTTACGGAATCTACATAATATAATCCCAGGGTCGCTCAACACATTAACAATCATGGACAAGGATCATGCCTTAGAAGAAATGATGGGGAAGCTAGGTAAGTGTTAATTATGTTGTGTAGTTAAAACATATGGGCAGTCGCCCTAAAAAATTCGTTAATATATTTTTTTAATTATTTCGCGCGAGCAAGTAGCGAAAGTAAGGTTTATTAGCCTCGATATCGTTGCAACTGGACAATCTTGAATTGACTGAGAAATGTGATCGGTGTTGTAATTTGTAAGCATAAACCTTATGACACAAAGACTTTAAGTTCAATTCGTGTGGCGCTTCCCTTTCTAATGGCTCATATTCCCAATGTTAAGATATATATTGGTTGTAAAAGTATAAAATATTAAACTAAACTAAATAAAAGGACATTCACTGCAATTGTTTATGCTACAATAAACTGAATTATAAAATCCACAACCAATTTTTAGAGTGGACCTTTTAAGATACATACCTATCGCATTGTTTTATTTATGATGAAACTTTTTTATAAATGAGATAACAAATGTGTCTATCGTAAAAGGCGCTGGTAAAGGTAAAAACTTTAAATAGTTATGAATCGAAAAATACACACTTTTCCTTAAAACACAAGTAGGTAAACGTTATCTTCATTCAGGTTACATGCATTCATTAAAAAATACTGTATCAAACATGAATGAAATAGAATGAATTGTGTATCTGAATATTCTTAGTATATAGTACGAGTACAAATGTTTCAAATAATGTTCCCGCTGTTACTCTACTTTACTAAAAGAAAGTACTCTTATAGATCGCATTTATATACAACTGTAAATGTAAATGAATTACATAATTATCTACGCATCTAGGTATTAGAGTGACACAAGTTTTATATTTTAGTAGCGTTCGTTGGTGACGTTAAGTAATAAGAAAATTTCTGCTACAAAACGAAAGGCCAGTAGGTACGGTGTGTGCATATTTTACATGACAACATATTATGGGAGTATTTATAGACTGGCTGATGACTAGTACTACCAACCTAAGTAGGTATATGAACATCCGAAACAAATAATATTCAACGTAGGAATTTATGAATGAAATTCATAGAT
The DNA here is from genome assembly GCA_902825455.1 of Arctia plantaginis. NCBI lineage: Eukaryota > Metazoa > Arthropoda > Insecta > Lepidoptera > Erebidae > Arctia > Arctia plantaginis. Next base: position 12,073,346 of record CADEBD010000422.1, read on the forward strand.
CGGATTGGATTGATCGTAAGGAATAGCAATTACAAGTATTGTAACATTGTAGTGAATACACTTTGTACAAGCCAACCCACTACATTCTTGGTTTTTTTTATAGACGGTTCCCGCAATTTTTAAAATTAAGGGATAAGAATCATTTTATGTTCTAGAGCATGGTTTGTTAAAGCGAGGTACGCAAATCCCTAAGGTACATGGAAAATGTATGTTTTATTACATTGGAGTTGTCACCTTCTCTTGTAAAAAAAAAACCGAATTTTCTTCTTTAGGGCTAGGCGTTCGCTTTCATCTGGAAACTTTTCAAACGAATGGAGCTAATCGTTTGAGAAACTCTGTTCTAGAATATCCACAACATAAAAAGGTTTTACTTGGGACACCTTGTTTTGTAGAATATAAAATTATTTTCAAAGTAGCACCTGTATTCGTCACAAAATAGTATAAACTGCTACTCGACATTCCACTCCACTCGACTCAACCACACTTGAGTGATGGCTAGTAAAATTCACTCCACTCAAGTTTAATCAACAATTTCACTACAGAGGTGAGTAGAGAAATGTCATCTCAAATAAGCTCACGACCTACCTTGAAATTCAAGATTTTATCATATAATTGTAAAAATGTCTTTATTAAATAGTTTTAAAGAATGTGTAATTTATATGTATGATGATAAAACTTGTGAAAGATAAAAATATTTCTCTGGAAGTCATGGTAGCTAACTTTGACTGGACTAATGGATGCATTGTGGACATCTCCAATTTCGTTCAAAATATGGTTGCCAGATGTTTCTTCATTCTCCAGTTGCACTTTTTTGCTCCTCATAAAAACACAATCGGAGACTTTACTGTTGTTTAAATGTCATTGTAATGGTTGCCATTTAAAGAAAATAAAGTATTATTTATTGTTTACCTTTTCAATACTTTTGAACTAGACATTTTATCAATCGTCTTTGACACTATCAATGAATAAAACACACAGATTTTGCACGAATTGATGACATATGATGTAAAACTAAAACTCCAAAGTTTGATTAAAAGTACCGAACTTGAGGGCGTTTTGGAACACTTAATGCACCTTCAATCGATTTTGAGTAGAGTGACTTTTGGATTAATGTTTAAGAATACGGGTGTAGGTGTCGGTGCATGATATAATTGGTACCGAATCCACAACTGACACTTAACTAACCGTTGAACTATACTATATACACAATCTATGATACAATATATGTATATATATATATATATATGTACTATAAAACTTAACCGTTTTATCACCGTATTGTCTTTGCCAAACAATATTTCCTTTTTTTTTGGTTTAGGGCCAAACATTTGGATTTACAGTTATGCTTTAAAAGCTGACTGAATTTTACTGTAGGTATATATATAGCAGTGATATAAGTAGTAGTAGTAGTACAAGAAATAGCAGTTCTATAGAGACAAGATTCAGACAAACTATGTCCTTTAGCAATCAAATATTTTGAAGGACATTCTTTTTTGTAAATATAAACCGGATTTGAAAATTAAGATTCTGCGAACTTATATTACTGATGATTGTTTTTTATCTTTATTTGTTGTGATTAGACTAGAGTTAGAATTAATCTTTAAAAATATGTCTTTGAGGCGAGGCTTCGAATTTCCCATTTACATATTTGCTAAACGGGTACCTCGGTATTTAAAAATTCGAAAATAATAATCATAGTAAATATCAACTGTTAAAACTCAGTACGAGTGTGCTTCATTATCATTATCGACAGGCTTTAGTAGGCCACTGCTGGACATAGGCCTCTCTATGAATAGGAGGTTTAGTAAGATAGTTTTAAAATATTTGATATCTATGAGAAAATAAAAGTGTTAACTACATATTATAAGGTTCAACAAGCATCATTATAGATGAAACTCAACTATGATAATATTGTGAATTAATAACAATCACTATCCGTACTTAGCAAATGGGGGCGTTTCGGTTGTCAACGATTAGCTATATTGTATTCATTCAATTGTACTTAACTGTAAGGTAATTATGTAAAATGCGTAGTATCGCATGACACAACCGACCCTGTAGAACAAAGTATGTCGGGACTGCATTTTAATTTATAGACAATGTTAATAAAACTGAAACGTTCAACGACCTTTAAAAGAAAAACAAAATTAATAATGATTACGTGTCAATCAATCAGGTCAACAGGTTAGTTTTTTTTATGTATTTCAAAGCAAGATTTTGAGTATATTATCTAAGAGCACTTTCCACTGCACTTGGGGATTACTAAATAATTAATTATAATAAAATTTAAGTATTAAAATAATTAAAGCGTTAATCCATAGTAAAACACTGACATATTTTGTATGTGTAATGATGTAGGTCATAGCTTACTAAACGCAATTAATAATAATAATAATAAATTATTTATTGGAGTAACAGACTCAAAGATGTTAGTAACAATTTGAACTCACAGCTATATTAGTATTAAGACTCTTTGTCTTTAGTTTACGTAACTGTTATACAATATTACCATTTTTAAAACAATGCGTTATGTTTTGTGAACTGAAGAAGAATAAGGAATCAATATGAGCTTTTAGAAGCAGTAAGAAATAAGGAATGAGTATCAGTACTCACTTCTGCTGTAAAATGTTTTAAGAAAGACAAAGATTTTACTAACTCAAGTGAACAAAAATCAGGTAATACAAAGTAATACCCAAAATAGTTTTAACATTGTGTTTGGCGAATAAGATTTATTAAGAGTGTTGGAAATAAATACAAATATCACATGTTTAGCTGATATTTAATAGAAATATAATGATGGATAGTGTTAAAGCAGAAATACTATCGTGATGTATGGTGTACTATGATATAGATACAGCTATTATTTCCTTGTCACGTTTGCAGTTTCTTAAATGAAATTTTAAAAATGTAAGTTTATTCTAATAATAATGTAGTATAACTATGAACTAAACGTTTCCGTATTTCTTTTGTTTTTGTTAAATGGCCTTGCTTTTTTCAAATTTTACAATTCTAGGCCAACGGGAAGTGTGTATTGTGTTTGATTTAGTTGCGAGTGTCAAAGTATGCGAATATCAGTAAATTGTAGAGAATTTTATTAGAGCTGAATAAATAATATTTACATTTTAAAATTAAAAGAGGCCGTAAATAAGATCTTTGGCATTAATGTAAAATTGATGTGTCCAAGCGTCCTAAAAAAATAGCTCTTCACAGTTAGACACACTGACAACGATTTGTCTTTTAGGGTTCTGTTCTTTAAGTGTTATATGAATTATTTGTTTAGGTTCATATTACAATAAAAGAAAACTTTCACTGGTCGTATTTATTCCTTTTCCAATGTTTCCATAAACGTGTACCGATCGTGGGAAAATCACAAGGAAAGTGGTATGTTGTTGTTTTACGCAGGTGCTTACCATTTGAATATTTATAAACTAAAGGTTTCCTAAATAGTATATGTGTCATCATGATACTTTACTTTTATTAGATTAGATTACTTATTGGTAGATAGTGAGAGCACTGACATCATGTTGATATCTGACTGTTCGGTCAACGGGCAGGTTCGATTTCCACATATACGTAAATAACTTTTTAATATTCTTTTAATAATTTAATCTTATCTTTGTTAGTTCAATAACATTCTGTCTACGTAAAGATTACCTCCTAAGTTTTTTTTATCACAATAATACAATCAAGAACAAAGTTAGTTTTGTCTGTAAAGTTTACTATCATAAAAGCAAACACTACAACATATCAGTTAATAAAACAAGAAAGATGTCAAATAAAATTAACAGGTAGGTAAGTGTTAATACAACAAGATTCATAGAAAATAATATGATATTTGGAGATATCTATGAAATATAAAAATAACGTAAAATTAGTTATCTTTTGTAGTTTCGGTACCCATAGCACATTAGTCCATGTAAATATGTACATGATAGATGTCCGTTTTTTTAATATAATCTTTTTACGAAGACAACTCCCAAAAAAGCATTAGGAATATATCCTGTGTTGCGGGTTAGTTTACAAACAAGAACACCCAGACTCAGAACAACAATTTGTGGACCACACAAAGAGGTGTCCCATGTGGGGATCGAACCCACAACACTCATCACAGTTGGAAGCAGCTTGGCGACGTTTAAACCACTAGGCCACCAGTGCAGTCGTGGCATATGTATAGTCCATTACTATAAGAAGCTCTGTGAAAGTATTACAATCTTCAACAGTTCTCAAACTTATAAAACCTAACTCGTAACGTAATTCTTTTAATAATATCTCTTTAAAAACCCCAAGTTTATTCATTTTTGTGTTAGTTCTTTATTTGTCTGTTACATTTTTTGGTTAGATTCGCTGTAGATTTACTACGTTACTTGATATTCTCAATCCCTTTTTTTCTTTCATTAACACTTTTCTGATTAACGACATGTCGATAATTCCATAACAATAACATACAATGATTTATTCCTTTGCACACTTGACATATCTTTAATGTATTTAACGATAACCTACTTACATATCATGTAGAAAGATTGTGTCGTAGAGTTATAAGTATCTGTAAGTTAGTTTTTCCAATGTCGTCGATGATACCAATTTCCAGCAGGTACCCTGACCACTTTTTACAACCACTGTACAATTTTTACAACTCTAACCTTTTCGATCAGAGTGAAGTTCGCCCTGAAGATGTACGCACCTTTAGTAGTCCACTGCTGGACATAGGCCTCTCTTTAGAAAGGAGGTTTTGGCCTGAAGTACGCACGATGGTACTAAACTATTTGGAAAGACTGAAGTGTCATTAAAAAAAACACAATGGTGTTAACTCTATTTTGCGTCAGGTGGAGTGTTTTTGACTCAATTTAGCCTACATTTCTTGTAGAAATCATGTTTATTCGGGTGTTAGTATACTTATACTAACACCCGAATAAACATGATTTCTACAAGAAATGTAGGCTAAATTTATGCTCTCCTAAGTAGGAGAGCATAAATTTGTATATTTGGAAATCCGATAAATTACGGATACGAACTGAGATAGTTCTCATTATTTCAAGATAGCCTCAAAACCTACATTCATTCATTCATTGGTAATTCAGTGGTAATCAAAGTCATGGATAAAGATATCTACCGGTTATAATACTAATATTCTTTTCGACGTAAGCATTACGTGAATTGTGGTCTAACGGCCCATAGTGTTGCTTGACGAGGTGTGAAAACTCTTTGAAAGAGTAAATGCAAGGCGCCTCGTTCAAGCACCTCTTCAGGTCACCTCGGACAACCAGTACGGTTTCCGTCAGGGGCGCTCCCCAGTCAATGCGATCATGCGCGTGAGATCTCTGGCGAAGGAAGCAGTTTCCCGGGGCGAAGTGATGTTGCCTCGTACTCGATGGTCGATGGGACTTCGGACATAATTTCCCAGGTCTGGTCCCCAAGTTAGTTGGCGCAACTGTTGCCTAACATGAGGGGACCCGATGACTCCTGCAGGAGACTCTACTCGGGGGTTGTGCAACGGACCGTGGACACGGCCCTCCACACGTTGGCAGAATGCCTGCCGTGGGTGGAGCAGAGGCTTGGTGGCCATCGGAGTGGGAGTCCTCTCGCTCGGTAGTATGATTGCCGCCATGGTACGGGTCGAGAGTGCGTAGAACTCCGCCGTCTCCTTTTGCGAGCAAGTTTCAGCGGCACTGGTTGAGGTTTAGAACTTTCCCGGGCCGTCGGGCCTGGGAACGGGCCAGGTACCGCAGACGACTCGGGCGCTGGAGGTAGCAGAACAACCTCCGTCCTCCATAAGTGCAAGCCGGGATGAGGCCATCTGTCACCCTAGCAGAAGCAGGCCGGAGTGGCGGCGAGACGCGCTGCCGAGCGCGCGCGCCCCTTTTGGGAGCATAAAGGGAACATGGGGGTTCCCACACAAGAGGGAGTCATCTACAGGCCGTGGATGGCCTGAGGTACGTCGGGGTACCATTGATTTCCTTTCTAGGGTACACCTGGTTCTCCGGCTACTGGTACCCGAGACGGTGTGCGGTTTTTGATCGGTTCGAGTCCGACATAATCACGCCGCCGGTGGGTGATATCCGAGGGGATTTCCGCACTGTAAAAAAATATTTAAAAAAAGGTGAATTGTGGTCTCGGTGGTGGTCTTGACATATAAGACTAAACAATAAAAAGTATTAAACAAGCTTTGATGTTTAACTATGTATATTTATACTATCTACATAATTAAATAGTGATAGCGTGTGACATACATTTAATCTATATTTGACTAGCAAATTTATCTATAGCCGTGGCTACCGCGTTTGTGATATTTTTTTTTGCTTGAAAAGAAGATCATTAAAATAACTAATGTTGCTTTGTTTTATGTTAACTACTAAAACCTGATATTTATGGAGAAAAAATTATTTAGTACAGCCGTACAAACAAGGAAGCGATTCCGTAAAAGATTTTCCTTCTGAGGAACACAAACAAAGGAACATAAACCGAATACTACTTAAGGAAGAAAATCCGACAATTATTATTAATTTATTTTTGTTTTGTACATTACTAATTTTGTTTGAATAATTTCAAGTGAAATGTATATGTACATATACCAGTTCAGATAATGATCATGTTGAAGCCTCAATGCCACTGAATACAAACAGAGGTAAATTGTCAACATGGCGATGATTGATTGCATACGTAAACAATCTTCTGTGTGCAAGCTTGTAATTAATGTCAATTTTTGTTTACTCTGACACACTTGATGATATAGATTGATACATTTACACTTTCGATGTTTCCTCAAAAACTTTTCGATTTAACTAAAAAATAGTGAAAGAAATTTATATACTGCCGAAAAATCTTTTCCATTAGTCCCTGTTCTACTTTCCTTTATCAATCAGCTCTTCATAATCTCAGTCAAGTCCATTCAAAGCTAGGTAAAATGGCGTTCTTTGTCCTTGAATACCCCCTTGCGATCATTAGCATTAAATATTGAGTGAAATAAATGTTTACTGTACTCTCATATCGGTCTAAAGACAATATTTCCTGAAGTTTGTATCCCACGTTTGCTTAGAGGGTTTTTATTTAACAGACAAACTTTCGCGGGATAAAAAACCTCACTGCTGACAAACAAGGACACTTGACATTTGGTATGCAGCACAGATTACCCTCAAATTAGCGGGGAATCTGAGGTATGCACTAAGCTGAGTAGTTGTCGAGTTGAGTACCTAATAGCAACTGAGTTTGAAATTATATTATTTAATATCTGATTATTATTTATATATTATTAATTCTACTTCTTTTAAAATATAAGTATTCTCTATGGAGACATGTTTCTTGTCATGCAGATTTTTATCATTTATGTAGTCACGGAGTTTTGAAGTAGACATATTTTAAATTACAAGTTTTGAGGTGGAACTAAATATGTAAGAAATACATTGAAATGTAAAAATTAAACACATTTTGATGTTTTAATGGCTTTTCAGTTTCAATAGCCATTTATTAGTGAAAAGTAATATATTCGCTCGTGGTACCATAACAATACGAGTATTTATTATAAACAATTTGTATTCCAATTTTAAACTATTATATAAATGATAATTTAGCCTAGTCTGGTCTAGTCCAAAGTATTTACGATGTAAACCGTGACCCTGGTTAAAAATTCTGTTTTCACACTAGATTAGTCACGTTACAAGTGTTAAGATCGATCGTCAACATAAAAGCCATAATAAATTGATTTGTTACGTCTGTGAACTGATTGCATTCCACGTTTCAATACATTATTCACAACTTAACTAATATATACTCTTTACATAAGCATACTATGTGTCTACCTGTAATATCTGATGTCTATAGCTGTGATCTAACAATTTTTTGAAAGGTTTGTTATTTGAAAATTTTACAATTCTTCAAATATGCGTAATTATCTTTTATTTTGACGAAACTCAAAATAGACTTGCGGCGCGTTCATACTTTTATCCTTTGCCAAAAATGTATGTATGTAGGTAAGTGCGTAATGTTCTTGAAATGTCAAAGACGACATTGGTATTTTTAAGAATAGGTCTTGCTCGCTGAAAGTAAATATTTTTGGCATTCTGTTCTGCGTCGCCCGCGCCCGTTGGTAGTCAGCTGATCTGGCGCATGACGTAGTATCTCGGAACGATCATAAATAAAGGAGGTGTGTCGAGTTACGCAAACTGTGATTTGTCACAAATTTACAAGAAACAGTTAACTTTAGCTGTGAAATATGTACGTAATTAATCATTATTACAGTAGACACAATATCTATGACGACACACTTTTTTTTTGTAATTTTATTTTTTATTGAACTTATTTATGGTATTCATAATATTATAGGTAGACATGTCATTGTTTAAAATGTAAAGAAAGAATGTATTTATAAGTGGTCATAGCATAACCTGTTCAGTTTTATCTATGTCTGAATACAATATTGAAATATTTTCTAGTGAATGGGTACTTAAATGCTTTTAACATGCACGTTGCAAAGTATTAAGTGAAGGGAGTTTGACCGTCATGTGGGACACTTTGCTATATATCATTGTTACATGGAAAGTCCCAATTATTAATTAGTCCCAATTATTCCTTAGTTTTTAAAGTCTCTATAATTAGGTATTATACTTACAGTTCCAGACTAATTTGCTGCTTCTCCTCTTACCAATTTTTATAGTTAAAAATATTGTAGCCAAGTATGTTATCCGCAAATATTTAAAAAAGTCTACTACGTCTACACGACGCGTCGTGTCGTATTATAAACTTAAAGTACGCGTACGGTTGTAACGCAAGTAATGCATGCGTATAAAACTGCATTGGTGTCACTGACATTAGACCCATGGTCATATGAGGTGTTTGGGCCACAGCTTGACCTACCACTCTTCTATATTACAGAAAATTCACTGTGACAGTGTTGTTTGCCAAAAAATATTGAAATGAACCTTATAAATACTTTAGTCTGTTAACATACTCATATAAGCTTTGTAATAGAATGTTGTGTATAGTTATAATTGGGCTTCAGATTTAAGTGTTGTATATTGTCAACATAATTGTGTATGATCTGATCTGTATCTGTTACTGTACCTATTAAATATAATTTAAAAAAAACGCTCATTTACAAGTTTTATAAGTGTTATTTAAATAATTTTATAATATATATCATAGAAATAGATATAATACAATATTATACATTCAATGACACTAATGTTTAACATAACTCGAAATGGTATTGACATTGACTCTCTTGAGTTATTCTAATGGAAAACTGTACCGATAGGTACATGTTGAAATTTAGGAGGCCAAAATATGGACAATACTATGTAAAAATCGTAATACACTAGTGTATATGTATTTATCTTACTATATTGGACATAATATAAAACTTAAGTAGTATAATACTGAAGTGATGGAAAAATTATATCATTTTTAACAGGTTTATATACCGTCAATTACTAGAGAGGCATGGCAAGGTATATTTAGATTTTCTAGCTGAACCTCATGTAATTCGTTTTGTTCTCAAGTTAGCAAGACGATGCTTAATAAATTACTGACATTTTTATACTGAGCACTATTTGTTCTTCCATCATATTCTATTTAGTAACAATTATCATAACTGCCAAACTTCTCAGTTAGTTGGATTGGAATTTTTATTGAGTTTTATGGCTACGTACTAGTACGTAAATATAGGTTTAGTTATAATCTTTGCTTTTAGTTACAGTACCCAAGTAATTATGAAAATTTACACAAAACAATCATTAGATTAGCTTAATAATAAGCTTAAATACATAATATAAGACAAACATCCACAGGTTCTTAAGTTAATTGTTAAACAATAATCATGGAAATATAACAAATATTTTAATTGTCGCTACTCTTTGTTGACTTTCTCCTATTTTGTTGCCTTCCATCAATTTTTTTTGCAACTAAATAATTAAAATTAGAATATTGTTTATTTATTTAACAGGATATATTCATGCTCGTTGAAAGGTATTTTAAACGAAATACCAAATAAATGGTTAAAACAAATGCTCCGAAAACGGAGCATAATTACTTGTAACTTTGGTTGTTTTTATCAAACCCAACACGAGTTAATGAGAATTCATTCACTTTAAATTAACTTAAGCGCAGCTCGAGCTAAATCGAGTAAATAAGTCGAGTTAACGCCTTGCTAATTACAAACACATATTTATTGAATATAAGACCTATATTTAAAACAATGGTCTTTTAGTTAAACATTAGTCGTCCAATTAGCCGCACCCACGTAAATCTGATAGATAGGCCCTTATTCATAGAGATTAGAATGAATATTCTTTCCTTGTTCAATGCTAATGATTGTAATGAATGTATTAAGTGCTTCGATCTGGTTTAAAAATTAAAAATATACTTAATTGATTTTTTTAAATTTTATTTTTAATACAACAACGACGACAACGACAACAACGATAGTGTGTAAACCAGTGACAGTCCACTGCTGGACATATGCCTCTCCTTAGAAAGGAGGTTTTGGCCTACTATACCACGCTGGCCTGACGGGTTGGTATAGGATTTGTGTCTAGTTTTCCTTCTCTTTGCAGTATATGTCTTACGACACCCACGGATGGTGACATTGGGGGTGGTGACAATCCGTGTTCTTAATCCGTCACCAAACTGACAACTATAAATAGGTATTAACTAGTCGAATTAAAATTGGTACGAATGTAAACAGCCTGCTAAGATGGCATTCAATCAAACTTGTAAAATTTACTAATTACAGATGACAACTCGTCTCTAAATCATTAATTCGGGTATGGTGACAATGAACGGTAAGATAAGAGTGAAGCCTTATTCTATTGACTTTTATTTTGTAAATAGTGAACCTTGAAACTAAAATTGTTTTCATAAATGTCTCAACCTGTTTTCACGAAACGGGTTAACAAAGGAAGATAATTATTAGACAGTAAATTACTATAAAAAACAATTGCTATGATAAGATAAAGAAATGGCATTTTTTGTTGTGATCAATAATAATTTGCAGACTAAAATAATTTGTCCCTTATGCTATTAGTCTTTTTCCTGCCTTAATTGAATTTCTTCTCGCTCTCTCATATTTTCCTGTGAACCTAATTGAATGTAGTCGACATCGTGAGTTGACATAAACCTGAATCAAAATATTGTCTACACGGGTAATTGAAAAACAATCTCATCAACAGATTGTAAGAATTTTAAGATTCCTGAAACAGTTCTTGGCCAAAATTAATCAAAACTATCTTTTGTGTTAATCCCGTATGACTGAAATAACAGCCTAACAATTATTAAAATATCCACTGGTGAGATCGGACATGTACTCTCATTTTGTGAATAACACGCACAATCATTGTGTGAATATAACGCAGTATTTAAATATGTTAAATATTTTTATAATGAGCAATATGACAGAACCCACTAGTCTATTACATGTTTCCACGAGTACATTCAGTATTTGTCTGCCTCGTGTCTACAATCTTTTGCCAGAAACAAAATCATTTAACGAGTTTTGCATCACGTTTCTTAATACACATTGAAGTAAATATTTTCGTCTTTGCTCTACTAACGTACGATAGAGCACAAATACATCTTCAATGTCTTCCAATTTTAAATGTGCCACTTTTTATTTTCATAGTAGTTTTAAAATTAATTTTTAATTAATTAAGCTATCAAACATTTTAATTTAAACAATTAAGTTGTCTAATAATGTCATAGCTTGAAGTAAGTTCTTAAAGTAGTTTAAAATATAACTTTTGAAATTGCTGTCGGTTCCAAATTTCTTGATTTCTTGTAAAATGGTAACATGTCGCTGCCTTAATATGCCTTAAACAGCTCTTACGAGTTATTAGTAATATAACTAGGAATCTCGATTTAAAAGGTCCATACAATCGTGCGCTTGAATTTAGAGACTATATGCTTCACCTGTTCTAATTGTGATCTATATATATGTAATAATTCTACATAGACCGAGCCATGTAACCTTGTGGCTTCCGTTTCATGGTCCACATTCAGAAGGAATCGCACTTTCGAGTGCGGTATAATTTGTTGCATGAGTTCCCTTTACACTTGACGCAAATCTCATTATATGTACGTATCATTTATCAAATTGATGTGCCTAATGTCAGATAAAATGCACGACACGAACATCTCAACATATCTGTTAACAATATATATGTTAAGTCTATTCTCCAATTTAATTTGTTTGTCTTCGGAAGGAGTTTCAAGTTTACACGAAGTAAATACATCAGAAACCTTCTTGCGTTAGTATGTAATAATGTCAGTCACGATTTTAAACATGAAGACCATGTTTTCTAGAGATTCCAGTAAGGTATTTATGTATGTTTATAACGTATTCGCACTAGTTTTCCTATTTTTTTTTAAATGATTAATGTTTCTAATTCAATCAGATCATAAAATGGTGTATATGACCTGAATAAATTCAACTCTTTTTCTGAATATTGCGGCTGTTTACACATCGTACATAGAGTTACATACCTACTACACTAAATAAGATATTTTTTAATATGATTTATAATTATATTTTCCTGGCTCTTAGGAAAGGAAAATAGCACACTAGTAGAACGAAAACATAGTGGAGTTTCTTTTAATGTCAACTTCATGATACGAATTTAACAAATGCCATTTTAATAGACTTTATAAGTAATGATCCACAACATAATTCATAGTATCAATAATATTGTTAAAATCTTATTACTAGTACTAGATATATCCACTACCTGTATTTTTTGGTAAATGCTAATTAAATTAATTATACATTCCACTACTGGCGGCGGCCGTGTATTGGGCACAAGTTTCATACTAGACTAATTTCTTTATCTACTATCAAATAAAATAAAAATAAAATACAAATTAGAAACGAGAATATATATTATATTATGCTACTGTAATGAATGGGTATGAAGCTGTTCTATGTATAACAGCTGGATGTATGTCCCCGCAAGTTCGTGTGCTGGTTGCCGAAGGTCTGAATGAAGCAAAGTTCTCTTCGTATTATGATTGTTAATATTAGTTGCTTACATCAAAGAAAGTTTCTGTTTGAAGTGAATATAAAAAAAATGTTTTTTAAATTGGTTGTACCGTAAACTGTGATTATCTTATTTTTATAATTTAAGATACGAATGATACATCAAGTGTGTCACACAATTTTAGTCGTCGTGGAATTTGTTCAAACAATGTAAACTATTCAATACGTAAACTGTTTAATGTTCTCTTTTATATATCGCCTCCTGTGCTTATTTATTGTTTCTTAATACAACGCTGTGAATGGTTAAACTCTGTCAATTCGTTCATAATTCTTTTTTATACGCAATAAAAATCACATCACCGCATACAATAAAACCTTAGTCGTTTTATTGTAGGTAGTGTTGTGAACCAAATGTTTCTACTGCATATATTATATTATATTTAGTAAAAAGGCATTTCGTCTGTACTTTTTATAAGCCCTATTTGATTACATTTCGAAAGAATAACGACCAACTTTTTTAAGGTAAAATTTAAGCTAATATACACACTTATGTGTAATAGATATATTAAACGAAAGAAATATGTCTTTAAAGTTCAATATTGTTAGCTAAAATTAAAGTTATACTTTTTCAAATGGATTGAAATTTTCGAATTAAATCCACTGGTTGTATAAAATACTCAAATAGTGTTTCTTAGCATTTAAATTCAATTACGCATTTACAGTGATTAACCTCTCCTATTTCAGCATAGGAACCAAAATAATAAATTTATGTAGGTACATACTTTCGGTGGTACAAGTAAGCGAACACTGACGATGAACGACCTACAAAGGTTAAAGACCTCGTAATATATTCCTATTCATTTACGAGTATGTATTTTTTTTTGTTAGATTTAAATTCTTTTTATGTGTCTGTATCATTATTTTTTGTATTTGGAATCAGGCTTTGTACAATTTTCTCCTTTTTCCCTCAGTGCCTTCGTTATCTATCTATGACTATCAGGTCAGACTCACTCCGCATTTAGACACAGATTACTGATAGTGTCTACGTATGAGATAAAGCACTACCTACAAAATAACCATACTTACCTTTTTATACACCCATTCTTTCTGGGCGCCAACCGCAAGGTCTTTGAAAGCACGAGTATTAATATCTAGCAATAGATCCCGGTCGAAACTGATTGTTTTAGCTCTCTTGATTTAATATTCAAATTATTTTATATTGTGCGTCGGCACAGTCAGAATGTCGTTATTCATACAATGAGAAACATGCATATTTCAATGCTCTCTAATGAAAACACAGTGTACTACGGAATAGCTAATACGTGGGGCATACTGAAAGTCTCTGGATCTGGCTATTTACAATTAAAGAATGAAAAAACCATTATGGAATTCGAAAATGGAACTCTTTGGGAACATGGTACTATTTAATTTGCGAGACTATCATTTGTTTTTTCATTGTGACGTCGTTGTTTCGAAAATTGTGTGTCGCTATCAAAATGAATTTAACTAGTGAACATTTTCGTTCAATGATTTTTTATGATTTTCGATGTGGCTTAAGTCAACAAGAGAGTTTGCCAGGGACTTCAATTGGCATTTGGCGATGAAGCATTATGTCGCAGCTCTGTGTATTCGTGGTTTGGAGAATTTAAACGTGGACGTGATCATCTCCATGACGAGGTACGTGAAGGTCGGCCGGCGAGTGTGGCTACAGACTCTAATATTGACACCGCACGACAACTTATTTAAAAAGGCAAAAAAATTACTTGCAGCAAATTCGTGCTTTGTTAGGCATTAAAATGAGCCGAATGCAAACATTTTACATGTGCATCTGAAGGTTTGGACGCTTTGCACTCGATGGATACTACATGAAATACGCACAAAGTATATTGCGAGGTTCTTTGAAAAACAATAAATGTATCGTAAGTCTTATATCTAGTCCTAAGTCTTATTTATCAGAATCCAGAAAGTTTCAGTATGCTATAAGTAATCCTGTATTGTCTTTTAAAAGTTTTCACGCCGATTAGTAAGTATATACATACAACAACACACAACTTCTCATCATTAAAAGTTCGGCCGCGGTCTGCAAGTCATGATCACCTCTCCTGAAGGATCTTCCCTTTGTGTTAGGAACATAAAACTTTCTTTTTTATGATGACGCATTCCCCTATGCTGTGCAGTAAAGTTTCTCTTTTTGTTGCCGCACTTTTTTGTTGTTCTTCATGTTCACCACCAGATTTTATTCTAGCATCTGCTTGAAATATAAATTGTGTGTGAGTTAGTGAATTTTGGAGAAGTGGTATAAAACCTTTTCCAAGTGGACAACCTTACGTAAATAGTAATGTTTTGTCATTAACTACATAGGAAGTGACATTTCACGTTCTCTCATTGTGTCATTAGCATAAACGATATTCTGCCGGTAGCCGCCAATTTGTAAGACTGGTAACTGTTGTGTACAATTAATAGCAATCAAGTACTTCAATGAAGTTACTATTTTTCTTCTGAGCTTTGTATATATTTATCTTATTAAAGTACATAATAAAGGAGAGTTTAAAAAAATACACTATGTGAAAGATGATTATGAGTAGAATAGAATCATTTACAATATGGGTTTTGGTTATAACGCTACCATAAAATTGCTGCAGATTCTGGGAGCTTTCGCGCCTTGAAAGCTTTTCATATGTTAGTGGTTAGGACATTTATTGTTATGAACTTTGAAAATACCAAGGACCTCTGCTATCTTAGTGTTTTAGGGTTCCTTACCTCAAAAGGTAAAAAAGGAACCCTTATAAGATCACTTTCTTGTCTATCTGTCCGTGTGTCACCACTGATCTTCTCAGGAACGGGTAGACCTAGCAAGTTGAAATTTATACCAGATACTAAGATCTATGGTCCCCATTAGGTGTATAAAAATCAAGGCTCTGAGTCAACACGATAAAAAGGTGTGGGCAAATTTCAATTTTCGCGAAAACTTGTACTTAAGTGTCAACATTTACATTAATTTTCAACTTTTTTATTTTTCAGAATTTTTCTTTACTTAACCAACATTGTCAATTCTAGGTCAACCGGAAGTACCCTGTAGGTTTTGGATCGATAATATGATTACTCGACAAAATCATTCCGTAATATTACAATCAGAAATATATAGTCAAATTCAAAAAGTCAACGAGATCTCGAAATCAACAGTCTGGTTACCATAGCTCAGGCTCTGCCTAATTTGTGATCAGACGGCCGTGTATGGGGTGTGTCAAGTTATTGTTATTAAACACCGATTGACCGTTGTTCTTTAGTATCGTTTAAACGTTTTCTATTGATAAAGGTGTTCTTTTTTCCGTTTCATAAATGTGAGTGAAGTCCCCCGCGACACGGTATATATACTTAGCGCTGTAGTTCTTTAGTAAACGGAAAAGATAGAGGAGGGTTCTGGAGACTGTGCCTTCAAAGACAGTGTTAAAATGTAGCTAGGACCAGGTAGGCTAGCAGTAGGTAGCACTATTCGGGTCTCGTTCGCAAACTAATGTCCATACCAGCTTTTTGTAAGGATGCTTTAGCCATGTATCTCATTTTTAAAGATATTTTTTCCTTTTTGCGGTGAAGTGTAGTCATCTTGTAATAACATGATCAAATGATTTGATATTTTTCATAAATTATAAACCTCTTTTTGAACAGCCATTGCTCTATTTTCATATATCAATGTGTACAGTAATAAAAACTATCGAAAGTATAGACAACATATCCAGTTCACACTACTAGCAATAACCCTATTAACACGAATGTACTGGAACTAGAATTTGATGATGAATAATAAGTTTATACAAATAGAAAATATGTCTAATACATAATGATTAACAAACAAATTTAACTGTTCAATGCGAAACTCTCAGTAAAAGTTACCATTTAAAATATTACTGGTTTTTGTTCAAAAGTTTCATCAATCGCAACTGCTCGATATCTATGTATTTCTTGGGTTAAATGTCAATTTTTCTTTATAATAGTATATTACATCATCAGTTACAACTTTTAATTTCAAAACCACTACATTACTTTCTCAATAGACTTCAGATTACGTAATTTAAGCTGTAACTACCCAAACATAAAATATTACTTGTTCCACATTATTCTTGAATATGTAACTATAATTATCCATTGAACCATTACTTAATTGTAAGGAAATATTTTATGTTATACCATCAGCGTGATAAAACTATATTTGTACGCTTTATCGGTCACAACAATACCGAAACACATCTGTGTCAATACTCTATAAATGTTACACGGCTTTCTCACTGTCGTGCACATATAATATTTTACAACATATAGGTATAGTAAGTTGTTCGCAGTAATATTCCATCTGATATGACTTTTCTAGGTGATCCCATATGATTATTCTAGGAGGAACATTGTGCCTGGGTTTCAAGGAATCGAAAAATTACGTTTCTCTTTATTAAAAGTATTCAATTGTAATGACTGATAACAATGTGTTTATTGACCTTCACAATGTTTATGTTCTATTTATGACGATAGATAAACCGATAGGATTTCCTTATTTTCTTTATAAGTTCCGTATTTATCATCTGACTATTGATCAATTATATTATACTTGTTTTAGAATGATTACGGAACAACGTTTTTTGTCTGTTTAAACACAACTGTAGGCTAATAAGATTAATATGACAGTAGACAGTCATATTTTATTTATTTTTACTGTACGACATATTTTCTTTTAATTTCCGTTTTATGCATATCTACTTGATGATTGATAGGGCTGCAAAAATTTTTGACTTGAGACTTACTATCTATAATTTTTACTTTACGAGAGAATTGACAAGAGTGTTGGAGTTAAACAAGTATGGAGACCACTAACGACGATAGAACGACCTAATAAATAATGATTTGTCTTCTTAAAAGCTAGGTAGCGTGACTTAATTCTAGCAGGGTGGATGATGTGTGGTGTAATATGGATGATGAAATTTTTATTTTATGACACAAGATGGACAACAAGCATATGATGATAAGCAAATAGTACCATTTCCAACGATACAGTGCAAAAGGAGAGAAACACACTGATATGTAATGTTAGAACAATGACCTCGATTTGTAATGCTGGACAGAAACGACAGAAATACTCGTAAATACTCAGCAGTGTTTTACAAATGGAATGTGTTAAAATAGCAGCTGTTCGCTTGGCCTTGAATTTTCAACTATAAAACTAGTGTGTGTCCCACACAGAAGAACTACATTAGAACTTAGTAGATACTATTATACTCATAGTATTATATCTCATCATACACCTTCCACACACAAATCTCTGCATCACCCCAAGGTTGACTGGAAGAAAATGCCTATGGCATTAAGTCCGCCTTATGCAATATATTTGCAGGAAGTATAACTAAATAAATATTATGGTTAAGTAGTAAAACTGTAGTCTCCATTCAAGACTGACGCTTTAAAAAGGAGAGAACATTTATTGACGCAATATAATAAAGGGTATATAGGTAAAAAAGGGTGTATAGATAGACAAATTGTGCCAATTCAATATAAGAAGTGTTAACTGATCTGCAGCTCATCCTGTTATTACATGGCAGCGGGTGCCCTCTAACGCTGGTAATATCAGTTACAGTCGATAATCGGATTGTGTGTCCTGAGTTGGAAACCGCTCGGCATGTATATAAGTGGTATAGATCTATTATCCACATGAAAAGTCTCGTTTTTGTTATTTGAAACTATAGCCAAATATTACGTCGATTACGATATTACACTAATATTATAAAGGCAAACGTTTATGAGTGTGTGCGTGTATGTATGTCTGTTACTTCTTCAAGTGCAACCGGTTGGTCCAATTTTGATAAAATTTGGCATGGAGTCAGTGTGTCAATCACTTGTTATTTAGTTAGCAAGCAGGTGGATAGAGGAACTCTCCAGTAGTTACTAATAAATTTGGATTGGGATTCGTGATGATGGTCTGAATTCTGAATTCCGATGAAGCTGGGAAGGGTTTATTCAGCTCTCGTATACTGTTTAATTCATTAACAGCCTTTAATAATCCACTGCTGGACATAGGCCTCTCTTCAGAAAGGAGGCTTTGGCCTATTATACCACGCTGGCCAGACGGGTTGGTATAGGGTTTATTTCTAGTATTCATTCTCTTTGCAGTGCTGTTGTCCTGCGTAGTTTGCTCTCTTAGTCGGCTCTTACGACACCAATGGGTTGAATAGGGGTGGTGACACTCTGTATTCTTAATCCGTCACCACACTGTTTAATTGGGGTCGGTATAAAGGCGTGTTTTTTTTTTATTTCACTGAATTGAATGGAGAATAAAATTATTCCTATGACAGGATGACGCAATAGACGCCTATCCTTACCTATACTCGGTGACAAAAGTCTGCTCAAATAAACTTTGTAATAATAACATTAGGTAGTTTTCCTTACATTAAACACTACCGGTTAAAATATACGTTACCTTATTTATAGGTTTACGATCATTCCATTGCGGCTAACATTTAGTCATGACTAGAATAAATAAAATTATTACCTATAATTTTACTTTAAAAGGAATTTATAAAAGTTTAGGATTTTAATTTGCAGAAGATTCAATTTTAGTTACATTATTTGGTTCCCTATTTTAATATAAGAAAATTCAAGACTTATAAGTAAGTACACACCAAAAGATGAAAGACAAAAATATACAATATCCCATGTAATTCTAACAAAAATTCACAGTACTGACCGAAGTTTTTTTTTTTGCAGTATAAATGTATGTACAGTAAGTACCCAATGTCCCAATGTTAAGCCATTAAAACGAGGCAATTTTACAAACAAACAAACTCACTTTCGCATTTATACGTATAATATTAGATCACACTACGTCTTCGTCATCTTATCAACTCAAACTTTCGTACCCGACTCGTTTTTCTATTTATAATAAAACTCATTAAAAATAATAATGAAACTACGATACCCTAAAATGATAGGCAAAAACAGAGTTACCGTTGCGATTTAAGCAATGATATTATGTATTAACGTTGACGAATCCGACTAACCAAACCAAACCAATGTTTATAGTTTTCATTGATTTAAACTAATGAATTATTTTGGAACTTGTATAAATACTTGTAAGAACACAATAACTGTTATTGCTGAATATACCTGTGGGCTGTGAACTATTACTCTAGGGTATAGACACATTGGGCACGGCACGCCGTCATCGCAGCGGTAAGACCCGTTATGGAGGATTGGCTCGAGAGGCGTCACGGGACCCTCTCATACCGACTGACGCAGGTGATCACTGGGAAAGGATGTTTCGGGGATCACCTGTGTTTGATCCGCAAGGAGCCAACGCCTGAGTGCCACCACTGCGATGGCCAGACCGTGGAGGCGAGACCTCGTGGCGGCCATCGGAGTGGGAGTTCTCTCGCTCGATAGCCTGATTGCGGCTATCGTGCGGAGCGGTGTGCGTGGAACTCTGTCGTCTCCTTCTGCGAGCAAGTTATAGTCGCGAACGAGACGGCGGGCGGAGGTTTAGAAGAGCAGGCGACTCAGCCGCCGGAGGTCGCAGAACGACCTCCGTCCTCCATAAGCGCAGGCCTGGGGGTGACAGGTGGGGCCATCTGTCACCCTAGCAGAAGCAGGCCGGGGTGGCGGCGAGCGCGTTGCGAAGCGCGCTAGCTTCCATGGAGCAGAGGGAACATGGGGTTCCCACACGGGGGGGTCGTCTACTCGTCTGTAGATGGCCCGAGGTATGTCGGGGCACCAGGGACTTCCTTTCTAGGGTATACCTGGTTCCCCGGCTATTAGTACCCGAGACGGCGTGCGGTTTTAGTCGGTTCGAGTCCGACATGCCACCGAAAGGTAGTATCCGAGGGGATTTCCGCACGGAAAAAAAAGGGTATAGACACATATTACAACTGGTTAACGATCTGATTATCCGTTGGCGGCATTTTATTATTTTGTACTGGACTATACTATAGACGGTAGAGTTTGCAAAATATAGCTATTTATACTGCTTCATTGTATATAAATATCGAATTCACTTGTAAAACTTGCAATATTACCTACTTGCACATATCCTTTTGCGCATTTTAACATAATAGGTATTTATGCGTCTTATATTTTTTAACTATACTTCTGTCCAATATGTGAAGTGTATTCACAACGATATATTGAGATTCAACACAAAAAGCTTTAATTATGACCTTATTGAACAAGTCATTAATAATGGCGTCTTAACCATTCGTTGGATTTTTTATTGATTTACAATGAGAATTGTCGACTTTTGTCATATGTTATTTAATTTATCCACTGTTTTGGCCATTGCAGAGGCGCAATCACCAAATGTATGGAGAAGATGATAGGTACTCATCGTAATTGCAAATTGTAACTACAAGTATAATTTTTTATGCTCACAGTCGAATATAATAAGTTATACGCACATACTTCGCGTTCTATGAATTTTAATACGATAATGGAGGAAACTCGTGTTCAATACTGCATGTCCTATGGCTAAACCGATTATGATAAAGGCTGCAAGTCACCGTAATATTAAATACTAGGTCAAGGTCGTGCCTTTTACAAAAAAAAATAAGTAAGTATAAATTTTATCCAAATCCTTTCTGAAAATACTTATAGATCTTCAAAATCAAGTTTTGGACATTAATATGTCATCGGTGTCTTATTATTGTTGATCGAAGACAAAATCTGTTTTCTTCAATTTTTACATTATGACTTGGTTTTTTAAATATTTTTGCATTTTTTATATCAACTAGTTTGAATTCAACTTCTATCTTTTTTTTGTGACAGAAACGTAGGCACTATCGTATTTCAAAACTTAAGGGGGTCAGATTAATAGTAGGGTTAGAGAACGGATAATAAGTAATGTGTTCGGGTTCCGGAGAACCGATCAAAATTAAGCTAAATATCAGACTGAATACAGCAGTCGAATCATTAATAGCAGTAATGCCTCACGCTGATTCGAATTCGAAATTCGAATAAAGAAACACGCTGATGAAAAGCCAGATAAAGACACACACAGATTTATCATGCACGAAAACCTGGTTGAGAGCTGATTTAGAAAGTCGCTTTAACTTGTCAAGTCAGTCTAACCACTTTAATTCGAATTTAAAGAGACTTTTTCGAAACAAAAAGAACTTGATACATGATTCCTTTAAAATTTATACAAATGTACTGTAACGATTCGAAAAATTTAGATGATCAGTCAAAGTCGGATGTATCTTACAGATCGCATTAGCGCTCCTTCTGCCATTGAGGTAATGAAAACATAGTATTCAGTATACGATACTAGAACTGAGTTTAGAATTTTGGAATAAGAGTGTAATATATTGTTCCCTAAAAGAAGGAGTAGTAGGAATCATAGTATCTCCATTAGAAGACATAATTATGTGCTTTGTCTACATACACGTACTAATTAATCAATCTCTTTATTTATTTTAGAATTTTGACTGACTGAGTATTAAAAGGTTATTTAAATTGGACCGATTAATTTAAAATCTGTAAATAGCCAAATACATATATAAATATTAATAAGTTATGAATATTTATTTATTTGTTGATAGGTAAGTACCTAATTAACTCCTTTCTTTCCACATTAAGAGGGCCAATATACTATAGTTATTAACATATTCAATCTTATAATTTTTGTAAACCAGATATTATCTTTGTGTATAAACGTGTTTGTCGATTTAATTATATACTTTACACGTGATAAGATATGGTGTTCGGGGCGTAAGTCATGTAGATGAATTACAGGACGTCAAGTTTATCGTAGGTCAACACCGATAGCGGCGCAGTATAACAGTAGTGTACACAATGACCCTTATAATATGGCTGTAACTTGTAAAATAACAGCAGCACGAAAAGTAATTTTAAAGATATGTTTTTAAATTAAACGTTTAATATTAACTTTTTAAATACTAATCGACTTTACTAACTTTTAAACTATCGCGTTCGACAATATAATAAGATAATTACGTTTACGAGTCAGCCTGTGTGTACTTTATATTTATAGTAGCTCGTTAATTCTCGTTAACATAATTATACCTATATTTTAATTGACATTTAAAAAATGTATCTTGTACTTACTTTTATTATATTATAATCAATGTCTAATAAATTTACAAATATTTTTATGAAGTATAGTTTTTGATTACAAATTTGTACGGAAAACACACGGTGGGCGAGTCCTTGTCGAAACTTGTCCGGTTATTTTCGATACAACGTTAACGATAACAACGTTCGCAATTCCAGCATAATTAATGTGACCTTGGCAATATCATAATATGTCCAAGAATCTTGTTTCCTTTTGAAATTATAAATTTCTGACAGTCAAGCAAGGATGGCCAACGTAAACATAATTAAGGAATTCGGTTTATTTGTTTCTACTAAGGATCTTTAAAAGTAGAAGTGTCGGTCGCTTTGTGTTATATACAAAGTATAAGGTGTAATTTAAAATAAACTGTATGAACACGATTTCTGAGTTGTTTACCTTATGTTCTAATTGATTCCAGTTCCATATCTATTTAGTTTTAAATTGTTGATGTTTATTCGTATTCTGTAAAAGGTAGAGGCATTGAGACAAATAAGGACGCTGTTTGTTTTAAATTTTATAGTAATTTTGTAGCACATTTGTTTTTAAACACAACTCTCGCATTAGTAATGTATCCTGTGTCGCGGGGGACTTTACAAACATACACCAAACGACACAAAAAACACTCTGACTCAGAACAACAATTTGTGGATCACACTAAGTGTCGTTCCTGTTGGGGATTGGGCCAACAACACTCAGCGTAGTAGTAAGCGGCGTGCCGCGTGGCGACCGCTTGCTTAAACCACTGTGTAAACCGATTGTTATATCTATACTTATTTTATAAACATGAAAGTGAGCTTGTTTGTTTGTTTGTTACGCTTTCACCCCTAAACTACTAAACCGATTTTAATATACCACATTAAATAAACCACAATAAACAATGTTATATAAACCACTTTCATTGAAAAAGAAGACCTAAATTCTGATAATGTCGCACTAAGTTGCTGACCAAAGGCAAACTAGGTCAAGGATATGACGCGTACACTTGTTACCTACGTATCATTTCCCATCGGGTTTAGTACGATTACCTATAAAGCTATTACAATAATAATATAATCTAACATTGTAATCCAGTCTTTATGATGACAATTGTTAAAAAACGATAAAGCATTATAATTATTATGAATACAATATTCTAACGTATTTCGATTGCAACATTCCAGTTGCCAACTACGAGCCGAACAATCCATCTTATCACATATTCCAGCTGATAGTAATTTTAATCAAAAATGAGTTTTACTTATCGATACTAAACATGTACGCTTTCCCGAACATAAAATAGATCTCCTACAACTATATACCATCATCTTGGAAATCATATGTAGAGAAGTCTTAAGGAAACAATATAATTCTTGAAAAGTACCGTAATGTAAAGCCATATTTATGTTCGTAAAAACAATAAAATTACACTATAAATACACTAATTTATTAAATAACAATTCAATTTGATGATCACTCCATCAAAAAGGCTCTAATAAGATAAGTTAATCATATCTTTCGAGAGCCGATGACATATTATTTTATGTAAATGTGCAGTAAATTAAAGGAGGTTATCTTTCTTCTTCTTTATGAAAACCTAGCAATTAACTATCATTTTAAGCGGTCATTGACTTTCACTTTATATCTTACAAATCTTGTTTTCAGGTGATTTCGGACGGTACCAATGTTTCCAGTTCATCCTTCACGTCCTCGGCGCCATGACAGCTGGCATGCATATGCTCTCCCTTGTGACGGTTGCTGCAGTACCTGATCATAGGTTGGTTAATTTGTATTTATTCATTGCATTGTTTACGAGCGGGTTATGGAATACGACTAAATCTGACAAGATATTTGATTTTTTAAATTTCATTTCATGATAGTTTGAACGTTGAAGAAAAACTTAACATAAACTCAGTATAAGGTACACTTAACTGCTTATACAACTTTACTAATACAAGAAAACTCAAATATCATCAGTAAACATATTCATGTATGTACTTAAGCCAAAACCAATCTAGGATGTGATGTTATGGGACACTAAAGAAAGAAAAATGCAGTTTATAGTATGCATAGGATTTATTTAAAATCTTATCCGTACAAAAAAGTAAGAACACTTAATATGAATAAATTATGTTCGTATTATATAATACACATGTATACAATTATATAATTATGAATCTCACCCAGGACAAATAGTGTGATGAGTACCATCATTTGTACTGTGTCTAGATATCATCATCAGCCTATCGCATGCTGGACATAGGCCTCTCCCATTGTCTAAATATAATTTATCTATAATATTTACAATATACATATAAAGTACATATGTACATATTTATATCAGTTGTCTAGTACCCATAGTACAAGCTCTGCTTAGTTTGGGACTAGACGGCGTTGTGTTAATGTGGTACAATATTATAAATATAATTAAATCTAGAAATATGTAAGAACTTTCATTTAGAAATCCACGTACCAGGTTGATGGCAATAGGATTGTTCCCTATTACGTATGTGGGACTAAAATTATAGTCGGTAAAATGTGGTCGATTAATTCGAGTGTACCTATGTAAATATATGTATATATTAGTAGAGTAATAAATAGATATTTCTGTCGATTTATATATATATATCCGATTAAACGATTTACTTTAAGCCACAGATAAGACAATATGAGTACAAAGTAGAGTGCACAAAGTGTAATGGACACAAGTACAATTACAGTTTTTGGGAACATTTTGCGGACGCTCTAGAATAGTTTATTATAAAAGAAAAGATTGAAAACAATGCAATAGTTTATATTTTTAGTAATCAAATATATGAGTTTTGAGATTTATAATGTGATAAATGACGTTATTTTCCTCTTTGAAATGTACATTTTATTTAACTAAATAATGAAAATATTCTGAATTCTTGTGATGAAAATATTCATTATAAAGGACAATGGCAGGTCCCCATACATAATTTCATTTAACTGTGGTATGCTTCTTATCACAGATATCACAACACTATTCCAGATACGAGTACGGCTGAAAAAGTGGTTCATCTTTGCCACCGATAAAAAGTGATGGCTGTCAAACTCTTGTCGGCACTACGCACAGTCTGTCGCGGCCAGATTATAGACTTGACCACTTAGTGATGCATTCTACCATTTAATGAAATGGTTGTGTGGTGGATGTTTCCATGATTTAAATGGTTTAATAACAATTTTAAATAAACTGAAAATAAAGGAATTTATATATTGCTATCATAAGTTGTCGTTACGACATTTTACTGTACTGTTTTACTTTTATTTGCACAGTCGCATTGGCTTTAAACACGGTTGTCTATGGTGGCATAAAACCCTGCAAATAAAAGCATCACATTAACAAATCGATATTGGCGCCTCTAACAAGGCATAATGTAATCACTTTACGATATGATCATAAATGATCAACTGTAACGTAGGTATCCCGGGGTGCGTTTTGCAGTTCAAATCGTGAAGATCAAGAAGAAGATCATGATGTGACCAACCATTTCACGATTTGTGATCATTTAATGAAATGCTCAGAGTGATAATTATGATTTGGCCACTGCATAATATTTGTATGTATTTTATACGCTTAACATACAAACGAATTTATCAACAGTGACTATAAAATGTGTCTTCACACACCTCACTTTTCGCACGTTTTCACCTATACAAGTCTTACCTACCTCTATTATTGGCTTAAGTACAATTACCTAATTCGATTATTAAACAAGAACATTAAGGTTTACATTGCATGAGCATGGGTGGCGTCTCGAACAGACAATGGTTAATGCACATCCTGGGACACTACTTGGGCTCCAGATAAACAAAAAATAATATTGAATTAAATTGTTGCTCATTTTAGATTTTCATCAATAGTATACTTGGTGAATAAAGTAGCGCGTCTGTCTGGTTTTGGTCTGTCGGGTATTTGCTTTTGGTAATACGGCGTGTACTGTAAGGTCTTGCTTGCCTGGGCAGGGCGGACGGGAACAGCTGAACGGCTTTGGTGTTCTATATTGTACAACAACAGTGATGTTATTGGTGCAGATACTTACTTTGTATAATGAACGTAAGTACATTCTTTTGTAACATGTCTTTTGGTTAAGGTTTGCTATGTGTGGTGCTTTTTGTATGGATAGTATTAAGGTTATGAAATTGATTATTTATATGTATGTATAAAATAAAAATATAATAGAAAAGTGTTAGTTAAAAAAAATAACTCTAATAATTAAAAACTTTGATAAATAGGTAATGTCGTTGTTAATACTCGTACAACAACATGTACGATATCTTTAATAACCTTGAATTTAAAACACCGTTGTAATTAGTGTAAAATAATGCAGATTGTTACAAACGTATTAGGTACCTACACGTAGATTATTTAATACTATTCCTGTTAATACTACTCAGTTAATAGTCTGCTTATATCAATCTCTTTAATTTTTATTCTTTTAATAAGCAATGTAGTTTTCTCTTTCTGTAGTTTGGTTCAATAATGTTTAACAAATGGAATGAAGCTATGCTGCAACTAATATGCACTTTGGCCTGCCACGACACCAAAAAAATATACAAAGCATTAAAAATAATATTTTCGCATTTTCAGATGTTTCCTGCCAGGAGTGGATAATACAAGTCATACGGAACCATGGAACTCGTCACTTGTGTTAGCCGCCATTCCTATAAATGAGCACGGCAAGTTAGATAATTGTAGAAAGTATGGTGTTAATAATGATACCCTGGTGGATTGTCAACAGTGGGTCTACGACACACGCTACTACAGCTCCTCCCGGGCTATAGAGTGGGATTTCGTGTGTGATCGTCGTTGGATGGGCGCTGCTGCCCAGACAGCTTACATGCTCGGTGTTGTTTGTGGCTCTTTACTATTCGGGCGCTTATCTGACAAGTTAGGAAGAAGGAAAGCCTTCCTTTGGTCTGGCATTTTGCAGCTTCTCTTAGGTACATCTGTTGCCTTTACTGCGGATTACTACAGCTTCATGGCTCTTCGATTTCTTTATGGTATCTTCGGATCAGGTTCATATATAGCTGGGTTTGTGTTAACAATGGAAATAGCCGGGCCGAGTAAGCGTACAATATGTGGTGTTGCGTTTCAAATTATGTTTGCCGTTGGAATAATGTTGTTGCCCGCTTGGGGATACTTTGTTGATAATAGATTCTATTTGCAAATAATTTATGCATTACATGCAGTCGTATTGCTTCCTCACTGGTTTCTTATGGATGAATCCCCCAGGTGGCTGTGGTCACAAGGTCGCGCTCGTGAGTCTGTAGCTATAATAGAGAAGGCCTTGAAATTCAATGGATCCTCCGAAGTTATTGATACTCCCTCTTTAGTTTCGCACTGTAAAGCAACTTGCGCAAAATATACTGATGAACACTCAGCAGCAACTACAGATCTTTTCAAAACTCCAAAAATGCTTAAGAAAACTTTAATCATTTGCGGTTGCTGGTTTGTTAATGCCGTAGTATACTATGGTCTCTCTCTTAACACTGGCAAACTAAACGGCAACCCTTACTTTCTTATGTTTTTAATGGGAGTAGTTGAATTGCCAGCTTATGTTATAATCGTTTACTTTTTGGATCGCGTCGGTCATAGAGCGCTTATTAGTACCATGATGGTGCTTGGTGGCATCGCTTGTTTAGTAATTGTTGCTCTACCCCACGGTTCTACACCAACGACCGTGTTTGTGATGATAGGTAAACTCTTCATATCTGGTTCTTATTCAATTATATACAAGTATTCTGCGGAACTGTTCCCAACTGTTGTGCGAAGTTCTGGGGTTGGACTGGGAAGTATGTGTGCCAGTGTTTCAGGCGCTTTCACACCTCTTATAAATTTGCTTGATACTTTAAATCCAAAGATACCTACGATTCTTTTCGGGTTTCTGGCTTTGTTATCTGGATTTTCGACCTTTTTCTTACCTGAAACTTTAGGCAGAAGCCTACCTCAGTCATTAGAAGACGGCGAAAGGTTTGGTGTTGGTGACACATGCTTCACGAATTGCAGCGGTCGGCGGATGAGTACAGAATCTGTCGAGCTTCCTGAAACGATGGTGCCTCTCGACAACATGGAAAAGAAATAATAAATACAATACAATGCCATTTATCGAAAATCAGGTCATAGCTCCGGAAATATATTTATAAACCAGCTTCTAAGTATAATATTTCAGATAAGTAATCTTTAAAAGACTAACGATGTTATGATATGATATTTTTTTATAAAAGGAGAATGTGTAAACTTGCTTTAGCCCTTGGCGAAAAGTAATCTATCTCTAATTTTGGGACAAAAAATTATATTTTTCAAAATAAGTTTAAGTCTCCTCCCCAATTCGATGAAATAAAGGATTTTATTATTTTTTCACGAGGAATATTATATACATGTAGTAATATGTAATAAATTGGTTGTCAAATTCTTAATATCTTGTATCCATATGAGATAAACTAAAATAAAGGATTCTATACTATTTTATAGATAAAAAACAGTACTGCAGACTTTGAATTCACTTGAGAATACTGCAACTACTTGCATGTAGGTGTGAACAAAACTCGGAAGTTAATTTCAAGTAGTCATATGCTCGTGACGTAATCTTAATCACACTGCGGTATCATAAAGCTATTATGATGATGGATACGGGAGGTGTAACTCTTCATTAGCTTCCAGTAAGACGCCAACTTTAGGTAACGTTTCTTTTGACGTTAGGTATGGCCTAATTTTCTATTTTATTTTGCGCATTCTCCTTTCATTTATAGAAATTTAATTCTCTTTAACGAATTTCTATTAACTGTATTTTAATTACACTTTTTGATAGAACTTATTTATATGCTATCCCCGAATAAGTGTTTTTTGTTTTTATATTGTTACTGTTTTTTTAGATTTAAGCGTTTGTGTACGTAAATATTATGTACAGGTACTATTTTTAAGTGGTCTAGTCAAAAGTACACACAATATTTGTGTTCCTTTAGCAGTTTTGCTTTGGACTGGATAATTAGACATACAATTTGTTATTACAATATAATGATTAGCCGTGAGCAGCTAGTATTAATATAGTTTTGCAGTTTACGAATGAGTGTGAATCTTGTATCTTATGCATGGATTAAATTTAAAAGGATTTTTTTCTCATCACCACTTTATACTCTAAGATATGTTTGTCACACGTTCGCAGTTGCAAGACAATGATAAATTACACACAATACCTGAAATGAGTCATAATAACGAACAATACAATTGAAGTTTTAACATGTAGTGTAAGTTCTTTACAAATTGAGTAGGACTGTTACAGGTTTTTAATACTATTTGAAAAGGCTATGAATAGGTTATTTGTACAAGCATTAACTATAATTTGTAAAAGAAAAGTAACCTGCTTATTATTGGTACGCGTAAGTAATACAATTTGATATAAGTACATCGTATCTGCCTAGTTTTGGAGGCTAATTAAAATCCATCGACATAAATCTGCTTACAAATAATTATAAATAAAGAGGTTGGCAAGTTTAAACTATTACTGATACTTGTAGCCCAATATGTAGAAATCTAGTTAGTTAAGTTTAATTACCTATGCCATTTTTTTTTTTTGCCTTTATAAAGTTACTACTAACAACCGCTTTACAACGTTTAACTAATTAGAGTTAAAATAAAATTAATCTTTGAATTAAGTCATACCTACTCAATATCAATTTTAAGTCCTCTAATTAAACATTGTTTTATTAAAGAAGTAACATTATATATATTTTTTTGGTTTTCTGTTTGTAATGCGACACACGGTATATCGGCCGCATACCTAGAAACTTATCTATAAATAGCTGGATTTAAATAGCTTTAGTGGATTTCTTTCCTGTGACAAGTTATGAAATATGAGACTTAATTGGAACAGACTGATGTTTTAAAAATATCATATTTAGTTACTTACTATTATAATACAGACGATAAAACGAATTTAGATTAAAGTTAAGTATACATGACAAATTTAAAAATGTTTTTTTGCCTTTACTAATCACATGTTATATAAATTTGATTCATTTTCGGCCCAGTATAAAATATGCAAAATAAATTGTTTTTTGAATGGTTTTACACAATTACTAATCTGTATGAACAGTGTACTGTACTGTTTTTGATATCACTTAATTCATATATTATTTGCGCTATGAAATGGATTGCTAAACTCATGGTGCTCATTTAAAGCCGAGTTTACACACTGTAGAAATAGGAGCATATTATAATTCTTTTGAATATTAATTAGGTATGTAAACGATCGAATCTGAGTACCTCAGTTGATGATTATTATTAGATTTCTGTCTGATGATAACAGAGTAATTAAGTTAAATTAATTATCATGTGCTCCTGCTTAGTCGCTTACAAAAACCTGTAAAATCTAGATATATTTTCGAATTTATTCAAAAACCACCACAGTGCACTATGATTTAAATAATGTGTAATGCAATAAAAATATATGTAAGTTATACTTTTTTAAGTTTCTGTTTTTTTTTAATGATGAATCGTCTTTAGCAGTCCAGGTCCCGAAGTTATGCAAGGTCAGTAAATAAGGTGACATGAGGGTGCTAATGATTACCTAAGGTTGCCAAGAGTGGCGTTAATTGCCAAAAAATGCGGACAAGTGCAAGTGTGTCTTGTGGTAGTAGTTCATCACTCGATTTATCATTAAAGACTTGGATTTTTGAATGCTTTAATCCACTCGCAACTACAGTATGACTCTAAGTATAAGGATTTTTCTGGCTGGAAGGCTGGTTAGTTCAATAGTCACCTACGCGCTTCGTCGCGTCATCCGATATATTACATAATTATAATCAAGGTATAAGTAAAAACATAATAAACCATATTAGGTTGCTTAAATACTGCTTTATATACTTTAAAATACTTTGCTACTTTTATATACCTACTTTATTTCATAACATTATCTGAAAAATTGTTTAAAATCGTCTCTTACGTAATGACTCTAAAGTCATAGATCCACACATAATCTGTGTTGTCAAATATTTAGCAAAATAAATGGATACCTATAGAAAATCTATTAGGTTTATGCCTATGCCGATCTACAACCACCCGTTTCCCAGGAAAAACGCCTTATGACAAGAAAGGGCAAATAAAATGTATGCCTGTGCCGATCTACAACCCTACGTTTCCATGGAAAAGAGTCTTATGAGAATAATGGGCAATCAAACTCACGGTCACTCTTTTTAAATTACCAGATAGATACCATGAAAACATTAAATCTACTACAATAGTGCTTTGATGTTTGTCAGCATGTGTTATTAAAGACTAAAAGGTAAAAAGCGAAAACAAGATAAAGAAAAGAGATGAAATAGAAAAACAAGTGAAGTAAATTGTAAAAAAAACACATTGCCCACATCACATTTCCACTTAAGAAATAGCTTAGAAATAGCCAAAATAATTCTAAACATTCTTGTCTTCTATGTAATCCACAATCGAGAAATAAGCTTTAAATAAGTTTTCAGATTTGGACCTACTGGTATTATTATATGCAAATTCTGTCTCCTTAATCTACCACCAGCAAAAAGAAGAACACTAGGGAAGTAGTGCTTTCTATGCTATTCTATAGACTGTAGGTGTACGTTCTTTCTTATTCGAGCGGATCACTTTGAATCAGAAACTAGCACAAGCTTCAGACTTTAATAACATTAATTACAGTTTCTTGTAGGCATATTAGGTGAGCAAAATACATAATAGAAGATGTATCTAGGTAGGTGTATAGTTGCGAAGGATAGGTCCTTTGAGAAGATTTATATAAAATATTATTTTGAAACATTTTAAGAAATTTCAGAGAATTGGTAATCCCATAAGCTCAATTTGCAATGCTCAGCTTTTGCATATCTTTGTGTAGTTTGTGTGTAGAGAACAGTAACTACTAGTTTCATCATCCTAATCTTTAGAAATAACAGGTAAGTAATTAAATAATATAGACAATGTGATCAGTAAAGTTGAATTACAGTGAATGACTCAATTTCGTTTCGTAATATTAAGGGCTGTTCAAGGCAGACTAGGTAAGTATCAATTAGTAAGTATAGGAAAAACATCCAATAGACTAACGAAAATAGCTAAGTACACGTATTATCAAAGGTACAAGTAATTTGTGGCTTACGTTACAAGTAACAAATACAAATAATGCTATGTATTAGCATTATTTGTATTTGTTACTTAACTATTAATATGCAGTAGTTCTAACTTTCAGAGAGGTGGTGGTTAGGATACATAGACGTTGGTCTAGGCCAGGCCCACTCCGTAGTTGAGGTATGACGCTACCAGTACCTCGACTTGTCGGGCCAAATTCAGCGGGTTGCCGCGGAGGCTTGTTAGTCCTGTTTCGGATCGCATATCTCACTCTGTCTCTCTACTTGGCACGGAGTAAGACGTTAAAAGAGCATGTCATCATACATTTTTGTATCACTGACTTTATAAGGTCTGTCTAGTAAAAAATAAAATTAAATACTAACTAATGTGTTATTTGCATTCGAGACTCGTGACGTTCACATAGATAGTTATTATTTAGAAATTAATATTTTGATAGGTTTTTATTTAATGTTAGAATGTTGAAATGTTAGATACTGCCGTATACTATATATTTATATATATAATATACCGTATACTGTATACTAAAAAACTTTCATTAAACTAAGCTTATTATTCTTTCATGCTCAATTTATACATACTCAACAGTTAGTACAGAAAGTATGTACGATGATTTCTAAAATGTCATGTTTTCATGTTTTTAACATAAACATTATTCTCGAATGCAACTAACTTTTTCAAACTGCAGGTAACGGTGATCAAGAAACGGTCAAGAAAGCACGAAAATCATTTTAAAATAAGAAAACAATAAATGTTTTTATGAATATATTGTGTTTTAACTTTGTGTCTGTTATTTAATATTTCAATGCCATTCCATACAACATATGTAAGTATAGTATAAAATAAATATTGGATACATTGTTGAAGAATAAGATTAACATATATCTGTTAAAATATTTATGACTAACAATAATATGAAGATTTACGCTCTTGATTTGTATTTCTTAGAAGGTGAACCTTACTGGCAAAAATAAAACTAGAGGGAATTCTTGATTTACACCGTGCCGCGCCGACAGTGGCTCTTACTTCGATCTGCCGTGCCGGGAATGAAAGTATATTAGAAGAAAGTTTAGTATACGATATATACACATATCGCTGGGTGGCTAGAGCAATTAAACCAGAGTATTGCCATAATTATAATATGAAATAAGATGTGCGGAGCATAGCCAAATACCCGTATGACAAACGTAGATGCCAAAACATACATGTGACATCTACTACAATGTGTATTTTATTACTAAATATCACAGTAGTGTAAATGCAGATGCACCTCCTTGTAAGAAGTCCTAGTGGCGTCCATGATTCTACATATTTTCTAGTTTTTCAGTAATAAACAGAATAAAGAATAGATCTCAAAACTATTACTATTCACTATAATTTTACTTTTTGCTTCTGTTCTTAATTAATCAGTAGGTACGTCTCATAATATTAAATTGCAGGTTAGATTGCAGAAGGTCAATTCTCGTAACAAAAATTCTATCAAAATTCAGTTTCGACCTAGCCACGATCTTGCACAAATGTCATAAAGGTATTCTCGTAGTATCCAACGTTACCTGTAATGTAATTATATCGTATTGTGACCGAAAGTTAAAAAAAAAGTAGGAATCGGTATTCTGCTTTTAAATGGGAAGTGATACTTTAATGCAAATGAAACATAATTAGAATTCTCATCTCTGTTTATACGTCAAGTTTGACATTACTATGAGTTTGAATGATGATCAACAGTAGACTTCTGGAAAGTATTTTTATGAGCAGAATACTTATTTTAGTCAATTCATAATTATTCAGTCTCAATTCAATCACTTTTCGTCGCTTTGTTGCATATTATACACTAGCTTTTGCCAGCGGCTCCGCTCGCGTGTATGTCGGTTATCGCGGAAAATAGTAGCCCATGTCCTTCCAAGAGAATCAAACTATCTCCATGCCAAATTCCATTCAAATCGGTTCTGTGATTATTGATTCCCCATACAAACTTACCTTTTCACCTCTTTAAAGGATGATTCCTATAATAAAAAACTATCCTATGTCCTTTCCCGGGACTCAAGCTATCTCTATATCAAATTTCATCTAAATTGGTTCAGCGGTTAAAGCCTGAAGAGGTAACAGACAGACAGACTTTCACATTTATAATATTAGAATGGATTAGTATGAATGATATGTGTGTATCTTCTTACACTCAAAATATTATTGTAATATAGTAACAACAATTTATTACAATATTACCTACATTATGTATACGTTTGACACAGGGTAGGTTTAGGTTTGCCAGGGTGCCACTCTTATTCTCCCCCGAATTCTGAGGGCTAGTATCGAGAACTATGAATAATGACTATTGACGACAAATGGATAATGTGAATGATGAATGATTTGACAAAACAGAGCTTCTAGTCTATACAAGAGACGATTTCAAACATTATTTTTTATAAAATAAAGAAAATTTGAGTTTGAATGATTACCAGTATCATTTTTTTGGTTTTCTTGGCCAACTACATATCATGCTATTGACCTTAAAAGACGTCTATGGATGCTTGTATCTATAAATGTGAGAGTTTTTTGTTTAGGTATTTTTAACGCTTACATACTGTAACTACTCAACCTATAGTCACATTTACAGGTTATAAGAAATACATAAAGGATATAAAGTTTTCACACTGTTCTCGACGTATCAGGATTTGTAGACTAAATCTGTACCAACCCGAGTGAATGTGCTAACAAAAGTTTTCTATAAAACTTTTAAGGCCTGCTTTTTTTAGTCTATAATCTCAAAAAACCATTGCAGAGCAGTGACGCAATTCCCGTCCAGGGTAGGCAGACGGGATAGAGCGATATTTAACATTATTCTGTCATACAGCTTGCGCCTTTTCAACATATTGTTACGTGTTAGGGTTCGTTGATTTGGAATATTAAGCCTTCTGACGACTAGAGAGACTTTATTATCACTACAATTGAAAACGTTCACACAATACTCAAGAATAGTCCAGAATGATCGCCGATGTCGCTTGGTCACCTTCTATTTTCTTGAATCGCTTCGATGTTTATCGAACTGAACTAACTCCAAAAAAGACGTTCCCGTGTTTTTAATACACGTAAAAGATCGTTCTTGCAAATTCCAATCCCTAAGAGAACCGTCCGCTTTTGAGAAATACAAATTCGTTTCGAATGTAAACAAGATAACCGCGCGACAATCTATTTTCGATCTTATGCGTATTAATATAGAACTTATTGTTTCGTGCCAACCCGCACCATTACTAAACGGACTGCACGGCCATTCAAACCTTCTTAAATGTGCGTGGTTTTCTTGGTGACAATATTATACTTTGAGGTGCTGATGTTTTTGTCGTTACTATTCTTCAGTATACCTCTTGTACTGTACTAGCGACAGTTTTAGTTTTTCGCCTTTGAAAGCCCAACAAAATCCTTCAGACATTCGCTCTTCACTTAGGTATCAAACCAAACGGGCATATTGAAATGATACCTTAGTGTGCGATAGTTTTATCGCACCGCATATCTATAAATTATATACCTATTAGATATTTATCACTTGCTGACGGTGAAATACTACTTAGCGAGGAAAACTACAAGCTTGAAGAGTTTCAAACCCGCCATATGTCAGCGAGGACCTGTACCCATCATTGGAACATAGTCATTCTACGAAGCCCTAATATTACTTTATAGACTGTCTCGGTGGTGCAGTGGCAGCTTATGCGACTGCTATGCTGAGGTCTCGGGTTCGATATCTGGGTCGGACCATATGTTTGTATGCTCTGCAATTATTTGTTTAGGAGTTTGAGTGTTTTAATTCGGTGTTTTAATGTATAATATGTATGTATTTACAAAAAAACGTATATATGTAGGTATTCTATCAGTTAATCTAGTTTTTATAGCACAAGCTCTGCTTAGTTTGAAACTATAGGGCATTATGTGTCAGATGTCCGAAATAATATTAAAATATTATTATTATAGTATATAAAATGACACTTATTAATCTACAATACATAAGTTAAATTAGGCACCCATCTCATGCATGTATTCTTTTTATTTTCAGGTGCTGGGTTGATGGTGTCGATACAAATGACTCTATAGCGGAATGGAATTCAACTGGAATTGTAGATGCTATACCCAAAACAGTAGAGGGTGAACTACACACTTGCTTTATTTACGATAGTAATAGAACAATCGCCTCCTGCTCTAAGTGGGTATACGATACAACGTACAGATCATCTTCTCGAGGCATGGAATGGGATTTAATTTGTGACCAGAGATGGATGGGGGCATTAGCGCAGTCTTCTTACATGTTTGGAGTTTTTACGGGAGCTGTTATTCTTGGTGGCATGGCGGATAAATACGGAAGAAAAACTATTTTTTGTTGGTCGGGAGTTTTACAATTAGCTTTTGGTGTAGCGGTTGCATTTATGCCTGAATATTGGTCATTCATCGTGATTCAGTTCCTATATGGTATATTCGGATCCGCCGGTGCGTATATAACCGGTTTTGTATTAACAATGGAAATCGTAGGAGCTAGTAAGAGAACTATTTGTGGCGTTGCATTTCAAGCAGCATTTGCATGCGGTATTATGTTAGTAGCGGGTTGGGGAGCACTTATAGATAACAGGCAAATTCTTCAAGTGGTTTATGGACTTCACGGCCTTTTGCTTGTACCACATATTTGGATTATGGATGAATCACCCCGTTGGTTGTGGGCCCAAGGTAGGTCTAAAGAATCGGTTGATATTGTTGAAAAGGCTTTAAAATGCAATAGATCTGAAGAAGTATTAGATAAAGCTCAGTTAGTATCCATTGGCAGAGCTAAAGCATCCAAGGGATCTGATGAACCTTCAGCTGGTACCACAGATTTGTTCAAGACCCCAAATTTGAGGTTAAAGACATTAAACGTGTGTTTTAGTTGGTTTGCTAATTCCATAGCATATTATGGGCTTACATTAAGTACTGGTAAACTTGAAGGGAATCCCTACTTAATAACTGCTATCTTAGGTTTTGTGGAGATTCCGAGCTACGGGACTGTGGTTTATTTTCTTGATATTTGGGGTAGAAGGTCTCTTATGTGTTCTTTAATGCTTGTGGGTGGCGCGGCATGCGTTATCGCTACTTTACTTCCTACAGGGAGTACAATATCTACGGCAATAGTAATTGCCGGTAAACTCTTCATAGCGGGATCTTTTGCTATAATATATAATTACTCGGCGGAATTATTTCCTACAGTTGTGCGCAACTCAGCTCTCGGACTGGGTTCTATGTGTGCCAGGCTTTCTGGCGCTTTAACACCATTCATTTCCTTACTTGATTCGTTCGATCCTAAAATTCCAGCTATAACATTTGGGGTCATTGCTATTGTCTCAGGATTTTTATGTATGTTCCTACCCGAAACAATGAACCAACCCATGCCACAAACCTTGGCCGACGGTGAACGATTTGGTAAAGGGGATACTTTGTTTACTAGCTGCTTAGGAAAGAAACGTAATAGAACTTATTCCGAAGACAATAAAGTACCTGAAGCTATGGTACCATTGGACGATACTAGCAGAAAAGTTTAAAAGTTACCAGCTTGACTGGC
Source organism: Arctia plantaginis (assembly GCA_902825455.1). NCBI lineage: Eukaryota > Metazoa > Arthropoda > Insecta > Lepidoptera > Erebidae > Arctia > Arctia plantaginis. The sequence continues at coordinate 12,112,080 of CADEBD010000422.1, forward strand.
TGAATGTATTAGAGCCCGAAAGTATTCGAACAAAATGGAGTCCAATTGGTTTTAATTAGATATAAATATTTTGTAAAGATATTAGTAATATAGGTAGATACATAGGTAATAAAATTAATTTTACATTTTAAATGAGCAATTACCATTGATGTGATAGATAAGTTGTTTTACCTAAATGTAAGTTGTACCTACACTTTGTGCCATGAGTGGGTGAAATATACGATTAGATATTTAATAATTAAATATTGCCCTTTATATTCATTCTTTACTAAATTCGATCGATATTTGTTAAAGGCCTTTTACACCATCTCATTAGATTATATTTTCGTGTAAAAAGCAAATTGGAGCATGAGACAGTTCTGCAATGAGTCTCAAGTCGTAATTCCTGTAGTTGAGAGACCTGGACAAATTTCGGTAATTTGACAGGAGGGATTGCTACAATATCCTGTTCTGTTAGGCACTCTGTTTGATTCTATGCAGTAAACCTCAGCTGTAGAGAGTTGCAGAGGCGAGAGTCTGTGTTGCCTCGTATTAATTGGTTACTAGGATGAAACTCGAATTTGACAGTGATCTTTATAGCTGTATTATGACTAATATTTGCGGATTCGTTTATCTTCTCTTTGACAGTTGCTTGATAACAATACTTTCTTAGCGGCTGTAAAATTTAACTTTTAAAGCACTAAATGTACATATAGATTATCTATTTTTATTTGGTGATATTATGTCCAACCAATTTTTAGACATTATTGATATACTGTACTTTGCAGAAAATAAATAATTTTGTATTATCATAATCTTAAAATTCAAGTGCCAAGTTAGAGTAATGATCAAATGAAAGATAATTGTCACTTGAATCCTCAATAACATGTTCAGGATTTATAGCTGAAATTAACATTGAACTTTTTCTAAATCGTAAACTTCCTTTAAAATAAAATCGATTGGTATTTTAAATCAAACCAGCAACCTCTAGGCTCTTCTCTTATTGGTTACTTGTCTAGCTGACAAAAAGAAACAAAAGTATGTGAAAGTATTGTATGTATACAGAGTGCATAATCAATTTTTTTGTTGATAAATTTTGATTAGGTACCTAATTGATTAGGGTATGTAATAATTATATATCTATAAACGAATTATTGATTTATGAAATGAGTCTTCCTTATGTACTAAAAAAATTAAAATATAATATTATAATTGCCGTTATTCTAAAAAAAGTAGTGTACACCGTAATGTTTTGTACAAAATTTCCGTCCAGTGTTGGACCATTTCATCATGTTCTTAAGACAAACAATTCGCCCTTATCTGGCTATCTGTAAATATTTTGCTATTAGGTTTAGTTGTGTTTTTGCCGAAAGTCGAACATTATTAAGCTTCCGGCTGATATATTTAGTGCCTTAAATCGCAGAGTTCCTATTGGTAATATTGGTACCTACCAATTATATTTTTACAAATAAATGTAATAATAATTATGAACATGAAAGTAGTACTTAGGTATAAATAATATGTGCATCCTCCCAATTTGTTAATTAATAAAATATAGTGTTTAGTTTTAGTGCTGAATTTTGTTATTAATAAGCACTGTTTATGTTATTAATGAAACATTATGCGAGGACATTTGTATTTTATAAAAATACAAAATACAACCACGTGCATTTGTTTTATTGATTAAATAAAAAAAGACGAATTTTAAACTCAATATAACTTTATATTTACACCAAACAATAGTGAAAATCACAGTGAGATTAAAAACATCAATAGAAGATACGTCGATGTACTAACAATGAACATATAGAAGAATAAGGTTGGTAAGTATCGAAAATTTACAACTGGGTAAAAGCCCATTTACATCGAAATTGTCTGTACAAGGAAAGGTGTATTTGACACGTTGACATCAAGAGAGGTTTAGAAACCCTGGCGGCAGGTTTCATAAATACTTAGGTATATCACTAATTCGAATGTAATTCCTTAAAAGATTGTTTGAATATGTGTTCTATGAAATGTCATTACAATGTTTACAAGTTTATACAAACGTTAAAATCGTTTTTAAAAGGTACTTTTCGTCATTTTGAACGCTTTAACTGTATTTAATCGCCCTTTTCTTTTTTAAATTAACAAAGTTAAATTTTAAACTTACATTATGTATAGAAATAATCACGAGAGTTTACATGTTCCTTTCAGAACACTGTTGAACTGTTTGAATTAAATAACTGAATAACATCATCGAGAAAACGGTCAACTAAAGAGAATCGCGTCACTCAGTCCACGCTTGAATATTAAAAATGTCCATGGGTGACCACATTTCGGTCGGTGGTCGTTGGAGATCGAGACATTAAGAGCATTCAGTTTAGTTAAATCTGTGAGTAGCACGTCTATAAAAAGAGAGGTACCGAAGACAATTATAGTTTTGCTGACAGGCAAATGACCACCAAATAAAAAGTGGTTGTAATTCGTGTAGTTTTGAACCAGTTGAATAGGATTCTTTGATTAGGTCTACGTCTAAATGCCGTGATGGTTGTAATTGTATACCTACTTACACAAGTCTATTGTGGAGTTCGACCCTAAAAATAAAGATTTACATTATAAAGTTACCTAAATATGTCAATTATGCTTTCAATTAGGCACGAAGCTTCGTAGACGTATTACTAATCTCTCACATAAGATGAACCAATTAATTACCTACATACCGAGATGAATGTTGATTTCTAATAACCAGTAATGTGTTCTGAAGTTGTAAGTGAATACGGCATTTGTAAGTTTAAAGAAAATGACGATAACATTCCTTTACAGGTACAAAGTTCGTTTATATTCTTGATGACAAAAACAGGATAATCCATAAAGACTCAAGGTATAACATTCGATACAATTTTACACATGAATGATCTCTTGACATCTAGTTATTGAATTTAGTGGCATAATATTAGGTAGGTACTTTTTGCAGATAAAAATTTCAAAAAACACTGTTTTGCTAAGTATCAATTTCTAGCAGTTTTACCTTACGATCTCAGTCCAACCGGGATGATTACAATATCGACATAACTTATATTCCAAATCCTTTTAAACAAATTACATAGGTAATATCTGTATATATATTTGGCGTCTAATGCTATTTGTCTCACCTACGTGCAGGTAAGAATGTAATAACTACAAAATGCTGCGTTGGTTCATTTAAATTCATCTATAATATCATGTGGCTCTTGCAGATAGTGCCAGTGCGGTGCCATTTATATTAAATAAATATATCTAAAAATAATAAAGGAACTTTCACTATAGTATCGTTTTCGATACATTTTACATAAGCTTGCCGAGTTTCTACATGTAAATGTTTATAAAAACTACAACAATTTTAATTCTACTATTATATCATATTAAGTAAGGGTTCATTATGAGGTTAAAGACAAATATGAATGGTTCAATACGAAATAAAGACAAAAGATATAGTTGGTACATTATAAAAACTGGCAGACAGAATTTAGAAACAACCATTTATATTAAATAATATTTAAGTAGGCATTATAACTAAACAAATAATGTGGCGTAAATTAACTACCTTGTAGTGCCAATATATTATCACAACGCGGACATGATTGTTTTAGATCCATTATTATATATTACAATCCGACATTAATACATATCTTTATAAATTTAATGTGGTACCTAAGTGAATTACATAACAGCAAGGTACAAATTACACGTAGACTTAACAATTTCAATACATTAAGATTAATTATATAGCCTGCATCTATTTTAGTGCTTGACATTTAATATTTTCAGTTACATACACGCGTAACAAAGGTGGCGTTACTCTAGTATTTATTTAAATGAAAATTAACGATTAACCTCATTTGGAGTATTTAAGATGTTCCCTTTGTTGATTTCTGTTAAATAAGGATGTAAGTAAGATTCTTTTAATGCTTATTAAGACTGATTGCTTCATATCTGAGTAAGAAGTTATACTTATCTGAAATATTTAAAGTGTTGTATACAATATACACCTAATAAATAATAATAAACAATAATACACCTTGTGTGGTACCTATACAATACATAATTTCTAAAAACAGTCAGAAAAGGATATTACATATATTATTCATGTAGCATCAAGAAGTTTTTAGGTCTGTCAAAAATGACTAGCAAAATCATAAACCATTCTCTAATTAATTAATACAGTTAAATCAAGGAAGATCATGTTTTCCATGAATGTTTCTCAAGTAAAACCTTTTTAATTTGACTCCTTGTATGAAATCCCATATTAAAACAGTCAAATTAAAAGGTTGGCTATTTATATTCTTTAATCGAAAAAAGTACTTTTTTACAAAATGTCGGTGGAGGTTATTTATTTGCATTGAACCATCCAAAAATTGCTTAAGGTATACCTATGTACCCACTTAAACAACAAATTTAACATTATTAAATATATTATCACAAAATTCTATCTCTACAAACTTTATAATTTTTTTTATAATTTTAATTTAAAAAATACAAGCAAGCTATTCTACAAAATAAATGAGACAAAACTCTTAAAAATGACAGTCAATTCAAAAGAGTGGCATGAGATTTTCATTCAATTTCACGAAAAAAAATGATTTTTACAATTTGACACAAGATAATTTGATATATACGGTACGGTTTTAATCTGATTATTATAATTTTGAATATCATATATATATGTATATAAGTACATACTTGATGAGATGATCATACATATTTACTAAATTATATTAATTTAGAGAAACATCTATAAATCAAAATGTATATATCAAATAATCTAATATGAATTTTAAGTTTTTTTTTTCTGAAATAAATAAAATTTTACATGCTTGTATGTGTCATTTTACATGCTTATTTTTTTCATGGAAGAGGTGTCAAACAAGCGGACGGGTCACCTAAAGGAAAGTGACTACAGCCACCCATTAACCCCTGCAACTCAGGAGTCACAAGCGCGTTGCCCGCTTTTTGCATTTATTTATGAGTAAATTAAAGAGACATATATTTATCAGTGGTCTGGTTACCATAGTACATGCTCGGCATAATTTGAGATCAGACTACTGTGTGTGAGATGTATAAGGTTATTATTATTATTATAATGACATAATAAGACAATAAGTCAATTTAAATAACCAATTACACTTTTAAAAAAATAATTTCATTCTTTGAAAAAATTATCAATTTTTTTATCACAAATTATTAGATTTCTATATAATGCCTTACAGTATCACTTAAATAGGTTGAAATAACAATGTGTTAATTAAATGCATAATTTAAAAAAACAACTGCCTTTTTTATGTATATGGGTTAATAGAAGGCTTGTCTCTGATATGTTTCTCAATATTGTCCACTCTTAACATGTCGTAATTACAAAACGTATTATTAATTAGAGCAAAATGACAACAATGAACACTGTTAATTTGTTAAGGATAATTAATTAGTAATGTAACTAGTGTTAATTTAAGCATCTTTTTAATTATGCCTTTGTTGAAACATAGCACCAATTCAATTATGTGTTATTTATGCTAAAATAATTTATTTTAACAAGCAAAACCAATATTGTTAATGAATTTCAAAAGCCCAACCTTCTAGAGCTTATTATTTGTTGGCTAACTCTTAGACACAAAATGTCCCTGGCCAGCCGTGTCAAAAAATTGACACGTAATTTAATAAAAAGCATTCATTTTCACTACTTCTAGGTCAAAAAAGTCACTAGATGAATTAAAAAGGCATTTGTATCAATAATCTGGACAGCGAGTATGAGCTATCTTGCCAACAAGAGCTGTTTTTGTGTCCGATGCCATAGCAGTATGTACCACTATAGCTGGTTGTGTTGGAGTTGGAGCGTGCAGTTCATGACTCTCGCCAGGTGATAAAGTAGCCAATGCTGCTAAGAGATCATGATTAACTAATGGTTCATTTTCTTCACGTGGCTCCCAGCCAACTGGGGGGCTAGACGGCGGCGAAATTAGAAATTGCTTGACAGGTGCAGGTGGCCGAAGGTTTTTAAATGAGACCGGTGTCACTGGTTGTGCAAAGTAACAGTTAATGCACGAATTATGAAATTGATATTGATGAAGCTGTACGCGAGCATTTGCTGCGGCTAATGGGCTGTCGTAATTAACGCGCAAACGTTTGAAACTGCGTAGCCATTGAAAAGTGATATTGTCTGAAAAAGTGCGGAACAAATCTTCCATTCCTCTCTTTAATATCTCATCGGCGAAAATGTCACTGTGGATATTTGTGACGATCACAGATTTCGGCAAATCATCTAAATCATCTACTTCATCTTGAACGTCATGTTCTTGCTCTAAATTAGCAATATTGGGGTGAATATTAGGCATGCCATCTTCGGCATTGATGTAGACGTCGTCTTCTTGAAATGAATCTTCGTTCTCCTTATGTGCCATAATGCAGTACGATTAGCTATCTAAAACAGTACTACACTTATCGTTTTTTACACACTGCACTGCAATTTATTAATTCAAAAAAACATAACAATATGTAACGTCCGGAATATTTTTATTTTTAATAATCGATTACAGCAAATCTTTTAACTGTCAAATAATGTCACTATGACACCACAGAAAATAACGAACACAACTACATGTTTTTGCTTCGGAAGTATAGGCGTAACCTAAACTTTGGAGTTAAAAAAAACCTAAGTGTATCCTAAGAAAAATCCTTCTTAAAAATAAGAATTACGGCAATGCACATCCTCGAGAAAAGATCTCTCAAAATTTACTAAACTAAAAAAATAAATTAAACATCGTTATTACGGGCCTGTTGGTCTGATTGTTAGTGACCCTAACTGCTAAGCAGGAAGTTGTAAGTTCGATTCTCACCCTGGACAAATAATTATGTTATGAGCAAGATAATTTTGTTCTGTGTCTGGGTCTAATATATCTATAATACGTATGTATTTAGAATTATTTAAGAATGTAGTATTTCATTCCGGTCCACCGCCTTCAGCTCTACAAGGCGCAAGTCCGGCCGCATGTGGAATACTGTTCTCATCTCTATGCAGGTGCACCTCAGTATCAGCTTCTAACTCTGGACCGCATTCAACGAAGAGCGACTCGAATCATCGAAAGCCCAAACATCTCCGATCGGCTCGATCCCTTGGCGTTACGTAGAGATGTGGCTTCACTCTGCATTCTCTATCGCATATATCATGGAGAGTGCTCCGAGGAATTGTTCGGTCTAATACCAGTCGCAAATTTTCGCCATCGTTCCACACGGCAAAATTTTCATCCTCATTACCTGGATCGTTGGCGCTCCACTACTGTGCGCTTTTCGAGACACTTTTTGCCCCGCACAAACAATTTGTGGAACGGGTTCTATTCTGCGGTATTTCCGGACCGATACGACCTTCAAACCTTCAAAAAAAGAGCGTACTCCTTCCTAAAAGGCCTGCAACGCGTTTGTGACTCCTGAGTTGCAGACGTTCATGGGCGGCGATAGTCACTTTCCATCAGGTGACCCGTCTGCTCGTCTGCCCCCTTTAACATAAAAAAAAACACTAGGCTTTGCCTAGTTTTGGATCGAGCGATCGACCGAGCGTAACTCTGAATTGTGACCGAATTTTTATATGATGTGTTAAGTGCTATTATTATTTCAGTTCTTCATTTCTAGTTAATTAACAAACAAATAAACATGAACCCCAATTATCATAATAAAAATTTGGTCAAAATTCAGTACCAATCTACTCTTTATCTCACAAACGTCATAGAAAGAATTTTCGTAGTAAAGTTTGAAACATCCAACGTCGATAACCTTTTTTTTTAATTTATTTGGGGACAACGCAAGTATTATTTTTTAATCGATCAAATAATGTATTTTGCGAATATGGGTATATAATGAAGGTGTTAATTACATTGTATTATTCCAGACCATAATCCCATAGGTATGCAAAATGTTTTTTCTTACTCCTAACTTGACAAACGTACTAATTAATATTAAAGTAAAATGTAAAACAACATTATTATCTAAATACTCCTTAACATCATAATAACATTTAATTTTCTTTTTAATAAAGGAATGCGTTTAATTGCAATAACAAAAGTCGGAAGTCTATTGTACAACTAGTTAGGTGCCATACAAAATACACGTTTATTTAAAAGGGTTGTTTTACTCGTTTGTACCTGAATTTTGTGACTGTGTTTATTGCTGCGAAGCGGGATATATGAATTTAAATTACTTTTGTACAAAAACAATAACTTCAAAAATATACAAACACTAGCTTTTGCCCGAGGTTCCGCAAGCGTTTTACATATTTTATTACTAGTGTTCCTAGAACGGTCCGTACATGCACCAACTTAAAAAAAGGAGAAAAAAAAATTAAGTTGTAATTATATTAAATGAAAAGAAAACAGGCTATTAGTAAGCAGATTTTAAAATCCTACAAAAAAGTTTAGATGGTGGCGAAACGGAGAACCATTTCTTATTTGGCAATTCCACATTTTCTGTCACATTGTGGCGAGTTTGTAGTAACCTTTGTGGCTACCCCTTAGCAAGAACAAGCCACTGTTCTTGTTATTGCTCCGAGGTAGCCACAAAGTCGCTAATTAAGCCCCCATTTCTTTTTTGTCCGATTATATCGATTTTAAATAGAAAAAAAAGTACAGTAAAAGCGATTTTTGTATAGCGCTCTATGTATTTTGCTTTTCGGGGCCCTAGTGACGATGGGGGGTGTGTGGCTGCGTGGCTCTTAAGGTAAAGACGGTACTGATACTTATAGTTTTGTATGTCCCGGAATAGTATGCTATTCCAAATTTCAGTTTTATAATTATAAATAGGGGCGCCCAGTATATATGTGAGAACACATAAAATAATATTTGTGTGTGTTATTTACCGAAAAAATTACTTGATACTATTCACAAGTTCTGTATAATTTACTGTAATACTAAAAATAATTACACCTATTAAAATTAAACAATAATCATCCATGGCGGAGTTCAGCAGTTTGTTTCTTATATTTTTATAAAATTACACAACTTAGTGCAGTCTTCCATTCTACTTCACCACTCGTCATTACACTGCTTATTTCCTTTCTCTATTCGAATTCTATTTTACGTATCTACATCATCCATATTTTCTTTGGTTTGCCTCTATTTTTTTTATCCAAAAGTTGCATGTAGGCAACAGGACCTTGCTAGTTACTAGTTACAAAAAAGCGTTTTGTCGTTGGCTTTGTGAGTGTTTATACACTTTGGTGTTGTTATGCTCTGTTGTCAAAATCGCTTTCTGTTGTCTTCTAACTAAAATAAAATAGTGTTTTGATGCATTGTATTGTTGTAGCATTTTGTAGCAACTGTGTTGGAAAAGGACATTGATTCCTAATTTGTATAATTTGACTATGAAAATGGCGGGATTGGAGTCCATGGTAGTTGAGGAGGTTAAGCCTACAGAGAAGCCGGTCGATAGAGAGAAGGTTAGAATTAAATAATTTGTAACCTCAAAAAAACTTTAAAATTGTCTGAGGAATTTAGCGTACTACTTCATTACTTTTTTTTTTGATAGTATTAATATTAGTGAAATATCTAAATGTGTTCAATCTGTTTGTTTCGCAGTTGTTTTCCATAAAAATATAAATTTGTTACTAAAATAACTATCCTGTATGTTTGTTGTCAGTCACTAACATTTTTATTGTTTTTGGTTTTATGCTTTACAGACTTGCCCATTATTGCTTCGCGTATTCTGTTCAACTGGACGACACAATTCACCTGGTGACTATGCAAGGGGGAATGTTCCTCAGAATGAACTTCAAATATATACATGGATGGATGCAACACTTCGTGAACTCACTGGTTTAGTAAAAGAAGTGAATCCGGAAACGAGACGCAAAGGCACATACTTTGACTTTGCAATTGTTTATCCTGATATAAGATCACCTACATACCGTATGAGGGAGATTGGTGTCACATGTTCTGGACAGCGCGGAGGTGATGATAACAAAACTCTAGGTCAAGTGAAATTCCAAATTGGCAATTATTTGGATATATCTATAACTCCACCAAACAGAATGCCACCACCAATGAGGCGCCCGCAAGGTTATATTAATAATCGACCTTATTAGCTTTAAATATAATAATTGTAAATTGTAAGACCATTATGTTAGTAATAAAGTCATCAACTATTTGATTTTTTTTAAGAAGAAGTTTCACTTGATTTGACAAAAAGAAAAAAAAATCTAAGTAAGCCAAATAAACTGAACTACTATAATTATACATAAGAATGGATTATCAATATTAATTGTTCTTAGCTAAAATGTTATTTCAAATACATGAAATACAAGTGATGATAACTACAGAGCTTTTCCGCTGTTTAATAGTTAATATATGTATTTCTGTACATAATAGAATGTAAACTTTATCTGACTTCAGAAACATGAGACATATTTAGTATGTTTGTTATGCAATATCTCTGTCAATTGATGACTGATTTTCAAACTTCTTGTTGTAATCGAAGGGTATACATCTGAGGTGGTCCCATTATCCCCAAATTAGGATCTGATGATGGGATCCTAGAGAAATCCAGCAAAACTGTTTTTTTTTTCTCTAGCTTTAGAGGTATTTGCGTTTAGTAGTCGTTTTGTCATGTTGCTGAGCTGATGATGGAAGGATTCTTGATCTTTAGGAGTTAGAAAATAACTCTTTCAAAATTCTAATCATTCATTGACCTTGTTTTATTCTTTCAAGATATTTGTTAGGTGTTTGTGTAGGGTTACAGAGATATGTGCACAAGAGAGTAATAAATGAGATTACAAAACATTTAGACAAAAAATTTTTTGTTATGCAATAATTTTCTTGTTTTTTACCTAAAAACTCTTTCACTTGTGAACTGATTTGGAAAATTCTATTTTTATTTTAAAATTATTTTTGTAATCAAACAGATATAGGGTTTTGCACCGACTTCAAACAGACTAGAAGGGACTATTGCTATTATAATGTTACTTGTCATATTGAGGGTACTTATAGTTAGTTATAGTTGTTTTTACTTAGATTTGTAATTATTTTTGAATTTTTAGTGCTCTTTGTCAGTAATGTTTGAAGTCGGTTCAACTTTTTTTATAAAAGGATTTATTACTGTTTACCAAACATCATTGAGTGCCTCGATGGCGCAGTGGTAGCATATATGCGACTGCTGTGCTGTTGTCTCAGGTTTGATTCCCGGGCTGGACTAAATGTTTGTATTATCTGTTTTTCTAATAGGGGCTGACCCAATGCTGTGCTGGTTTAGGGTGCTTTTCCACCCAGATAGCATCAATGAAAACAGCCACATAGTTTTGTAGCTTAGCTTTTACATCCTCACAGCGTAAGCACATTACTGGTGGAAAAGCACCATTAAGCGGTCACCATTGCTTCCTTACTGTTCTTACCTATGCTTCATACCTGAGTTTTGTTTGTTCGAGAGCCAGACTCAGAACAACATGTTTAGTGAATGATTATGAGCTGGAGTTGCCTTTTTAACAATCTTTGTATTAGCCCAGTTTTTAAGCAGGTGTCAAAAAAATTAATGAACAGAGTTTTCAAAACTTAGGCTGTGGACTTATTTGGCATATTGTTAGATTGCATTCCAAAGCTTATGCATATTATGAAAAAAATCATATCAAAGGGCTGGAAGAAATTAAGAATTGAAATAAACATGAAATAAAATCTGACAGTATATTGCATGTAGAATAATAGTTAAGGGTTGCTATTAAAAGATTGATAATATACATTACTTGTAGTCTTACTATAAGAACCAGCTGGTACCCCAATTTTTTTTTTTTTTCCCTGTGCGGTAGTCCCCTCGGATACCGGTAGTCCCCTCGGATACCGGTAGTCCCCTCGGATACCACCTGTCGGTGGCATGTCGGACTCGAACCGACTAAAACCGCACGCCGTCCCGGGTACTAATAGCCGGGGAACCAGGTATACCCTAGAAAGGAACTCCCTGGTGCCCCGACATACCTCGGGTCATCTACAGACGAGTAGACGACCCCCCCCGTGTGTGAACCCCATGTTCCCTGTGCTCCCTGGAAGCGAGCGTGCTTCGTAACGCGCTCGCCGCCGCCGCCGCCCCCCCGGCCTGCTTCTGCTAGGATGACAGATGGCCTCACCTGTCACCCCCAGGCTTGCGCTTATGGTGGACGGAGGTCGTTCTGCGACCTCCGGCGCCTGAGTCGCCTGCGGTACCTGGCCCGTTTCCGGGCCTAGCAGGCCGGGAGAGTCCTAAACCTCTCCCGGTCCTGCTCCGCCGTCTCCTTCGCCAGCATAACTTGCTCGCAGAAGGAGACGACAGAGTTCCACGCACTCTCGCTCCGCACGATAGCCGCAATCAGGCTATCGAGCGAGAGAACTCCCACTCCGATGGCCGCCACGAGGTCTCGCCTCTGCTCAACCCACGCCGGGAACTCTGCCAGCGTGTGGAGAGCTGTGTCCACGGTCTGGCCACCGCAGTGGTGGCACTCAGGCGTTGGCTCCTTGCGGATCAGACACAGGTGATCCCCGAAACATCCTTTCCCAGTGACCAGCTGGTACCCCTGACTTCGTTAAAAAAAGCTGCCTTAGTGGTGTATTACGGTACGCAAATGCAGTCTATGAGGCCTCGGGTTCGATTCCCAGACCGGCAAAATTTTATAGGGTTTTTCTGAGAGGAAAAATAGCCTAAGTTACTCCTTATATAGACAGCAGGTAGTAAAATATTGAAGATTACACGGAACAAACAAAAAACACAACACATCACATCACATCATCAACAGCCTTTAACAGTCCACTGCTGGACACAGGCCTCTCCTTAGAAAGGAGGTTTTGGCCTACTATACCACGCTGGCCAGACGAGTTGGTATAGGGTTTGTGTCATTGATATAATACTTACATAGATGAGTAATTACCGCCTAAAATCGTTGCTACTGCACATATGTCCACAGGCATATGCGTAGCAAACGTCAATTCATTATTCAATGTGGCGTCGACCGAGTTGAACATAGCGACACATGACAGTAACAATCGCCAAAATGGCTAAATGCGTAGTGAAAGAATGCGATTCAAGGTCACAAAACATTATTAAATCATGCGGAATTACTTTTCACGTGTAATTTTATGGTTTTTGTATTGATAATATCGTAAATAAGGCTATAATTGAAATAAAACACTGATAATTGTAATTTAGAATCAGTGTTACCATTAAAAAATCATTTTGGTTTTCCCACATTAGTGGGAGAATTTATAATTTATGAAATAATATGCTTTATACTGTTTTTAAACATTTTGCCAATAATAATAAAATATAGGAAAAACGGTAGTTGTTAGGGCTGGACCGATCCCTTTTTTTAGGGACCCGTTGAACTTTCACTGCGAGCTTGGCAGAAGTGCTGGAGACTTTTGTACAAAAAAATTAATCTATTGGTTTTCTTAATTTATTATCAATTTTAAATAATAATTGTACAAAATAATAATTATAATAAATGTTTATCATAAAAATAAAAATATAAAATAAAAAAGTAAATAAACATAAATAATTTTTTTTATAAAATAAAAATAAAATATTTTTTTATTTTTTTTATTTGTTTTTTAAATTATAATAGAATTTGCAATACACCTTATGGATTATTTATTATCAGTACAAGTTGATCATTCACTTTTATTATTAAATGCTATTATTTTTATATACGTAAAAATAAGATTGTATCATGAAAGTAAAATACACAAACTTATAAAAAAGAGTCTAAAAGACAATTGTATACAAAACTGATGCTTCACAGCGCAGTTTGATTTTACACTGAATATAAACCCTTTTAACCAAATATTTCCAGTTATTTTATTATTTATACCTATTCTATTCAATTCGAAATATATTATTTAGAATATCTAAATTAATTTATTTTATTACAAAATTGTTTTAAAAAAAAATTGTTTCTTAGTTGTTATGGGTAAAATTTCATACGGTAGTCAACACTGGCCCACCATCGTAAAGTTATATCTTTGTCTTTGTCTAATCCGAGCGATGGTATTGTTCTTGTCTCGCGTGTAAATGAGACATAAATATGTTTACTTTCAAATGTTTAGTGGTATCAAAGCTACGTCGTCAAAGTTCAAAAGTGGTTACACTTTTTTCGACGTGTGATAATGAGGTTTGCTTCTCTAGTGTTGTTTTAACTCAATGGTTTGTGTCAAGTTTTCCTTCTCTTTGCGGTACTGGTTGTCCTACGTTAGTTCCCTTAGTCGCCGACACTTACGACACCCACGGGATGAATAGGGGTGGTGGCACTCCGTATTCTTAATCCGTCACCACACGGACGCAAACAAACAAACAAAAAACAGGCAAAAATATTTAAACAAGTTTTCAGGCATTGGTATCATGCAAATAATCGTGTGAGCATGAAAAATACCTATTTTGACACTAAACAGACAACTTCAATTTTATTTATTTGTATAGATGCCACAAACACCGTCCTAAAATTATATATACATATTTTTTATTCCAATAACATAATGGTGTCTAGCTTAGATTATTAATATGTCTAGAAATAGTAGACATCGATATGGAAATAACTGCTACTTTTAAATCATATTCATTTGATGAGAAGATTGGTATCAGTCATAGAGATTCACGTCATTATGATTTAGTCATAGACAAAGATAAATGGGATTGTTGCCATTAACCAATCAAAATTCTTTTGTCAATCAAAAAAAAAAATTGGTTGCCTGTAAAGTCGGTATACGGGCGAAAGTTTTACGTGACAACGACTTTGAGTGGTAAAATAATTTTAATGTGAATATTCATTCGTATAGTAGGAAGAAGGATGAAATAATAGTAACAATTTAAAACATTTATTTATACAAAGAATTATATTTAAAACATTAATTTAAATTTTATGTCTGTCTCTCTCGCTCTTAGGCGGGCTAACCATGCCGGAGTGGAAGGGACGCGTGCCTCTCACTCGCTCTCATTGTGAGCGCATAACGTGAGCGGAGCGTAACGCAGTTTCTTGAAGTGTCACCCGGCAAACCAATTTATAAGACGTTGTCACGTCAAAAAGTTTTGCGCCAGCGTAATAATAAGTAGCAGTAGTCTGGTAAATCAGTCTCAGATGTGATTATATGATTTATATATGATATGATGTATAACATGTGATTGTGATTTTATTCTATCCCTGGAAAGAACTAAAAGAAATTAATGTGCGTGACAGCTTCGTCTTACTGTCACTCACGTCACGTTATTCTGCTTTCCTAGTGTGCGTGCAAGTGTTTCTTTAAAATATGGAAAATCTAACACTGTTAACAGAAAAATATGCTTCGAGAAAAAACAATAATATAAATATGTGTTGAAAGTAATAAAAAGTCTTGAACAACACGTGTCATTATTTTTTTCACACACGCACTAAACTAAGCAGAGCTAGGACTTTGAAAGCTATACTGACTGCATGAATACCCATACATGTACTTTTTTGTAAATCCGTATATGTATATTATCTACATACAGAAAAAACAAACTCCGAAACAAATATTTGCAGGACGTTCAAACATTTTGTTGGACCCGAGACTGTACAGCATTCGCAAACGCAACGCACTATACCATGCCAGTGAACGCCATTCTAATTCACTTTACACAACTACTGAATAAGAAGTTACTAATAAGTTTTACATACAATACCTACATAGTACGTCATAGTTGAGGGTAGTTTTGACTTGAGTTTATAAACCAGCAAACATATAAAATGGCAAACACAATAATAATTTATTATAGAAAGAATTCAATGGCGTAAAATAAGCCGCTGTAACCTATGAATAAGCGACGACTATGAATAACCGCTGTAACGAGTGGCGTGAGGTCGCTTGTCAAGCTACGATGGCTCGTTGGTCGTCCCGGCTGGAGGCTCCATGTGCTGGTTATGCCACAGTGGAGGCTCTCAAGCCAGTCATCGTTATGTAGGCAGGGCGGCAGCACGGGCCCCTTTCGGGCACGGCTGCTTCGGAAAGTACCTGCACTCGGTTGCTAGGAGGGAATTGAGTCTCGCCTGTCACCACTGCGATTGCAGCAAGGACCCGGCTTAGCACACGCTGACAATTAGCCCGGCTTGGGCGTCGCAGCGCCGGGTCCTCATTGCAGTCATCGGAGAGGACCTCTCGCTACCGACCGTCATACGCTCCATGGCCGGAAGTGACAGATGTTTTAGCGCGATCGCATCCTTCTGTGAAGACGTCATCTAGCAGAAGGAGGCGGCGGAGAGGGCCCTGGAGGATGATCTACACTCGGACCCAATTCGCCGCCGAGATCATGGCGGTATAAGTGTGGCCGCGGGTGGACGGGACGGGTTTTTTCCCTCCATCCGCCATAACGGCCATCAGCGAGGCGGCGACTTTTGCGTGTGTCGGACGTCGCAGAAATAGAGATTGTACCTGAAGATGGTGCCCGCGCCATTGCGGGCAGGCGCTAGGAGGGGTCCGGATGTCTTAATACTAGCAGCTCCCGGATCTCTCCTATTACAGGCACGGTTTAAGAAAAAGAAAAAGGTTTTGGTATTTCATAGTGAAATCTATCAGAAATGATGGCAGCTACAACCCTTTATTAATTTACCCATGTAATTTTTCAGGGCAAACTAGGCACATGCCTAGTTAGGTTAGTTAGTTAGGTATTATGTTTACACTATATGCTTTAATATTAAAGATATAACTAAAACATAAATAGGATGAGGGCGTTTTGTTATTTCATAATATATACATTTCACATTAACGGTTTCGGCGGCCTATAACGTCGAATTAGTTGGTCGTCTATTACTCGCAAACTAATAAAGTCTACTTAGTAATAGTTTTCCTTTTAAATTCGTTGTAATTATATGCTACTACCGTGAATTTGTTCAGATTTCCAAATAATGCCGTTTGGCTTAGACGACAGTCGACTCTAACAAAAATCAGCGGCATTAAGGCTAAATATCTCACAAATGGATACCTTAATTAAAATATTATGTTCAGAAACCCTTATTTTTTTTAAAGGATTAATCCACAACCTAGTATGGATGAATATAAAAATAGCATTCCCACTTAATGCAACTACAAATACCCAAATTAAATATTATTCAAGATTTGTCGGCGTGGTAATATTTATGTGAAATTATAGGTTTCCATCACTAATAGTCTGTGGGATATAGTGTTACTCTTACTACAGTTGTTTTCTAATAAATAAACGAATTAACTAATTTTAGTACAATTTCAGCAGATTAAAAAAAGAGAAATATAATCTTGCTTCTCGTAATGTTGACTTGTAGGTAGAACAATGGTAGAAGTTAGTTTAAAGTAATAAAAAATATATATAAAATTATTCACATTTATTTTCATCTCTTACCTGTCAAGGCACATATGAAATACCTGAATCTCATGTTACGTCAATGATAACATACGACGAGACTACAAAAAATGTCCTTATAATTAGATTGTTTCCTACAATAAATATGGTATACTTATTCCTAATAATTTGTGGGTGATCTGAATGGCCTCTTAGATTTTTTTCCCATAGCATTGAGATCAACTGTAATACCATTAGGTAGAACCGCCTTATTTTCTTGATAGTCTATGAAACCTTTTTCACTTTGATCTTCCTTTGTTTTATCGCAAGGAATACCGGTTTCATAGTTGTATTCACGTTTAAGACCATCAGGGTCGACATATCCATACCTGCCTCGTGTGACACAATTTATGCCAATAGTTTCTTCTTTAAAAGATCCGTCATCGTTTTCGAAGCCCCAAGTAATGCCACCATCTTCATTTTCTTCCCTGTATTTACGAATAATCTGAGCGACCGGTTTCTTTTCGCGATTTTGTGATGGCGTGTATTTTTGCTGAGGGGCTGTCCTAACAGGTGCACGGTTAATAGGCTCTTGTGGTCGAGAATACTGTCTAATTGGTGCTTCGTCATCTTCAATAAATGGTTTCGGTTCTGGCCTGAAAACAGGCCTTTGGGGCCTGCTAGAAAGTGGCTGAAGTCTTGCTGGTTGGGGTTTATTAAGAGGTTCGTTTCTTATAGGAGCAAAAGACTGCGGTGGCAGCAGGGGTCTGTACTGAGTTGGTTTTATGGGGTCCTGTTTAGAGGCCGATGGTGTTGATGATGGGTATGGGGAGGGGTTGAAAGCACTTGGAGGTTTCGGTTGTGAAGTAGTAGTAATATCGTAATAATCGTTTTGCGGCTCGGGCGTAGAGAATATGTTCGGGGAGAAAGGAGTCGGAGTATTGATATCAAAGTCATCTTCCGATTCTTCAGTCACTGGTTTAGATGTTTCATCGAGTAATTGGAGGTTTGGTCGTGGGGAGTCATCTACTGATTTAAATGATGGTCTGGCCTGTCCGGGCCTTCTAATCCTAGTTGGTCCTCCTGAGAGCACTGGTGCTTGGTACCTCCCTTGTCGGAAACCGCTTTGCCTGGGGTTGCCTACTGGAATTGCTCCCGGTATTTGTAGTCTTGGTGGTGCTGGCCCGTCATATTGAGCATAAACTGTGATAACACACAGCATACATATCTGGAAAGGAAGACATTTCATAATTGAGTAAATAAATATAAATGATAAGAATAGAGATATCTATACTAATATTATAAAGCTGAAGAGTTTGTTTGTTTGTTTGTTTGAACGCGCTAATCTCAGGAACTACTGGTCCGATTTGAAAAGTTCTTTCAGTGTTAGATAGCCCATTTATCGAGGAAGGCTATAGGCTATATATCATCACGCTAAGACCAATAGGAGCGGAGCACCAATAAAGAATGTTTCAAACGGAGAAAATTTATTACTATTGAAAGACGCAGACGAAGTTGCGCAGGTCAGCTAGTAATAATATATAATTATGTTAAGCCAGTGAGTACTGAGACTTAGCCCCGCCTATTTTGCTTTTAGGTCAATAAGAGAGAGCGTTTATTTATGTAGCGTATATTATTACTAACCTTCTTTAATATCAGCCGGAAGAAACTGATAAACTTTTGGAAGACATAATTTTTTTTTTAAAAGACTATTCTCGCACTAGGAATAAATCCTGTGTCACGGGGGACTTTACAAACATACATGAAACGGACATAAAGTACTCCCAGACTCAGAACAACAATTTGTGAATCACACAAAGTGTTGTTCCATGTGGGGTTTGAACCCACAACACTCGGCCTAATAGGAAGGGGCGTGGCGACCGCTAAAACCGAATAAATATGAAAATGTAAGTCTGTATAGCTTTGTTATTACTTATTTTTAATTTTTAAAAGCCACTTAACAATGAAATCTTTAAGTTACAAGAAGGATGGCAACGGGCTGGCCTTTAAAAGTCACCGTTATCTCTTACACTGAATAATAAACCTCTAGCCATCGTATAATAATGGAATGTACTGCGTAATGCTAAACCTAGTAGTAGACCTTCGCAATTGATATAGCATGTTCTACACTTGACTCCGCTTAGTCGATCCATGCAGATAGAATCGCTTGCCTTATAGTTATTCCATTGTGTTTTGTACAAGTGACTATTTACGAATTTGATTAGATTGCATAATTTGGAGTAGAATTTCTAAATATGTCTTTGCACGAGTACAAGCGGATTGCCATGAATATTTTAGCATTGGTATGTGCACACTACATAATGTTAAGCTCTGGCGTAATTTTTTTGTTAGGTAAGTTGCAATATTTTAAGTTGTTTGCGGATAATATAGTTTTTTACACAATTAACTACAATGAACGTATGTATATTACCAGCACGTATGTTTTAAATAATTTCTGTTATTAAGTCCAGTGTTCAGTCAATAGTGTAATAAATGAGAATTAGTACTATTATACTTAGAGTAGCAAGTATTTTGGGAAAATAATCAGACAGTAGTTTTAACTTTTGGTACACAGTAGAGAGGCACCCCCGTGTTTAAAATTTTGAATTAAAACCTTCACTTTTTATACACACTACTGTAGAGCAATATGAATTAAGCGACAATGTTAGACCTGTCCTCGGCTGTGTTAGCTATTAAATAGGTACAAGAGTGGCAATGATATTCATTACAATCTAATTGACACGTTGGTACGATTGCGGCAAACAAGTCTTTTGGTAAATACACTTGCAGCTTAAGAGATGACACGTGCCAATCCTACTTAAGAAAAATTGATCCTATAAATTTTATTAGACATTTATATTTATTTTACTAACAAAAAGTGATATTTCCTAAGCAATTATTGTAGAGAAATCAGTATAGATATTGACAGAAAACACCTTATGAAGAGATAGACAGATTATTGTTATGTAGATTGCAAACATTGCTTGTCAGGTGGCAGAATGTAGAAAAATTTTTTAGTTTAGCCAGACCATCTTCTTATCATTCGCGAACAGGGTATTTAATATTAAACGCGTTTTTGTTTGTGTTCTTGTATTATGATTTTTTATAGTTTAATACTATACTATTACTAGTCATATACTAATAATTTTTATGGTTTTATAGTTTGTGGACAGGGGCGCTATCAGCAAAGTAGATGACTCGCACCGTAAGAGGATAAGGCAATACTGTAAGAGGGCAATACTGTGTACCGGGCAAGTAAGTGCTGTTCTATATTATATCAATTTTTTAGTCATCATCAACAGCCTTTAATAGTCCCCTGCTGGACATCAGCCTCTTCTTAGAAAGGAGGTTTTGGCCTACTATACCACGCTGGCCAGACGGGTTGGTATAGGGTTTGTGTCAAGTTTTCCTTCTCTCTGCAGTGCTGTTGTCCTGCGTAGTTTTATCCCTTAGTCGGCTCTTACGACACCCACAGGATGTATAGGGGTGGTGACACTCTGTATTCTTAATCCGTCACCACGTTTTAGTAAGCTCTTATTAAAACAATAAACAAATATTCCCCAGAGATAACAATAACGATAAAACTATAAAGAAACCTTTTTATTGCAAAACGTACACCGCTTTGAGAAAGTAAAGTAAGTAGGTGTCTAATGATTTATACATTGCGACATTGTTCACAACTCAACGACTTACTACAACGTACTCTGAGAGTTTCAAAACAAAACGATATGATTGTACATGATTGACAAACATAAAAATTAGTATCAGGAACGAACGGATACTTCCAAATTAATGGTCAATAAAAATCTTTACGTAACGTATGTTTTAAATGTTGAGATATTAATGTCGAAGTCAATGTTATCTGTTTCAATTAACTTTGTGCAATCTATGAGTATGAAGACCGAGACTCATTTTGTCTACATGAAGGACGTGCTGATCGTCAATCCAAGGCGTCTACATTATCACAAGGTGTCCGGTCAGTGTGAAATAAGGAAGCTACTAATTTAAGATATTTAAAGTAGTGTCTATTGTCTTATGATGCCAAGTTAAAGTTTAAGTCCAAGTTAAAGTTTTTTATGTTACCAGATTAATATAGCCGTAAAATAGCCTGAAAATAAAGGATCTCTTAAAATAGAGCAGATTTAGATACAACATTATTTCCAATTTACTTCTATTGCTATTAATAACCTAAAAACCTTGAAGACATTTTGCCGGTCAGATCTCCATCTGATCTGATCAGATCTGATTCCAAAATATGTAGAGCTAACAGTGTTAACCGGACTGCCGACGATTATTTGTCCTGGCTTGAAATCGGACCTACGAGCTTTGGAAGTCGAACCTACGACTCAGCAGTCAGGATTAGTAACTATGACTAATAGTCTCAATCAATTTGATGTATAAAGCGACTTATCTAAAGTACCTCCTATTCTTTTAAAATAATATTTGTTTTAAAAATAGTAATAATTCATTTTTTAAATTGCAGCTGGTAAGGGTGTGAGCAAACAGATCAGTAGTAAGGACGCCCGGCGGCGCTCTTGCTTCCGCCACTCAAGGTGAGGTGAAACGTTGGAATGGCGCACAATATATTAAATACTAAATAATTATTAAGCTGTCTATGAAATGTCATGTTGCTCAAGACAATGCATATCAAAATCAAACGTTATTTATCAATTATTTACTTGAATGAAGGAGTGAAGGTTACGATTTCATTGCGATTTTACAATTATATTTAAGTTTCTTTCCTTTTTGCGGTTTTTTCTTTTTGGGGACTTAAAAGACAAACGACACATTACCACGTCGTGAAATCTTTATTTGCTAATTTGTTACGGGGCAACGCGTACATTGAATTTTAACCGGTGTTGAAAGATTACAAAAGAATAATTATATTTTTGTTAAATATTAGATATTTTGTACAGTTATAGTTTAAACATTGTGTTTTGTTTGAATATTCATTGCTTGACAGCTTGAAACTAGATTTCATTTAATTCAAGAATCTAGATATATAATAAGTTTATTATCCAAATGGGTGTACCTATTTATAAAATTAAATTGTTGTAATAGGTTTCGTGTACGACAAAAATGCAAGCGTTAATTAAATACTTTTGTAAATTCCTCTCTTATGAAGAAATATGTATGACAAAAACAGTTACATTAATCCTATGTTTATTGAGTTTCTTTCATTTATAACGATCAACAGAAAGATGAATATACAAGATGAATCTCAACTCCTAAAATTAAATGCCCAGCTCTTGTCTCAAATAGCATTAAGATGGTATTTATTTAAACCTAAGAGTATTAAATTTGTGATCTCCTGCAAACATAAAGTGTTTCGCAAGAAAAACGATTTTATAATGCCTGCCAAAACACTAGCAGTACTAGAATACTATAGAGAGTAAAAAAAAAAGGTGTTTTTAGAGAATGAGTAGTATTTGCAAAGGCAAGCTGTGGCAAGATTTGACCACTTAAAGATATCTAAAAGAAAAGAATAAGAGTGCCATTAACCGAACTAAATCAGACAAAAGAGTTCTATAATAGAGTGCTAAAGACAAATGAAGTAACAGCTGACAGTACTGCAATGAATAATAATTAATAAAAAAAAAAAAACTTGAATAATGCGTAGTAGCTAATCTGGCAAAATATAAATTAAGCAGTTCGCAAAACAAGAAGATACAGATTTAATACATTCTAGAATTATTGCTATATTTTAAATAAGTAAAAAAAGATTTCTAAGCATTATACAAAGTATAGTAAACCTTAACAAGTGATACGAGTCATGATATTCAAGCGTAGGGACGCGTTGATGTCTTTTGTAAGAGATTAGTGCGCATCAATAAAAACAGCGTTATAACCCAATTGTTATTGGATAATAACCTGGGTATTGAGTTTTAATTCTCACGTAATAAAATTACCATATTACATGCATCGTACACGTCATGCTTTTGTGGATAACAATTCAAACGAATCGAAAAATAATTGCGGTTAATTTATGGATATTAAAATAAACTGTAAACCCAATTATGTTAACAAGTTTAAAGTTACCAGAATATCCAGACGGTGATCATTCAAAATTTAGAGTAATGTTGCCTTGCTGCTACTGAGAAAAAGACTTGAGGGGGCAAGGTTTACACGTTAGACTATCTAAGAGTAGATTATTCGTTGAGGGTTTAACGTTATATTGGAACTAAGTATATTGACTGACTGTAAATTTCTCTAAAGGTCATTTATGTTCTAGAGTAACCTTTATGCCACTATTTTACAAAGAGGATTTAGGCAAGCCTTGCTAAAATTGTTTAAAAAGAGCAATAAATTTAGTAGTGAACCAAAGCTTTAAATGTTTTATTTTTAACACAATAAAGTATTAAATATAAAAAAGCTTAATCAAGGTCTAATATTTTTTTCAATTCACGTTTCTATATATACTATTTACTGTATAAAACCTTCTGTAATTGTTACACTGTATATATATACACTTCACAAATGACCCCATAGCAGCATACTTATTTTAACTCTCTTCATAACATAACTACCTAAAGGTTATAACAATCGGTATTTAACTGAACACTTTCAAATAAGTAATGGACCGCTTGATTAGTTAAAGTTTTGTAGAATCATAAACATCGGTAAGGTTATTTTTATCTTAAATGTAATTATGAATTTGTCACATTTCATACTAATGATGTGTGAAATAAGATATAATTTAAAAGCTGCGGGAATTAAAAATAATTACTTCTTAAATGCTCCGTGTGGCGACGGAATAAGAATACGGAATGTCACCAACCCTATTCATCTCGTGGGTGTTGTAAGAGTCGACTAAGGGAACAAACTGCACAGGACAACAGCACTGCAAAAAGAAGTAAAACTTGAAACAAACCCTTTTTTTTTTTTTTTTTTAACGTGTGGAAACCACACCCTCGGACCGTCACCCCACCGGGGTTTGCGGCGGGGTGGTGTGTCGGACTCGAACCGACTAAAACCACACGGTGTGCCCTCTTTGCGCTTCCAGTTTAGGAGGGGTCCAGGTAGTTATCGCCTTCTGGACCCCTCCTAGCGCCGGCCCGCTCCTATTGCGGGCCCCGTCTCAAAATTTTCCTCTCTTTAGGCGACGTCCGGCACACGCGGACGCCGCCCCCTCGCGGCTGGCCAAACTAATGCGGGTGGAGGGGAAACCCACCCCGTCCACCCGCGGCCACACTCAGGGCGGCATGAGGCGCAGGTAAGCGCGCCTCCGCCGCCCGGTTCGCCGGCGGCGGATCAGGTCCGAGTGGAGGTCGTCCTCCCGGGCCTTCTCCGCCGCCTCCTTCTGCGAGATTACCTCCTCGCAGAAGGTTGCGACCGCGGTAAAACAACTGTCGCTACCGGCCATGGAGCGATACCAACCCTATACCAACCCGTCTGGCCAGCGTGGTATAGTAGGTCAAAACCTCCTTTCGAAGGAGAGGCCTATGTCAAGCAGTGGACTGTTAAAGGCTGTTGAAGATGATGATGATGATGACTTCTTGAATAGGCATGTGTTTCGTCTTACAAGATTATTTATTTTATGTCTGATCTGTTGCATTTATCTTATAGGGGTAAGAAACAAGAGATGTCATTCACATACATATTAACATAAGTTTATGTTCCCGAATTGATAGCATTAAATCCCTGTGACGTAAGTGACTTATGTGAAGAGGCCTTATTGCCGTCGATAATTTTTTTACTTAATTCGTAGGCACTTGCACACAGAGAAATTAGGAGTATAATAGAAGGCAGTAAAGAAGAAAACGATAATGGTAGGAAAGGAATATTGATTATAGCGATAGACTGGAGTGCTTAAGAAATAGCTCTAGCCTCTCATAGTCGCATATCTGTGACTCGAAGTGACTGTTGTTGGAAAGTTCGAGCCCTCTAACCCACATTGTTTAATTTCTACTATAATATTATAAACATGAAAGTACTCTGTCTGCCTGTCTGTAATTCTTTAACGGCTAAACCGCTGAAACGACTTTAATGAAATGATTTTAATGGAGATACCTACTTTGTTTCTCGAAAAAGGAAATAGGCTACTGTTTACCGCGATAACCGACATATACGCGGGCGGTACCACGGGGAAAACTAGTTGTTCTATAAATTCTTGACGAATATAAAATAACTAATAAATATACGGATTAAAAATTATTTTAAAGGGAATATTTAATTCATTCATTTATTACCAAGGAAAGTAACTGACGGGAAAAGTGGTTTATATATACCATCGCTGTTAGTAGCAATCTTTAAGTCATGGTCAATGAGTGAAAGCTGTATTAAACTGGATCTTTGTTATCAATAAAATAATAGTTCACTTATAGAAATGTAGTGTACAGCTTAGAATTTTGTTAGTTACTTATGAAAGAAATGTGCAATCAATGTTTTTGGGCTATTGGGTCATTTATACGTATTAGTTATGTAAATTAAGACTTCAACGCGGCCATTTGTGTGTTTATCATGCGGAGCATTTGTCGGAGTCGGACCCATCTACAGTAAATACAAATCCTCTACACTGACCGTCACTATTACCTCAGAATAGTACGTGAAACAGGAGAAATTGAAAAAAATACAACAATTTCAACTGAGAAGCTGGGTATCACTGGTCCTGGAATCCCTACATCGGGACATGCTATCGTGATCGAACATTCTCTACTTTTACGTCATAAATAATGATTTAGTTTTAAAATTCTTAATTTTCTACCGATCAGTTTAAATATGTAGGTCAAACAAGCAGACTGAGATGGTGTCGTATTAATGACAACCTGTTATCATAGCACATGAACATTTTAAGGGTATCACAAACACTCTAAAATCCCTTGTAATCGAGTAAAATAAAAAGGAGGAGTAACTCGATTTGTCGATTACTATACGTTTGTATGTACATCGCACACGAATGAACGAAGTTATTTAATGATTTACATTAATTCACCTATTTTATTAAGAAGAGTAATATTTAATTTAAAAAATATGTTTTAAAATGTTAAATTGTAATTGATATACAAGGTGAAAATTAACTACGCAACTCCGAAAGATAATCTGAAATTCGTCAAGCAGCTTTTCACTGACAAATATAATGCGTAAGCCCGGAGCACTGAGTTTACAAATATTTCTTTTTATAGTGAATGGTCACAATTTAGTTTTACCTACTGTTGAAACAGAACAAGTTATGCGTATCAAAGCCCGTACCTACGTCCAATGGCCAAGCCTGTTAATAACAGTGGGCCAGTGAGGCAACGTAAGGCATTTTGTCCGTAAGAGTAACGTACTTTACGTAATTCATCTATTAACATGACAAGTTACTTGCCAAATTCTGTGTAATTTGCACTGAGTTATTAATTCCAACTGTCTTATTAAGGACACTGTTATGTATTGTAATGTAAATCGAGCGACCGGTACTAGATTTACGGTAGTTCTCAATACTGAATTATCAGATCACGCTCGCTTTCAAGGTTTTTATGCGAAATTGATACTTCGAATGCTTATGTATGATCGACCTGGATTTGATCACTTGGATACCAATTTACTTATATATTATTCATTGACATGTAATCAAGAACTTGTTGTGAGTATATAGTGTAGTTAGATAATGCGACCGTTTGCACGTATATTCAAATCGGTTCACTTTCACAAAGTTGTGTCCTTACATTATCTAAGTATGGTGATATTTATTTATACTTAGTTTACTTTTTGTACTCTTTGTTGATCAAAGTAAAGACCGTAACCGTTGCATTGTTTGACACTTTTTCTATTACAACAAAAAGAAAGAAGCGATCCATAAATATATAAAGCCATTTAATACCTATTTCACTTGATGGACCAGTGCATAAAAGTCAAAGTTAAATTTTACAGGTTTTTCGATATTATTCCTTTTACTAGTCACCTTGTAATTATCAGAGAAATTTAAAATGTCACTTTATTTAATAAAAGCACTTTCTAAAATAAATTTTAAGGAAATGGGGAAATAATTAATGTCATGTTTGGTATGTAAATGATGTAAGCGCCCTTGGTGAGGGCACGCCACTGAAACTCACCAGCAAAGTACGCATGATGTCTCCTGCGCGTGGGCTCACGTCACTATCACGCAGCGGACAAACAACAAATAAAGGAAACGCCTCCCGCGCAAGCTATATGAGGTCGCCCACTCTCGCCCTGCGACCGACGCGACCACCATACCTTATTGCAAGGTGACCGACTGTGAACGCATACCGCCACCACACACTCCCAATGAAATGCATCACTTTATAATTTGGTAACGCTTGCCGCGACGATACCGCTAAACGATCTAATTAATTTAAAAAAAACGATTCTTTTGTTTTTGTATTCGAGACGCGAATGTATTATATTTAAATTTTTCGTTATTTCTGATGTAACGTTAGTTTATTATTGTATATAGTATATACTTGGGTATTTAAGGTCTAGAATGAAGTTCCTACTGTATAGTCTCTAAGAACCGGATTAGGACCTTATCGCCAAACTCATTGAGTGGCATAAATATATTAGACACTTTAGTACCTTTACCTATCTTATTTGTATACCTTACCTTAATTATATAAGATCGTCGTTGGATCTCACTGAGTATTGAACTTGAATTAGAACAGAAATTGTATGTAAGTACCCAGTTTGGTACCATACGTTGTCTACTGCTATGTAAATTACTTGTGTTTAGGATACTGTTACTTCAGATGCGCTATTTTGGAAGCTCAAATTTCAGCCATTGCATTTTTGGAGATGGCTCCGTATAAAAGAGGAAAGAATCCCCTACTTACTTTTACCTCCCAGCCATTTCTGTGAATAATGTACATAACCTATAAGTATTAGATTAAAAAATAAAAATTTCGGTAACAAAGTGAGCATGGTTTATCTGTCATTCTCTTTCTTAAATAATGACTTTTTAAGTAAATTAACGGTAAATGACAAACAAAATACCAAGAGATTGAAGTGCGAAAAACAGGATCTTTACAAAGTACTTAATATTAATTCAACTTCGGAATTGCCTTGTCGGATGACGTAGGTGTAATAACAACTCTAAACCCACTAAAGTGTGTACAGCGGTTTAGTTATATCGAGTTTAGTTCTAGCCCGATGTAAGTACATCTAAAATTCATATCCATTCTTCTCTTGACCCTTGTCAAATAACAAGTCAGTTTTGTTAATTAAATGATGAAAAAAAGTTATGATAGTTTTTGGCTTTTCCCTTCTTCATAAATGAAAAAAATGAAGCAGAAAGATGAATGTTGATTTGCGTCGTAAACTGTCTTTGTTAAACTTTATCAGAATATACGAATAACAGATGACTTGAAATAATTACGTGATGTAAACGTTTTTGACTCCACTTCTTATTTACGAAGCAGTCTAGTATAAGAAATTAACCTTAGCATGTAATTTACAAGCACATAAGTATTGCTTGGTACCTAAATTAATAATATAGTATTTAAGCAATACCTTTAACTTGTTAGGTTTAGTGCTGTTTCCTGCCTATTTTTGACAATTTAAGTTAAGCCGTCACCGCGTCGTATTGTTAACAGTCTTGTGGTATTACATACATTTAAAATGAAAACAAATGAACACTCGCGATGAAAAAAAAATTTCATTACGGTGATTTATTTTTGACCTCGTAACCTCCCCAACTCTAAAAATATTATAAACAAATTTCTAATGTATAGGATTTAGTATTAGTAGGCTTATGACGAGTCGTAGACTTATACGTCGGCTCTAATATAATTTATACTATATACGAGTATAGACCATGAGGCATATAAACTTTATTGCAATTTTACTAATAGTAGTTTCATTTTTTAAAGTATTACTATATAAAGTATGCAGTACTCAGCAAGTTTTCTCAGATCCAGATTTTCACAAATAATCAGGCATAATGCAACCCGTGTGAAGATTTGAGCGTGAAATAAGTTATTGTGTGACTACATATATGGTGGAAGTAAAAAACCTGCTGCAGACAAATGAAAGTGACTTCTTGTCAACAGCACTTAAGATTGTTATTGGAACTAATTTCGTCTAGACCTACGCATAATAATTTCTCTAGCAGCGTAACTAAGCCTAAAAAATGGTTTCACAAAATATAAGCCGTGGCGGGAGGGGCGTTAAATATGCACCAGCGCGGCGTATCAGTACGCCATGACACTCGTGTTGAGCGGTTGTATTACGGGAAGTTTCGATTGTGCTTATTATTGGGTTTTGCCGCTTTTTCATTTCGCAAATATGGCGTCATGTGTCGTGAACTAGTGTAGAAGCGATTCAGATATGAAAAACACTAGAATCATATTTCATAAGTAAGTAAATAAACTGTTTGTCATCCCTTACTTAACGACTCTGAAAAGTGTTATGCATCATGTCAGATTTTTTTTTGTGCAGTATCCGTATCATTACTGCTCACATAAAACATGTTTGTTTTTAATATTAAGGATGATTTTATGCAAAAGTGTAATATATTTCATTACTACAGATTCCCAGGAAAAAAAATCCAGCGTTAATAATGGAAAGAAACGAATCTGATTGGATGTCTAACGAATATAGTAGAAAATGCAGCAGTCCCTTTCTACCGAATGCACCACTGACCGGCACCAGCACTGGTGCAGAGGCGACAAATTAGTTTCGTTTGCACCATTAATAGTAATACAACTACTACACCATACTTTACCTGTGCTGTGACCATTAACAAGTATATCAACTTCAGAACAAATATCATTATATTGTCTACACATTCGAAACAGAGAATTATTTTGGGACACATTATTGTTGCATGTTGCTATACGAAATAGCTGCAGAGTACGCACAGATCGAGTCGGTACCTTGAACTGTAACTGACTTAAGAGAGTACTATTAAATGAGCCAATCAAGATTTTAGATAAAGTGGACATGTCGCTCATCCATCTTTTCCTGTCAAATCCGACCATGTTAAAATAACGAAGTATTCCCGGCATTTTACGTCTTAAGCCATTTATGCTGAAAAAAAAAACGCATATTTCGACACTCAAGGGAATCAAAAGTTATAGTGTACTTCCCGTTGATCTAGAACTATGAAAGTTGGCAAATAGCTTCGTCTTATATTACAAGTACAGGGAAAAATCTGAAAACGACACATTTATAATAAAAACAAAAAAAATATGGTCTTTATATAAAGTACGCAATCATCAAGGTACAATTTCACTTATAAAATACAATAATGTAAGTAATTATAGGTTTGGAAACTGAATTTCAAGGCAAGCTCGGCAAACTGCGAGACTCGATTCCTGAATTATTTATAATATGTATCTACAAATTTGTACAGAACCCTCGGTGATAGAGCTCGACCGCCTGCCTCTCCCACGGCAATATTACGGTTACTTGCGATTTTTGTTCTAATGATGTACGTACATTTATGAAGTAGTGTGTCTAATAGTAGAATAAGTTAACAGTACAATTTAAATGACCTGTACCAATTTATTACAGTATATTTTATAAGACTTTGGACTGAGTTAGACTTAGCCAATTTGATATAATGCCAGGTCTTTTTAGCGTATATGTATGCAATATCTGTGGCAATATATATGATTTACTAATTTTGTAATAAACTGACCTGGTTATTTACATACCTACATTAAAAATGTTGTGATGTCGTACTGGCCACCAACTAGCCAAATACAAAATTTGATGAGCAATTTATTTTTAATATTTTCTTGATTTAAAATTCACGTTATGACTATTTCTGATACTTATTTTAGAAAGACAATTTTTTTAATTTTCTTTTTAGGTTAACTCCAAAATGAAAAAAGAACGATATAAAGGTAAAGTGCCGAGGTCATTATCGGATTTTCTATAATAATATACGTATCTGTGATAGAATACAGTAAATGTAAAGCCATTAACCAATCTCAAATGTATTAGCGGATTAAAAGTATTTTGTAGCAAAAACCATTTTGTAGCTAGTTCGTTCATACGAGACAAAAATCTTATATGTAGGTTTATGTAGAAAATAAATTTGTGAAATGTCCCCTGTAGAATTAAATGAATAGAATAAGTTTAAGCTAGTTACCTCTCCAAAACCTACCTTTTACAAAAACATAACTCCTCTGTAAGTCTTTACTCCACATTTGCAAGCTATAACAACTTGATTTAATGGCAAAATGTGCAATATAGTAAAATGATCTGCTCGCCTTACTCCCCTCTAGTGTACATTGGAATATTAAGGTGGTAATAAAACCAAGAACCATTATATCGTCCCATCACATTGACCGAATAGACGTTCAAAAGTTTACGTAAAATAAACTTAATAACTTTCTTTTCCAATATTACAACAACTGGCCATAATGATTACAAAATCACATTAAAAACAATGTATTGGAATTATCAACATGTGTGTATGTTCAGTAATGTCTGACACGCATAGTCTTCATAACGAACTGGCAATGCGCCCAAGAATTGGTAAATTCTATACTCTTTAACGTAATAGTGACCTAAGATATTCGATTAGTCTTGTCGCTGTTTGTAGAGGTATTGTGTTTCTGTAATCAAATCAAAATGCTCGCGGCATGCGATTTGTTAGGTGTTGAAATAACCCGCGGCTTTTACTTTTAATGTTATTATTTTAGACTGGTATACTAGTAGACTAGTAAAAAATATATATACGATAATACACTATTTTAAATATTTCTAATTAAAAATAGCGCAAGATAACAAAAATTTGGCATACACAAACATACAAAAAGCGTTATTAGCATTATAATATTAAGTAGCTTTTGTTGCATCTAGCTACCTATTTATATTCTATAAACGTGTGCGATTGACAAGATTGACAACCGTTCCATTTTATGTAAATAAAATAAAAATGTTTATTATTGATATGGCCAATAAAAATGTTGTTAGAGCTAATTAGTTACCTACCTACTCGTAATTAGGTAACAATCAGATATCACAAGATTTTGCGGTATTAAAACTGCGTTGCCAATTTTGTTTTTTATGAGTTATATTTAAATGTGATTGTAAGTTTATTATCAAGAGCTTACGTTAAGAATTATTTTTTACGAAATTAATTCAAACATAGCCTCCTTAACCTTAACCTTAACTTGCCATACCCTATATGTTATGAGGGGGAAAAGTATCTTCAATAAATTAATCTAAAAATATCGTCATATGAAACCGTTGCATTTGTAGCATGCAGAAAAAAAATTGTATAACCACTCACCATATCCTAAAGTCATACATTTATTTGGCTCATTTATTAATCTCCTAAGATTTCGTTATTGGAAAGTTACGGACTTTGTAACATGAGATTAAGACTTTTATTTGTTTCCAAACAGATTAAGTTATTCATTAAAACGACTTGTCAGGTTACTGTTATTCTAATAGAAACCCAATTATATTTGTTACACAGAAAGTATGAATCGATCTACGTACGTTATAATTTATTCGATTAAAATATCGATCTACATAATCGGTAGTCACGGTAGCAATAGTCTCAGGGCTCATACATTCAAAAGTTTTTGTAGTGTTAATAATATTATCTAATATGATTTACAAACGTGGGTCTCACTTTTGTCGTATTCAGGTGATATGTTGCAGGATAATGCATTTAGGGTATTACATCAGTGATAAGTTTCACTGCACGCACCGCTGCCTTATAGTCGAGTCACGTAGTCGCACAGGAAAGTGTATCGGCAGCATCACAACATAAATGAGTGAGAGTTACAAACTGTGGCCATAATAGTTCATTCCCCGCGCTAATCGCGTCACTATTGCAAGTTCGATTTGATTTTCCGATGATGACAGTTAAAACGAGGCAAGCGTTTACTTTATCTATCTCTATCAGAGTTATGTGAGTCTGGATTTGCGTAGGCTACACATATTATTTTGGACGGGATGTCATCAGAGAAGACCAGGCTATTGAAACTGCTGCTGGCAAAGCGGCAAGTGGACATAGCCCTGCTCAGACCCATCTTAGACCAGTAGACAAACTCAAAATGGGTGGATACCATATCTACCGGGAGGATCAACGCTCGCCAAGAGGGACTCCTGGTCAAGAGGAGAGTTTTCTACCAAGCGCTACCAGTACCTACATTGCAACCTGCGCACGCCCTGGGCGTAGAGGTCTGCATCGGAAGCCAGCCCTCCCGTGTGTTCGCGTTCTACCACCCACCGGGGCAGCGCCTCGCAGTGGCTGA
This sequence comes from Arctia plantaginis, assembly GCA_902825455.1. NCBI lineage: Eukaryota > Metazoa > Arthropoda > Insecta > Lepidoptera > Erebidae > Arctia > Arctia plantaginis. The sequence continues at coordinate 12,145,487 of CADEBD010000422.1, forward strand.
CATCTACATTCTGCTGGACTCGCTGCTGCCTACCATAATCGCCGGTGACTTTAATGCGAAACACACGGCGTGGAACTTTAACACCATATGCCCGGAAGGCCGCCGCCTTTTAGATGATGCAGACTGGAACGAGAATCAGCTACTAGGTCCAGAGGTTCCAACGCATTACCCGTACTGCGCAGCCCATACACCGGACGTCATAGATTTAACCGTCATTCGTGGCATCGACGCGGCTGTGTATCTTGTCGTTCTGGACGACCACTTCATCTCAGACCACCATCCGGTGTGTTTGAGTCTAGATGACATCCCACAAACGTTCTAATTATTCCATCGATCACGCCAAGACTGGCGAATCTTTGCCGACCATATGGCCGAGCACTCGCTCTCCTTCCCAGTAGAGACACCCGACGACGTCGAGAAGCTTACGACGGAATATACACCATACAAAGCAAGCTCCGATTAGGCCCTTGCTGGCCGGTGACGGAACCCCACGTTACCGTGCCGAGGACCGAGATGTTCGCCGACTTCTTGGAAGCGCAGTTCCGGCCTAATCCTGCAGGTGATTCACTGTACGCCTATGCAGAAAGCGCCCAGTCCCGACCGGATGACTAACGAAGACCTGCGTCAGCTACCACCAGCTACACTTTCCCAGCGCATGGAGATTTGGAAGAGTCATCATGCTGCCCAAGCGGGGGAAGAAAATCCTTCCACCGGAAAGCTATCGCCCCATCACATTTTGACTTCGTATAAAGTTGTTCGAGAAACTGCTATTGCTGCACATGACGCCACACCTTCACCACGGGACGAACAGTTCGGATTTCGCACCGAACACTCCACGACCCACCAGCTCGCGAGGTAAATATGTACTACTCCCCGTCGAGTAGTAAAGATTATGACCACCTTTCTGCAGGACAGACGCTTTGAAGTGGCGGTTGAAAGCACCCTTTCCACAAAGCGACCGATCTGTGCCGGTGTGCCACTGTGAAGCTGCCTGGCTCCAGTGGGCTACTCTTGGTACACAGAAGACATCCCCGTCACCGACGGCTTGCGCTGTATGCCGACGACGCTGTTTACATAGCGATGTCTCTAAATAGTGCCAACGCTTATACCAAGATGCAGCGCAGGCTAGACACACTTCCCAGCTACCTGACGCATTGGAGACTGACGATCAACGTAGCGAAGACTCAGGCGATCTCCATAGGAAGTGCGACCCTACCACAGCTGATACTCATGGGGCAGAACATCAAGTGGTTCGCGGCGGTGAAATATCTTGGCGTGACCATCGACCGCACCCTCTCCATGAAGCATACAGTATGTATAAGGCATATATTCACACCTGATGGTGCCCCGGCTTGGTTCGCGTTCGTCCCCGAGACGAACTACGCACCCTCGCCAACGCTCCTCGCTTTGTGCGGAACAGGGTGATCTAATTTCCGTGGTGTAATTTTTTATATTAGGCGCTGAAATTTGGCTACCACCCACCGGGGCAGCGCCTCGCAGTGGCTGACATCTACATTCTGCTGGACTCGCTGCTGCCTACCATAATCGCCGGTGACTTTAATGCGAAACACACGGCGTGGAACTTTAACACCATATGCCCGGAAGGCCGCCGCCTTTTAGATGATGCAGACTGGAACGAGAATCAGCTACTAGGTCCAGAGGTTCCAACGCATTACCCGTACTGCGCAGCCCATACACCGGACGTCATAGATTTAACCGTCATTCGTGGCATCGACGCGGCTGTGTATCTTGTCGTTCTGGACGACCACTTCATCTCAGACCACCATCCGGTGTGTTTGAGTCTAGATGACATCCCACAAACGTTCTAATTATTCCATCGATCACGCCAAGACTGGCGAATCTTTGCCGACCATATGGCCGAGCACTCGCTCTCCTTCCCAGTAGAGACACCCGACGACGTCGAGAAGCTTACGACGGAATATACACCATACAAAGCAAGCTCCGATTAGGCCCTTGCTGGCCGGTGACGGAACCCCACGTTACCGTGCCGAGGACCGAGATGTTCGCCGACTTCTTGGAAGCGCAGTTCCGGCCTAATCCTGCAGGTGATTCACTGTACGCCTATGCAGAAAGCGCCCAGTCCCGACCGGATGACTAACGAAGACCTGCGTCAGCTACCACCAGCTACACTTTCCCAGCGCATGGAGATTTGGAAGAGTCATCATGCTGCCCAAGCGGGGGAAGAAAATCCTCCCACCGGAAAGCTATCGCCCCATCACATTTTGACTTCGTATAAAGTTGTTCGAGAAACTGCTATTGCTGCACATGACGCCACACCTTCACCACGGGACGAACAGTTCGGATTTCGCACCGAACACTCCACGACCCACCAGCTCGCGAGGTAAATATGTACTACTCCCCGTCGAGTAGTAAAGATTATGACCACCTTTCTGCAGGACAGACGCTTTGAAGTGGCGGTTGAAAGCACCCTTTCCACAAAGCGACCGATCTGTGCCGGTGTGCCACTGTGAAGCTGCCTGGCTCCAGTGGGCTACTCTTGGTACACAGAAGACATCCCCGTCACCGACGGCTTGCGCTGTATGCCGACGACGCTGTTTACATAGCGATGTCTCTAAATAGTGCCAACGCTTATACCAAGATGCAGCGCAGGCTAGACACACTTCCCAGCTACCTGACGCATTGGAGACTGACGATCAACGTAGCGAAGACTCAGGCGATCTCCATAGGAAGTGCGACCCTACCACAGCTGATACTCATGGGGCAGAACATCAAGTGGTTCGCGGCGGTGAAATATCTTGGCGTGACCATCGACCGCACCCTCTCCATGAAGCATACAGTATGTATAAGGCATATATTCACACCTGATGGTGCCCCGGCTTGGTTCGCGTTCGTCCCCGAGACGAACTACGCACCCTCGCCAACGCTCCTCGCTTTGTGCGGAACAGGGTGATCTAATTTCCGTGGTGTAATTTTTTATATTAGGCGCTGAAATTTGGCTAAATTGCAGTTGAACACTCATAGTTCACATAAAAAAATACCTGAACTCAATAGGCCATCGATAAATATAAGATAAGTACTCAAAAATTAATTTTAAAGATTCAGTGTCCATGGTAACTCCATTTTGTGCGTCTACTAATTTATCGACGGTATACAGTAGCGTGCACATGGTATAAAAACCATTAGACTATTAGTGCTGCGTTAGTATGTACAAGTTTAGTAAAGTGATAAAGGTACGTTCTTCGAATTTATTTATTTATGAGAAACGTGTCTTGTCATTATCTTTTAACTACTCAGTGATACAATTAATCGTGATTAAAATGATCACGTGTTGTATATGAGCATAACCTAAAAGTGTATTTTATATGTGCAGTTTTACTTTTTTTATCACTTTATGTGTTAGGTTAGTAGACTAGAAAATTTATGGAAACTTTAATCTGAACCTTATCGAATTTATTATAAATTATATTGTCAATAGCCGAAACTTGAGAAAACATACAATTATGAATTTACGTTTTTATTTGGTAAAATGACTAATCAGCTAGATTAGCCAGAAGAGCCAGAGCAAAGACAGGAGCCAGAGTAGCCAGAGGAGTAAAAACATATATGCCTTATGTGCGACGGAGGCATAAAGAATTGGCTGGGTTGGTATTAAAATCTAAAGTATTAACCTGAAACCCATTGATCCAAGTAAAAAGCTGCTGACTTGTCAGAAATCGCTGTAAATCGTAGCGAGAATGGCAGTAGCAGTGAGAGTAACAGAAAGAGAGAACAAGAAAACACTAATATAGTAAAATAAGCTGTTTAACAAATTCTAAGATGAAAACAAGATTGTTAAATAAAACTATTACTTTTGTATGACAAGTATTTTGTAGTTTTTATTACGTTCCTCACTCCCATTCATAGGTTCCCCGAAATAATACTCTAGAAAACAATTATACGGAGGCATTTTATAAAGTGGTAATTATAATTAGAAAAAAATATTAAGTGCAAGCAGCTTTACGGGGGACTGCCGCCTGAAATTTGCACCCATAGTGCATACGTACGAATGCCCTGCCGGTGTGCTCTACTTGTAATTAAGTTTATAGTGCCTATTGATGTCCTATTAAGTTCTAGTATTTTATTATGTAAGCTATGAGTTTTCAACTACAGTTCAGCCAAATTTCAGAGCTTAATTAAAAAAAAAGGAAAATTGTGTGAAATGTTGGTAAATTAGCAGAAAAATACCAGCTTTCGAATGGTGCTAACGACATTTCTGTAATTTTTATTTTTCAAAATAATCAATATTTTTGGCTGAAAAAGTAAACGTATTTTCCCATCGATTTTTCGCATATTACCAATCAATTAGTAAGGTACGCAATATTTGCATATTTTAGAACAGTATTTAAAGAAAATGTTAAGCTCATAATCGCTTGGAAAACCCAACGTGTGTATGAAAATTATTTGAATTAAAAAAACGCGTTTAAAAAAAAACGTTTTTTTTGTACATTTTTTTAGTTTTCAAAAACGTTTCTTTCATCCAGTCAAGGCTGTATTTCAACCACAAAATTCTCAAAGAGCTTTAAAAAAAACCTCGATTTTAATATAAATAATTTATGTTTTAATTTGTTGACATCGAGCTGTAGGTATTCGATATTTCTACAACTTTTGAATAAAACTTTTTTAATCCTTAGCCATATTCTTTTTTAAACGAAAAGAACTGTTTTACCAACTTTGACCGGCCCTTTGTTGTCAGTTGTTGTAAAAAAATCCGTGTGGTGGCGGATTAAGAATACGGAATGTGCGCCACCTCTATTCATCCCGGGTGTAGTAAGAGGCGACTAAGGGAGTGTACGTGGACGTGTGAGTACAGTCATTTGTTCTGTGTCTGGGTGTACTTTATCTATAATATGTATGTATTTAGAAATATATAAATATGTTTATCAGCAGTCTGGTTACCATAGTACGGGCTCTGCCAGGTTTGGGATCAGGCCGTGTGTGAGAAGTGTGAAAATATTATATTATATATTGGAGACAATCATAGTAAGTCCTTTTGTTTGATATATCTTGTTACATTTTGAATATTTTTCTTATTTGACTCCCAAAAGCTTGACATGCAAACTTGTAATCATATGTGATTCTCTGAATGATGATGAATTCTAAAAAAATGTTTGCTTTTATGATGAATTTTTTTCAAGGGTTCCATTGAAAAAATATCGTTTCTAGTATCGAAGATGCTTTGCGTGACTATAAATCTACTAGCCAGGATGGGCGAGGAGGATTAACGTAAACATGCAAATTATATTTTCCATCAATGTTGAAAAAGAATCTGCAGCTTCCCTATGTCTGCTAAGAAGGGATGTAACATCCTCATCATCTATTACCATTATCCTTGTTTTAATAATCGTTAGAGTTTATAAATAGTATTTGCCGGCTATCATCTTCTAATTAGCAGTTCATTTTACATCATTCCTTACTTAGTAGAATTAGCTGTAATGAATTTAAAGTATGGAAAACATAATAGCCTTACATTATACGTGTCCAATAATAATTTCGGTGGCAGTCCTAAGCTCTATTGACTGAGTTACCTGTCATTCAATGCGTCCACAGGCTCCGTTACCTGTCCTGTATCGCCTTTTTCAACGCCTTGTTTCTGATTCGACACGTATTCAATTTGTCGCGACAGTGGGACTTTTTACGGAGTCATATTCATATCGGTTATATGGTATGTATTTGTGTCAGTATCTGACAGGTGAACGACCGGAGAAATTATTGGCCGATCTTGGATTTTAATGTGAGGCAGGATAAGAAATAAATAACTGAAATACCATTTTTTTTTAGACAAAAAAGGTGTGAGCAAGTTACTACTTTACGTCCAGAGTTGAAATAAAAAAAATGGAAAATTTAGAGAATACAATAAAAATATGTTAGGTAGCATAGTTAAAGTAAGATAGAGTGGGGAAAATTGAATATTTGTCGAATACAGTTATTTGTAACGAGACATTTATATTTACATGTATTAATATTAAATACAAATAATAATTAAATTTTATTTTTTTAGCAAGTTTACTCGGGCACTATGAAAATTAAAGATAAGAAAATTTGTAACCCAAGCCAAAGCTTACTTTAGTGAATTTGTACCACCTTAAAAATGCTTCACCTTTATCATCTTTAAAATATGGCAAAAATATAGCTACTTCAACAATCGCTTTAACTATTGCACTGTGTCATGTATAATTTATTTTAAAATCTGAATAACCTCTTTGAATCTAAGTACACAAGAACTTTTTCAAAAGGAAGGTGTGAGTCGTTAAGTAAGGCATTTAAAATCATAATTCATTGAAGTGTTAACATAAGCAGACGGCCCGGCACATTTGCATACTGCGAGTAAGTACGCTAGTCACGTCTCATGACGGTTCGGGCACGTCACCGTTACTGACATTTTGTAATGGCGATCAAGGGACCGCCCTAGACACAGGAGTCAATGTCCTGATTGATGTATAAAAAAATTACACTTGAAAATTAGTGTGTGTGAAGTTCCATGACCGCATTGAACCTTATCGTCCTTGCAGGCGATAAGTATGTGTAGAAATCAGGTGGGAGACGATTCTTAAGTCTTGTGGTACGGTATACTTTTGGCATAGATACAATCACTATGCAATATGTCTCCAAGCTACCAATAGAAAATTCTTACAGATGTATTATCACAGTATAGTTTGCAGATAGCTGGGTAGCTCGGTAGTTAGCAAATGAGGGTGTTTAGTTTGATGAAGATTTTAAATGGTTCTTTACACAATTATTTAAATAACTAAATTTAAGTAAGCATTTATTTATTTACTTCTTTGTTCACTTTTGTTCATCGGCGGACCTAATGCCCAGCGCATTCTCTTCCAGCCAACCTTTGAGTGGTGTAGAAATCGTGTGAGGTAGACGCACATAGGTCACGTCATTACTAATCATCAAATACGAAGATTATGTAAGTTTTGTTTTTATATTTCGTATTGTTAAATGACAAAATATGTTCTGCTGCTATGTTTTTCGTTATTTTTTTTTAAA